>OY986993.1:24471771-24856771 GCA_963920545.1 Lepidium didymum | reverse complement strand
TTATATAGGTGACCTTTTTTAAATGTGGTGGAGCTTCCCTTGGGGTTGGCATGCAACACCACGCGGCAGATGGTTTCTCTGGTCTCCATTTTATCAATACATGGTCTGATATGGCCCGTGGTCTTGACCTTACCATTCCACCCTTCATTGATCGAACCCTCCTCCGCGCCCGCGACCCGCCTCAGCCTGCTTTTCATCATGTTGAATATCAGCCTGCCCCCAGTATGAGGATCCCTCTTGATCCCTCCAAATCAGGCCCTGACAATACCACCGTCTCCATTTTCAAATTATCACGTGACCAGCTTGTTGCTCTCAAAGCTAAATCTAAAGAGGATGGGAACACTGTAAGCTACAGTTCATACGAGATGTTGGCAGGCCACGTGTGGAGATCAGCGGGCAAGGCGCGCGGACTCCCAGACGACCAAGAGACCAAACTGTACATTGCTACTGATGGAAGGTCCAGACTACGCCCCCCGTTGCCCCCTGGTTACTTTGGCAATGTGATATTCACTGCAACGCCATTAGCTGTTGCAGGGGATCTGCTATCTAAGCCAACATGGTATGCTGCAGGACTTATTCATGATGTTTTGGTTCGGATGGACGATAACTATCTTAGATCAGCTCTTGACTACCTGGAGATGCAGCCTGATCTGTCAGCCCTGGTCCGCGGTGCACATACCTACAAATGCCCCAATTTAGGAATCACAAGCTGGGTTAGATTACCCATTTATGATGCAGACTTTGGTTGGGGTCGTCCCATATTTATGGGACCTGGTGGAATTCCATACGAGGGTTTGTCGTTTGTGCTACCAAGTCCTACAAATGATGGCAGCTTATCTGTGGCCATTGCTCTGCAATCTGAACACATGAAACTGTTTGAGAAGTTTTTGTACGAGATATGAATGAGATTAGCAGCTGAAGAAGAGCTAAATTGGGCATTTTGCTTCTTCGTGCAGATACATCATCATGTCTTATAGAGGGTACGACAAATTATAAGTTGTGTTTATGGTCTGTAACATTTGGACTATGTCGTATAGGAACTTTTGCTTTATGTTAATACTGATGATAAGTGTTGTCCTACTACACATGCCGTGATTGTTTGGTGTCCGCTGTCAGGTTTTTTTCAGTTTTCCTGCCTGCAATAACTCTGTTTCTAACTTCTCTGTCTTCTGTTGATGTGGTAGTGGTCCGATTGTCAATGATTCTGTGCGCCCGTAATAGTGACTTAATTCTTTTGAATGTTGAGAGAAGCCAAAGATGCTCCCAAGACTGAAAAATGTCTGCGAGTAGACTAACGATCGACATTAAAAACGAAAAACTGAAATCAATGATCATAAATCTAAAGGTTACTAATATTGTCTATTTATTGTCAAAGTAGTAATATGGTGAAAGAGCGAGGGAAACAATACGGCATAGACACTATAGATTATCTATATTTATGTGTCTATACTCTATACTCGATAGTGGTGTGGAATTTTTTTTTATTGGAAGAACATATGCCTATTTTTGGGAGGTATAACCGGAAGAAAATCCTATTTTATCAACTTTTGGAATGCAAGATTTGATACCAATATTTAAGTTGTTATTCTTAGTTTAGACACTGAGAATAAATGATTGGTTACATTTTGGCCTCTCGCATCGCTTTTTAAGTTAAGGCTTGTGCTCAATAAATTGATGATTGGGATCCGGTATATCAATGGCATGCCCTCCAGTTGAACTGAAGTGAGAAGCTCGGCTAAGTTTTTGAGTCTTGTGAATATCCTCTTCCAAATGAATGTCTTCTTCAAGCATTACCACTCTCGTTGGTTCACCATGAGGCCCTGGCACTATGACTTCTTGGACTTTGAGGTGTTCATCAAACTTGATAATCTCAGTCTTTGTAGAAGACATTCTTTTTTCCTTGAGATAGCAGAAGAAAGCAGCAGCGAGGAACGCAAGAAAAAACAAACTGCCAAGAGAGATGACAACCACAATGATAACGTGATGCCCCGGTGATGGTGATGGTGGTGGTGGAAGGACGTGAGGTGAAGGCGGTGGCTGATGGGGACGAGGATGTGGTGACGGTGGGAAATGGGGAAGAGGTGATAATGGAGGATCAAAGTGGGAAGGTGGTGGTGGAGGAGCAAAATGGGAAGGTGGTGGTAGAGGAGCAAAGTGGGAAGGTGGTGGTGGAGGAGCAAAGTGGGAAGGTGGTGGTAGAGGAGCAAAGTGGGAAGGTGGTGGTAGATGATGCGGTGGAAATGGAGAAGGCAGAGGATGTTGATCGGAGGGTGGTGGGTAAAAGGGGAAGAAGTTAAGAGAGGCAGCAGCCATTTAAAAGAAATATGTAGTTAATAAAATGTAGTTGCAACAAGGGGAAATGAAGGTATTTCATAATTGTCTAATTTTGAAGCCTATTTGTACTAGTAATGATAAAGGTTGGATTGTTGGCGTGTGATATGATGTGCTTCTAAGCGTGTACTTGCTTGACTCTCATGCTAAGCTTTACATTAATTAGGCTTTCTTGATTGTTTCTACTCCATTCATTCCTCTTGTTGCTATTCTATTAAATAATTAAAATGGATGATGGGCTTTCTCTTACTTGATGAGCCTAGCTAGGTTCTCCGGCCTAGACAATCAGTAATTGAGATCAATACCATTATAATGAATACAATTGGTGCCGAAAAGGTAAAGTTAATTGGCCAAAGAGGGTCATGCAGATTAAGGTTTTACGATTTATATCATCTTAACCTGTTCAAACTGCGTAAGCACTTAGTGATACTGACTTAGCAGGAGATCGAGAATCATATTAACCTTTGATATCAGAATTAGCAGACTAAGCAAATATCATTTGGGAATAATGAAATTGTTGACTGTTTTTCCTGAGTTTCTTTTGTCGTATATGAGAGGACGAAAATCGCATATCGAAAACAATGAAACGACAACGTTATGCTCTTTGACTCTTGTCCTTCTGAAAACTTGATATACTACTCTCCCCAAGTCCGTCCAGAAGTCGTCCATTTCAATTTCAATGGAGGCACTGCCGAATTTACCGGCGGACCACGACCCTCAGGGCCAGGTTACACAGCAACAAGCCCCTCCTCAGGTTTAATCGTCGGTGTCCTCTCTCTCTCTCTCTCTCTCTCTCTCTCTCTCTCTCTCTCTCTCTCTCTCTCTCTCTCTCTCTCTCTCTCTCTCTCTCTCTCTCTCTCTCTCTCTTTTATTCCTCCTCCCCTAGCTTCATCTTCCTTCAATTCAGGTTTAATCGTCGGTGTCCTTGCCAATATCTCCGATACTGAGACTAGCATTCGGTTTACAAGCCCCTCCTCAGTTTCCTGACTTTTACTTTTATCGTTTCCTTGCTTATTGGTTTGTTCGATTTGCTGTATCAGGTCGTGGTTTAATTTCCACGAGGAGTTCTTCTTCTTATTTCTGTTGCCCCCTATTATATAATATCCTTTTCTTCATCAAGTGCCAAATTGTTTCTCAAAATCCAAGTATTATATCTGCATTTGAACCTCAGTTTCTTCTGTGTAGAGTGGCATTTTCCTTGACATCATTAGTTTGAACCCAGTCAGGTTTCAGTCTTCAACCCGTAAGTGCTTATTCTTCTTATTTTCTCATCAGATTTAATTTGCTCTACTTGTCTATTGTATTAACAATGGCTGGCTTGATGGCTTTACGTAATAATTCTTTTTGGGTGCAGAAACCATTCTTTTCTAACTTTGGAGCCATTGTTACCTTCGCTGTCATCGGAATTTTTGTTGCTTCAGTTGTCACTGGTGGCCTAGTGTAGGGATCTTAAGCCTCTTCTTACTTATTCTACTAGGTTCTTTGTTTGATTAATTTTGCTTGCAATCTTCTCTGGTTTTCTCGCCTTTTGCAGTTATCTTGGCGGCTCTATGTATCTCATGTATAAACTTCCATTTGTTGAGTGTCTTATGTTTGGCGCACTAATATCAGCTACGGACCCTGTCACTGTACTGTCTATATTCCAGGTGCTTCTGCTTTCCCTATCTCAATCAATTTTATCCCTCAGTGAAATGTGCTTTCCCTAAAATGATGCCTTGCATTATGATGAACATTTGTAAAATCTGATGGCAGGAACTGGGCACAGACGTCAACCTCTATGCTTTGGTCTTTGGAGAATCAGTTTTAAACGATACTGTGAGTGTTTATTTATCTGCAGCGAAATTGGCTCTTCCTTTTAGCTATATATGGAAACAAAAAACCCAGAACACTAACTCCTTCAAATGGGTTTCCGTATATGTGGTGTGGCTCTAGATGGCTATATCATTGTACAGGTCTGTAAACCCATGAATCTTTTCCCATTGGAAACTATTTCGAAGTATTAAAGTACAAGAGGAAAATTTCTGTGCAGAACAATGTCCTTAGTAAATCGCCAATCCTCGTCTGGGGAACATTTTTTCATGGTGGTTATCAGGTTTCTCGAGACTTTTGCTGGCTCCTTGTCTGCAGGTCTGTTTGATCTGTTTCCGCTCTGCCCCTTCTTTACAGTTTTATAACAAAAATAGGCTCATCAAAGTTCCTCGTACCAAACTAAAAGGCACTATGAGTGAAACAATTAATTAAAGACTAGGTATCTTTGCGAAGATTCATACAATTAAAATATCAAATTATTTGAGTTGAGATGGTTGTATTTTTTACCCCTTAGATCAGAAAGCATTTTTTTGTAAGTCCTCTGTTTTTCATTTCTACTATATATATATATTATAAAAGACCTGTCCTCTTTCCTTCAAATGAATCAGACTCTGTTATTTTCTTTGTTCTCTTTTCTTCCAAAAACAGTAGTTTGTCAATGGTGTAAGACATTAACTTCCAACCGTGTCTTTCACCAACCTCGTATATTGCTTTAACATACTAACATTATTAATATTGTTTTGCAGGAGTTGGGGTTGGATTCACTTCAGCTCTAATATCCTTCCTCGATTCATCATTATTACTTGTTAGATGTTACATGGCTAAATGCACTGTAAAACCTTAACTCAGAACACCTCTTTAAGTATGCAGGATTGGATACGGAGAAGTAAGAGCCTCATCTTTGATAATTCTGTCTTCACTGTTGTATTTTTGTTGTTAATATTCTGAACATCTTGTGTGTCTGCTTTTTCCTTTTCTCTACCTCAGTCTTCAGAATTTGGAGTGTTGTCTCTTTGTGCTTTTCCCATACTTTTCGTAAGCAGCAAAACAAGTCCCCTTGTCCTGTCTCTTTGTATTTATGAGAGCACTTCTTCCGCCTCATGTATTTTGGTTGTTCTGTTAGATACATGCTTGCAGAAGGTGTTGGTCTCTCCGGCATTGTGTCTATACTCTTCACAGGAATTGTAATAGCGGACTCATTTAGTTATACATTTTAGTTGATGTTTATATCTGGAAAGACGTTGAGGCAGCGTAATACAGTGCTACTGTAGGTTATGAAGCGCTATACTTTCTCCAATCTCTCAGAGGCTTCCCAGAGTTTCGTATCTTCTTTTTTTCACTTGATATCTTCGCTGGCTGAAACTTTCACGTAAGTCCAGAACAATAACATTTCATTGCTAGATAATAATTTCCAAGTTTAAAACTCTGTTTGATTGATATTGATTTGTTTAATGCTACTCTAGGTTCATTTACATGGGATTTGATATAGCCATGGAGCAGCATAGCTGGTCCCATGTTGGGTTTATCCTTTTCTCTATTGTATCCTTCTTTGCTGATCGTCAGTGATATACGCAGTGTTAGCCATGTTGTTAATCCTTGACTTTACCTTTTGCTTCTGCTTTTCATGACTGAAATCAGTTGTTTATTGGCGTGGCTAGGTAACTAAAATACCTTACGAATGCTTTTTTATCCGGGCTGATTAGCTTTGTTATCATCACGGTTTTCAATTTAAATTTACGTATATGTTCTCACGCAGGGCTGTAAATGTATTTGGGTGCGCCTATTTGGTCTACTTATTTAGACAGGAACACCAGAAGATACCTATGAAGCACCAAAAAGCCCTTTGGTATAGTGGTGAGATGAGTTAGTCACTTCTTCTCGTCTCCTGATGCTCGTTTCTGTACCTACGCACTATTAAAATTGGTACACATTATGGCACATCGATAGGACTTCGAGGGGCAATGGCATTTGCGCTTGCACTTCAATCACTTCATGACCTACCAGAGGGTCACGGCCAAATCATCTTTACTGCAACCACAACCATAGTTGTTGTGACAGTAAGTTTGTATTCTCTCCATGAAGCATCTATGTTCTTCATTTCCAGCGGTAGTATATATAATTAAGAATCTGCGGGAGCTGGAGAATGATACATAGTCTTCGTTTCTTATCCGCTTTAGTAATATATCAGGTTCTACTAATAAGAGGTTCGACTGGTAAAATGTTGGAAGCTTTGGAAGTTGTAGGTGATGATCTGGATGACTCCATGTCTGAAGTAAACTCTCAACGATCTAGTCTATAATACCTTTGAACTATATTTGTATAAGTCCTATTCTTACGCATCCAGATATACGTGGTCAGGGTTTTGAAGAGAGTGATCATCGGTATGTTCCACCTCCTTTTAGCATTGGAGCTTCATCTGACGAGGATACATCATCATCAGGAAGCAGGTTTAAGATGAAGCTGAAAGAGTTTCACAAAAGGTGATAATAAGAGAATGCTTACTTTAATTTCGTGTGAAGAAAGCATTCTTTGCATTTCTTTGGACTCACTTGACAAAACTTTACAGCACAACATCATTCACCGCGTTGGACAAGAACTTTCTGACACCGTTCTTCACAACTAACAGTGGTGACGGAGATGAAGAATAACACGAAAGGCTAATATATATATGTCGATCCAGGCCAACTTGTGATTAGCGTGTAAATGCAAATGATTATGCAAAACTTACCATGGCTTGATTTTACCTCGCAGAACGCCCCCACTATAAAGTTGACAATCCCCACTATATATTCTTTTTGGTAAAACACTTCCACGTATATAGTCTATTACAAGAAAAAACTGAGCTCATGTTTGAGGGTGAACATAAGCATGCTCTCACCAAAATACTCAAAAAGAGGAAAAAGATAGTTGTCCACGTCAGTGCCCAGAGCTGAAGTCCTCGGAGCAATGTCACTTCTAATGGGCGACTGTTGAGGAACTGCTGAGAGTCCTAATGTGCTTCCATGCATTTGCGTTTGTGTGGAGCTCATTTGCGTAATTCCCACTGCTGCGATCTTCTTCAGTGGAGGTCGATGAGTTAAGTTGTCACTACTTGCTTTGCGTTTACCTTATCCCCCAAAAGAGAAATTTCCAAGCAATCTCTGTATCTCAAGAGTTTGGAACAGAAATAATAAGAATTGAAAATGAGATACGAGTTTATACCCTGCCTGGGATTGGCGAGCTTTCCATTTGTCTTCCAGACAGAGTGAGTTGGAGGAGACAACAGTGTCTGAGATGTTTTGAGCCGTTCATACAGGCATCGACCAGCTGCAGCCTATGGACAGTTATTGTTAATATGCTCTGAGATTGAAAGCAAATTTCTGTATCCAACAAACTAAAAAGCATACTCACCATCAGTGCTCCATAAACTAGCCAAGCTCCATGCCTCTTCTTCCTTTTGTTTCTCAGGTACCATTTCGGGTAAAAGAAGCAGCAAAGAAGCGAACCTAGACAAAGGGGTACAGCAACAAAAATACTTACAAATGCCCAAATGGTATAATATCTTAGCATAAGACAGATCTCTTTAAAACATATTTGGTCGCCACCAGAAGATTAAGGTTCAATTATCAACTGATTTACGCTTATGCTTCTTATTGGATATTGTAAACACATCCTAAAAAGCCACTCTTGCTTATGATGATCAAGCATCAAGAACAAGTACCATATTAAGCCCAAGGGCTACCATCCCTTGAATTGCCCCATAGTGTTGTGGTAGTGCCTTGGTTGGGTCCAAGAAAGTATGAAGCAGTGATCTTGTAACACGTGGCCACAAGTTGTGATAAACGTGTCCAAACCTGTAAGAAAAGGTTCACTAATATGAATGCAGGTTATGCAAAATATCATAGGTCCGTCGTTTTTGAGCTTCCGAATCTAGTAAGGCTATTTTAAGCATGTCCCATTGCCAAAAGATGAACTATGTCACATTAATCTTAGGTATTGACAATAAAGAAAACCGCAGCAGTTACACGGTTCTACAAGATTCATGAAAACAAAAAGAAAGGATTTAGCATTAACCTTTGGCATGTCAAGGCAACTGTACTGACAGTGAAGTTTCTCAAGTCCCAGTGATTATCAGATAACCTTCTTCCTAAGCGCTTAGCAATAAGGCAAGTGATAATAGACGGCATCAATTGATGCAGCTGAACAGAACCCAACAAGGTAAGGTCAAGGGAAGGAGCAGCAGGAAGACAAAAAACGAGTGTTGCAACTGGAATTACAGATATAGCAACAACCTTACATATGGTTCAATATGTACATGAGGGTTATGAAGGAGGCTTCTAGCAAGACGCATCAAAGCCAACAAGATTGGATAATTATCCATGTTCCTCACAATCTGGACGATATTGCAAACACAAAAGTAGTCACAATGTGGTAGCAGGACTCTCAAATACGATAAAATTCAAGACGTGAATTGTTTGATTGCAAACACAACCTCTTCGGCAATGAAAGAAGTAAAAAAGGGAACTGATGGGTGGAGTCCAGGGTCACTTTCGTAACTCGGCCAAGCTGGCGAGTGCTTGTCTAAAGAGGGTGGAACCAGATTTAGTCAAAGCCCACTCCCTAACTTTCTCAAAGTAAATCTGCATAGAAAACAAGCAAGGATTGTAGCCTCAAAGAGAAGGAGGGGGGAAAAAGTGTATTCCAGCATCAAACAGAGAAAACTACCTGAAGCTCCTTAGACAGCACCTGTCTAGCGGCCAACCCATCGTCCTTATATTCTGATCGTTTAAGGTCAGATATGGCTACAAGGTTTTATGGAAGATAGAGTTGAGGGGAGAGGTGATGCAAATGCGTCCAAAAATCAATAAAAGGATACATACGATACCTTCGAGAGGGGGATTCTGTGGGATAGAAGGTTGGATACCATCAACTGCCAACCAATGAGAGGTGATAGAAGCATCAGGAAGTGCATTTGGTAGAGGAGCTTCGATAACCTACACAAGAGACCAAAAGGAAGCTAAAAAGACAACAAATCATGATCTCCATCTCCAACAACATCCATGAAGCTCACATACTCACATTCTTGAGCTCAACATCTTTGTCATTGAAGAAGTAGAGATCTCTGTGCTCAGGAGCTCTCTTGAACGACATAGTTTTGGAGCCGGAGGTAGGCTAAAGAGGAAGAAAAATCAGATAATAAGGGTGAAAATAAGGGTCAACTGAGTATATAAAACCTAAACATTTTTACCAAAAAAAACTGAGTGTATGTATAAGGAGAAGAGAAGAAAGGAAGGAAACTTCTAAATTTCTGAAATGAAGTGCAGAATCGACATCATGAGCCATTAAAGTGGTGCGGCGAGCATGGCGCATGCATTTGATAGCTTCCTGGAGATGCAAGAAGTTAAGGGGAGGAAAATGGATGTGAGGATCAGAGAAAGAGAAATAAATTTACCAAATTCTGGAGCTACCGATTACCTGCATAACCTCTCGGACACGGTACTCGACATCGGGAG
Organism: Lepidium didymum; assembly: GCA_963920545.1. NCBI lineage: Eukaryota > Viridiplantae > Streptophyta > Magnoliopsida > Brassicales > Brassicaceae > Lepidium > Lepidium didymum. Next base: position 24,847,139 of record OY986993.1, on the reverse strand, counting down.
CAAGAGCGGCAGATACGTCCGGAGAAAGAGTGAAGAGTCCAATGCTTTGAGCTATGACTTCAATGGCTTCCTTCGTCACCATCCTTGTGCTCTTTCGTCGACTCGACCCGCCTGACTTTATTTAACATCTGACTCAGTCATTAATTCTATCGGGCTTTTTTAAAATGGGCCGACTTCAGCCCACCACTTGTGCAGAAACTCTTTCTTTATTGGGCTACATCTGTTTTTTTCCTCAACATAATTACAAGCCAGCGTGAGCACTGGTTGAAACTAATTTAAATTTTTCAGCAATCAGGTCTTTGATGATTTGCTAGTTCCACAATCTGCAAATCAACCATTAGTCCCCAGAATAATCAAACATCACAAAGGTCCTTCTGCTGTTCCAAAAGCAGCAGGCAAAGAGAGGAATCTTCAGGAGCTTGAATTGTCCTGTTATGACTGCTGAATTTGGATTTTGCCTCATCTATGACGACTAATAATGATGTGTTATTATTAATCAGGCTTTGATGTTCAGACCTTCTTGCTTATGTTGTGTGCGTACCTGTATCAATCTCTGTTCACTTGCATCTTTCAAGCTGGTTTTAGACAGCGTCAAGACTGGCAGATTATATACAAAAAAGGGTGTATTGGACACCGACATGTTTCTGATTATGTTTCATGAACGGGCTCTCTTCTATCATCTATCATCACATCACCCGTTGCAGTTACTTTCTTCTTTTTGTATTTTGGTAATCAACAGTATTTATCGACTTTCACCTGGCACCTCTTATTGATTCAATGTACCGTACAAAGAATCTTTGGCATTTATGTCCTCTATTCGCCAGTTGCTTTCCGAGCTCTTCGGGTCTGCCGTTGAAATTTGTAAGATCTTGTTATGGAATTTGGTTAAAGTCCGGCGGTGGCCAATGCTTATATATGTAATGCCAGCCGACTGGATTTGCTGGTACAGGTGTGCCTGCGTATCAATAGGAATGAATGCCTCAATGCTATAGTTACATGATATTCTGAATGCTAATTAGATAACAATTATGAACATAATTGCTATGTTTCAAGCTTGGAAACTTTGAAACACATGTGAGAAGAGGAAAGTGAGGAAACGAGGTGCCAAGACTAATTGATTGGTATCTCATATTCAGAGATAATTAAGTGACAAACTAGTGTTTTACTATTTAAAAAAGCTCTCGCAAGAGAAGTAGGGCATGTAGGTTTTTAATTTCTTCTCTAGCTCTTTACCATATCAAAAATGAGAGGAAAAAGCAGGAAATACCTCATTAGCTTCATCCAACGCACTGGTGGATTCATCCAGGAGCGCCAGTTTTGGCTGAGACAGCAGTAAACGTGCAAAGGCGAGGCGCTGCTGCTCACCAAGTGAGAGAACACTGGACCACTCCTGTATCGAATCAAGACCACCAAAACGATCGGCTATATGTCCTAGACTTACTCTCTCTAGCATCCGCATTAAATCATCTGTCGTCAGCTTATTACATTTTACAATTCCATCATCTCTAAATTGGAGAAGTGGTGAACCTGACACAATCAACGCAGAGCCAGTCGATTCTTTGGGTTATATAATCTGCTTACATAAACTGAAACTTAAATGAAAGAGGGGAAGTAAGTGGTGTTACTAACCACAATTTTCAAAGTGAGTACCTTCTATTTTACTGCCACTAGGTGTCGTCTTCTCTGTTTCACTCCAGGCAGGATAAAGCAGTTGCTGACGCAGAGTTCCCAAAACCATATAAGGCCTTTGAGGAAGAAATAATACGTCTCTTGACCTTCTTGTCCCTGAATTTTCCTGAGTATTAGATTTCTCCTCGGTAAAACCATCCTCAGAATCGAGGTAGAACGTGATTTTTCCTTTCCCCGACCTCCAAAGACCAGCCATTGCTCTTAGAAGCGAAGTTTTACCACTCCCACTAGGACCCATTATCTGTTAAATGGCATTTATAAGTAACTTCCCATCTACCAGTCACATGCTTTATACAAAATTAGTCAAAGGGAACTAACCAGTAGGTGATCCTTGTCATATATATCTGCAGATAAGTTGTATACCAATGTGGTTCCATTTGTTGGTGTCTGAAGAGTAAGCTCCTCGATCTCCAGACGCTTTTGGATCCGTTGGGAGTTGATCGAACCATTAGAGTCCAGCAATGGAGAGTTCCTCGCACTCTGATACGTCAGCTCAATCTCTTCTACAGTGTCAGAGGGATCTCTGAAGATATTATCATCTAAAAGATCATTGAATTCACCTGTGTTGTAAGAAGTCTTGATATTGTTAGATGAGTAAAAGGAGAATCCCAACTTACAACAAATGCCGTTTTTACATTAGCCCTAGAAGTTGATCACGGAATAACAAAGCTTTGTGATTAGGTAGTACTTAGGGCACGATTTAGATCCAATTTCAAGCAAATCAGAGAGAAGCCGTTTCGATCATTTCATCTGGCCAGTCATGAGAAAATTAAAACCATCAGTTAAATGCCGATCACACTCTCAACTCTGACAGGGGCCTTTTTTCAGGTCCTTACTCTTAAATATTATAAAGAAAACTACACACAGGCTATAATATCACTACATAAAGAGGCCTATAACACACAAGAAACTAACTCACTACAGCAACACATTTCAACTTCTACTCTTAGATATTAGAAACAAAACTTACTATTGAGCTATCTATTTCTCACCATCAGGTAACATAATTATAAGGATGTGCACATCCTGCGTCTAATGTTCTATATCGATCCAAGGTCTCATGTAGAATGCATGTGTGAACTGTACGTAACAAGTAATATATATACAGAACATTCTAAGAGTGCAAAATGCATAATTAGTTTACCTAGTCGATCAATAACAGCTGAAAAAGAGCTAATAGCTTGAAACTGATAAACAACGAGGGAGAAGTCTCCAAGGATATGGTTAAATGCTGACACTGACTGGTTAATGACACCAAACTCAATTTTCCCAGAGAAATACATTGGGGCAACAACAGCAACTGGAAGAATCTGAATGAGATAGCGATATCCATCGGTGAAGAATTCTAGGTTTCTAGATGCTATTAACAATTCCTGCAAGTGAAAAATGAACTCATTGAAGCAAGTGGAGAATTAAGAAAGTTTCGAGAATCACCGAGGGAGAAGTAACTTTACAGTTAAATTATCAAAAGCCCTTCTGAAACGCTGAAGCAGAAGCTGCATTTCATTCTGTTCACCTCCGTAGAAAGCAATGGATTCAGCATTTTCCCTCACTCGTACAAGGCTGTAACGAAAGTCAGCCTCTTTCTTCTCTTGTAGAAAGTTGAGATTCACTAGACCCTGAACTCTAGAGGAGATGTTAATGAAACTCATACGATAGCAAGTGACAGAAAAAAGTTGACCCAGGGGCTATTGACATTTGGTAAGTTCAACATAACTACAACAATTACAGAATTTGTGTGGAGTTTAGAAATAATAATTATGGCATATGCGCATGGTTTATTACATAACTGTACGACAAAGGATTGAAGGCCAGAATAGGAACCGGTAGAGAATTAAGACAATCACTGCAGTGACGCAATGGAGACATATTGTGTTTCGTTCTGCAACCCCCTCTACCAGATTTATAAGTTTTCCAACTAAATGATATGTCTGATTCAGTTCCATTGGATATCTTGTCAAATTGTATCATGCTAAGGGGGTAAAAGCAAGTTTACCTTGCCAAGAAAGACACTGATGGCTGTTCCGCCAAAGGAGTAGAGCAAGAGAACCAAAAAGAGAGGAGGATAAATGGTGAATAGAATGTTGCTAAAGGAGATGAGGTCTATAGTGGCATTCACAAGCGTCAAAGAGAAAGACAGGGCTGTTCCAGTGAAGGAACTCAAATCGTCAACAATGCGCTGATCTGGATTGTCAATCATAGACTGAGACTGGATCTTATAAAATGTTTGATCTTTCAGATAGCGCTGCAGGTAATATTTGGTCATCCATGATCTCCATCTCAATGATAAAGTCTCTTTTGTATAATCTCTTAGTACAAAGAACTGCAAATCCAAGAAAAGTAACATGTTGGCTTTCAATGTTTACATGTCTCTCTTTCATTCAGAAGAGGGTGTAGCAGCTCACCGGAATTCCGCCAGCGAAAGCACAGAGGTAATAGAACAACTGCTTCGTGAATTGCTCTTGGTCTTTGTCTTTTGAACAGAAATTGAAAACAAGTAAAGTTTTATCAGACAAGAGCGTGAGGGGAAAGTGGAGAGGAGAATTGAAAAATCGTACTCGCGAGAGAGTTGTAGAAATCACGGCCGAGGAAATTGAATCCAACGCTGATCCCAGTGGTGGCGAGAGTTAGGGCGACAACGGCGGCGAGACGAAGCCTGGCTTGGCCTTTGTCCTCGGAAAACCAATAAGGCGATGCGACTTTCCAGAATTTCTTCAACAAAGTCTTCGAGTCCGATGCCTTATCCGAATGAACCAACGGTTGCGGCAACAAAGAAGCGGAGACGCTTCTGAAACGGAAAATTTTCTTCCGATGAACGTTTCCGACTAGTCGATGGCGAAGGGAAGATGAAGTATGATCGGAGGGGAAAGAATGGCGGATGAGAAGGTGAGATGAAGTGGCAAAAACGGGAGCTGTAATCAGCATCATTATCATCTTCGTCTTCTTCTTAAACCCATAGCAACCTTATAGTCATCTCTGCTGCTTCGCATAAACAGATAGCAAATTCAGGCAGCGAGAGGAACAAAGACATTAGTTAAGCTCGACCATTCATTTCTTCACCACACCTTTATATGATAATTACAAAGTGGAAGTATCTCCTTTTGTAACCGATAGAACCAAGAGAAAGTTTAAAAGAGATGGAAATCTGAGTTCTATGACTATCATTGTTATCCCAATGATGCAATGAAAAGTGTCTCTTTGGCTTTAGGAGATCTGAGTTCGGGGAGATACACATACATTGTTTTTTTTCCTTTTATTTATGCAAAAGCTCGCTTTTCAGGCTTAAGTTCTACTACACACATGTATTTATGTTACAAATCAATCATCACACTGCTGACTCTTTGCTTTTAAGATGCACATCTTCTTCTTCTCACAACCTGGAGTTGCTTAACAATCTTCTTCTTAACTCCCATGCCACTGCTTCAATGAACTCTTCTGTATTCACATAGTCACATACTGATCCCTCCTAACCCTGTCCAAATTACAGTGAAGAGGGAACTTAGTAATCCAATCCCTAAATATTTACTAGGTCCATCAACCAAAATTCTCTCCATGGTTATGATCTTACTTGGGTCCGTGGATCAGAAGAGCTAGATCCTTGGTCATTTTGCCAGACTCCACCGTGCCCATACAAGCTGCTTCTAGTTTCTCAGTAAAGCTCAACAGTGCGGCATTGCTGTCCAGCTTTGCCCTGATAACGTTACATAGAATCAAACATCTTTTAAGATGAACTCGACCAGTTTTCAGAAACTTTGAAGTCAATGTAAGGCTATAAACCTTACGGTTTATATGTTCAATGAATCCACTGTAAAACGACAAGTAATGACAAATTTTATTGCTCTACATGTTACAGGTAGAGAAAATGGCTAACCCATAATAAAGAGCAGCCACAGAAAAACCTGGAACAATGCGAGGGATGTTTCTGCAAATGATTGGTTCCCTGAAAACGGTGCCTGTAAATTAACAACATGATCTTAGAGCTTAGTAAATAGAAGACCGAATTGTCCCCGTTTTAGGAGAATAAACTGACCGTTTAAAATGCTACTTATAGTTCCGTTAGGACTCCTCCACATTTTCTTCAAATTGAACTCCTTAACACGACCTTCATCTGTTGGTAAACCGTGGATTCCAAAAGGAAATGTAGTTAGCAAGTCAAAAAATTAGAGGTGTAAGGATGCCAAGACATACCCGGAGTAATCGTCGCACATTTAATAGCCACGTTATACCTTCACATGAAATATAAAGCATAAAAGTCAATAATAAGTGGTGTGAGTTCCAAGCTTGATAGAGCGCTTGGGGACAGGAACAACCTCAAGACTAGGAACTAGAAAAGCATGAGAAAGAATGGAGAATATGATTTGAAGTATAAATGTAAAGCAGACATACTTGAGAGTAGCTTCAGCACTCTCTGTAGTAACCTTATCATCAGTAGAATCGCGGTTAGGCAGTCCGAGATCAAAGTATTTAATATTCAACTCCAGGAAAGGCATAATAAGCTGTACAAAACGAATTGAGGCTACGGTAAGGAGTTTAACTAAAATGTAAATAGAACCTTGTCTTTGATGGATTTCCAGATGACTCGAGTCATTTCGTCTCCTACGAGTAGAATCAAATAAAAGAAAAGCGCAGAATAAGCAGTGGGAAATTGATGAGTGCGATGAGAGATATGAGAAATTTGGAGCAGTTACCATCCATTTCGACAACGGGAAGATGGAGTATGATCGGAGGGGAAGGAATGGCGGAGGAGAAGGCGAGATGAAGTGGCGAAAAGGGGAGCTGTAATCAACATCATAATCCCCATTGAAGATACGAAACAGCTATTTTTATCTTTTGGGCCACACTCTTTAAAAGGCCCAAATTAAAAGCTCATACTGGTAATGATTTTTTCGCTGGTATAGTAATAAGTGATTGAAAATGAATAGTTGTCACTTGTCAGCTTTAGGAATGAAAAAACAGATCTCTGGTTTAGGTGGTAATAGAAAAATGAATAAATCTGAAAAGAAGAAGAGAAGAGGAGGTGGTCCAGATGAATAGTAGTATAATAAAAAGAGTAATTAATGAGTACTTTAATTAAGATCGATGAAGAGAAGCGTAAAAACAAGATGAAATCAATGCATGGAGAAAAGCAAAAGGAGCAGCATTCTTTCTTCTTGCTATATAGTATAATATAATATTGAGATGCGTGAATAATATGAAAGCAAGAATCTATTCTTGAGAGACGGCACAGGGATATTATCATCTAATTAAGGCTTTTTCTTTTGGGCTTCGACATGTAGGGAATCAGATGCTACTTTTTTCTGAACAAGACTCTTCTTTTCTTTCTTCTTCTCTTTTAGACAAATTCTCGTTGATGTTGATGGTCAAGATGATATTGTTTCATCAATTTACATTTTACACAGACAGACATAGAATGTGGTCTATAAAAGAATTTGCTAAGAGGTCCTTAACCAAACTTCCATGAGAAATGGCCGAGACATACTCTTTGCTAATATGGTGTCCCTAAGGAGACGATCGATTTTTCTAAACACAATTAATATCCGGAGAGATAGCGTATTCCTTGTTATAAGTTTATATATGTTCCTAATTGTAAATTCTGAATGATATCGTAGACGTTAAATTGGTAAAGCATCTTTCACCTTAAGATCTTTCAGTAGTTTCTGATCTCTTTTTCTTTTTCACTCTCTCTCTTTCCTCTCACTTATTATTGGTGACCACATCTTAAAGCTTACCTAAAATGTTATTGTTATTTTTTCTCAAGGAAAAAGGAGAGTGACTACTTACTTGAAATGTTTTGAATAATATACTTTATTTGGAAAATACAATACCATATTCTATATATGCATATGGAAGAGTTTATATATGTTATAACTCGTGGAATATCGTTCAGTTAGACTACATGTGAATATTATTTTAGGAAAAAATATACATATATAAATGATGAAAATGAGTTATATATATGATGCAAATGAAGATATGCCATTATAATCTTTTTAAAATATATATATTTTGGACCAAAAAAGAGTTAGTAAAATGGAAGCGGCGAGAGAGAGGAGGATGAGTCAAAGATAGTGTGGGAGCAATGATGTAAAAGAGGCGAAGCAATGTCTTTAATCCATAAGTAAAAGCTAAGCCACTAAAGCCAAAGTCGAGTTGATTGGATGCCTCCGCTTTTCTTTTCTTATTAAAAATTATTTCCATTTATAAAGATCAATAACAACGTAAAAAAATGATGTAACCGAAAAGAAAAAGAGCGAGGGAGTGTTTAGGTGTCGCCAGGTAGGGGAAGAGAAATGGGTCCCGTAAACAAACTGTTGAATCATTAAAAGCCTTCATTTCTGGGTTTAAAGCAAACTATATTTTAATTTGTATTGTAATGTATCATTGTATACGAGACTGATCACATGCATCTATAGCATGGGCCCTCCTCCTAGGGTTTTCACACTTGCAGAATCTTCAAAAGAGTTTCAAATTTTATTTACAAATATTAATACATTTGGATCGAAAATTAATGTGGTGAGTATTATTATTATTTATGACAAACACTGACCAAAAAGCAAATCCAAAGTAAGACAAAATATTAATCTCACAAGATGCCAATCCCATGGCTTACTTTTACACATTCCCATATATCTTCTACTTATACCATCTATATATGTGTCTCCTGTTTTTATACTTTTATTAATTTATATATAGTCTCCTTCTTATGTCGTACGACAATCTTCTCTAGCTAGCCATTATAATCTCTCTCTCTCTCTCTCTCTCTCAAACTCTGAATGGCGCCGATGAGTTTGCCTCCAGGATTCAGATTTCATCCCACTGATGAAGAGCTTGTAGCATACTATCTTGATAGGAAGGTCAACGGCCGATCCATTGAGCTCGAGGTCATCCCCGAAGTTGATCTCTATAAATGTGAGCCATGGGACTTGCCTGGTACGTCTATATACATACCCTCTCGCCCGATCTCTCTGTATGGTTCTTGTTTATAGTATTACAATTTACATGTATGATATAGTACTAGCTGGAGGTTTTCTGAATTGAAGTAACCATATATATATATATATATATATGCATATTAATTAACTGGATAATAATGAATGGGGAACAGAAAAGTCATTTTTGCCGGGGAACAACATGGAATGGTACTTCTATAGCACAAGGGATAAGAAGTATCCAAATGGGTCGAGGACAAATCGTGCAACCAAAGCTGGGTATTGGAAAGCCACAGGGAAAGACCGTGCAGTAGAGTCGAAGAAAGTGAAGATGGGGATGAAGAAGACGCTGGTTTATTATAGAGGAAGAGCTCCTCATGGCCTTCGTACTAACTGGGTCATGCATGAATATCGTCTCACTCACACTACTCCTTCTTCCTCCTTGAAGGTTAATTATTAATTTCCCATGCACGTAATATAATATTCAACATATAACTCTACGTACGTTCGTACTCCTCATGATCGTTTTCTGATAATATTTATATGTGACAATCAATGTAAAAATTAACAGGAGTCGACGTACGCATTGTGTCGAGTGTTTAAGAAGAACATACAGATTCCAAAGAGGAAAGAAGAAGAAGAAGAAGCAGGAGAAGAGAGCTTTAGTTTAGAAAAAGAGGAGGAAGAAGAAGAAAAAAAGGAGAAGAAGTACTGCTACAGGAGTAAATGTAATATTATTGAAGAGAGGATGGAATTAGAAGAGGAGATAAGCTTGAAAAGAGCATCGGCGGCGGAGACATCTTCATCGGAAGGGATCCTTTTAGACGAAGCCAACAGCTCATCCATTTTTGCTCTCCATTTCTCATCGTCTCTTCTCGACGATGATCATGATCATCTTTTTTCAAACTATCCTCATCATCATCAACACCTAATGCCTTATAACAATAATAATCCATTTCAACTCCAAGATTTCCCTCTTAATGATCATCTGATTTCTATGAACGAAGCAGAGATAATGTCAATCCAACAAGACTTTCAATGCAGAGACTCAATGAGCGAGACACTTGACGAGATCTTCTCTTCTTCCGCCACTTTCCATCTTTGATTATCCATTTTATCATCCACTTTTTCTCTCAACTTACTTACCAAATTATATTCTCATACTTACTTCATATATATATATTTATAATTTGATTTTGCTTATATGTATTGGTTTGACTGATTATGACAAAGGGTTTAGGGTTGTGGAGTTATTTGTTCTACCACAGAAAAAAAAAGAGATATATATGGGATTATTCTTTTTTCTTTATAAGGGTGTGCATGCATGTGATGTGGTATTAGCTTATTAGTTACTTAATTACTACTTAAGAGTTAAGACTTGGTTGTTGTTATTTTTTTTACACTTTGACAAAAAAAAAGAGAGAGATGAAAAGTGGATATTACGTAGTTGTTATTGACAGTGTTATGTCTTTCTTGTCCCGATATCTAAGGAAAAACAATCCAAATCACAGTTTTTTTTTTGATAAAAGAATCAGAGTTTTTTGTTTGTTATGTATACAAGCTGCAGTATAATTCTAAATTCTAATGGTAGCTAGGCTAAGCATGGCCTCTTTCTTAATTCCAACTCCATATATATGTTATTTCTCATAAGTCATAACAATATAGTCACTGTACGTTTAGTCTCGGGTATGGAAATATCAGTGGTTTTATATTTCTTGTTTGATCATTACTTAAAAATAGTAATTTTGAAGAAGTATATATTGAGGATTATTTAGATGCGTTTAAGAATGCTCTACTATAATTTGGATGTTTATTTTTGCATCAGATTATACATTCATACAATTTAAATTTTATTTGATATTTAATAATATTATAAATATTCTAGGGAGCCATTTTTTTTTTGTCGTGCAATATTCTAGGAAACCATTATAAAAGGAAAAAATAAAAATAAATCAGAATTTTATTTGAAAAAAAAGAAAGAAAAGAAATGGGCCTTTCATTAAGATGCGTAAGAGCGATAAGTACTTAAACCCAACAAAACAAATAAAGCCCATATAGAAATGGGCCTTTCACTTTTGTAGCAAGTTAATGGATCCAAAGAGACGGCCATATGGCCACCGGTCCTTAGCTGCTTCGGTTGACGACGACGAATCTTCGTCTTCCTCCTCCTCTTCTTTCCTCTCTTCCTCATTTTACTTTTTCCTCCCGATTTCTCGCTTCTCCTATTCACCCGTTACCTTCGATATCGCTCTCTCTAGATTCGGGAATAAACCCCACCAAACTTGGCTTAATTCATCTTCGTTTCCACGGCGATGAGTTCCAATACCGCGTCGTCCAGCGCGGGGGCGGCCGGATCGGGAGATGTTTCCGCCGTCAGGAAGAATTCCAAGCGACCTAAGTGTATTTATCCTCCCCCCCTTCATCATCTTATTCCGATCATTTTTCTGCTTTATCGTTGACTCTTGGGTCTTAATCGAATTAGATCACTTTTCCCTGGATTCGTGATTTACTCGTATAAATTGCGTTTCGAGGTCACTTTAAGTTGATTGATTATTGTGATCCCTGCTTTAGTATAAACAACGATTCTTAAAAGGTGCATTCTCCAATCACAATTTGATATCAACTTTGGATGGACTCAAATTCCGAATTACTTTTACCAAAATAGTCGTTAGGGTTTTCAATTCACATTAGAGATTAAGCAGCCATCGGCAAAGCTATAGCTAAAAGTGAGATTTGTTCTCTAATATTTCTTGCAGATTCGAAGTTTACACAGCAGGAGCTTCCAGCTTGCAAACCCATTCTCACCCCTGGTTGGGTAAGATTTCTTTGCAGTCTTTGTTCATGTTTCAGGAATTCGATTTCTGCAGAAGCTCAATTAATGCTCCTTTTCTTGTATTTTTCGACAGGTCATTTCTACATTTTTGATAGTCAGTGTTATCTTTATTCCCCTTGGAGTTATCTCCCTTTTCGCATCGCAAGATGTAAGTGCAACTATCACACTGCTATTCATCAGATTCTCTTACCTATCTCACGTGTGTCATCTCCTCTGATGTGTAGGTTGTGGAGATCGTTGATCGGTATGATACTGTGTGCATTCCGGCGCCTGCTAGGACTAACAAGGTTGCATATATTCAAGGAGGTGGCGATAAATCTTGTACACGAGTTCTTACAGTGAGCTCCTCAAGAAACAATGTCATTTTCTTCTTTCAGATTTGAAAAATTGGTGCGTTTGTTGTTTACTTTCTCTTATCTGCACTGGTATTCTTAGGTAACAAAGCGTATGAAGCAGCCTGTTTATGTTTATTACCAGCTTGAGAACTTCTACCAGAATCACCGAAGGTATACAACACGTGTTAGCAATTATGTCGTAGCATGATATACTTTTTGCATTGTTATATATATTTCGTTTTTGTATCTGGACTAACTATAAGTCTTAGAACAGAAGGTGTCGTGGAAATCAGCAGGGATATCATGGAGTAGCCAGGAATAAAGACTGATTTGTATCGAACTTAGATTTTTCAAACTTTTGTAGCTCTAATCATCAATGCTGTCTATGGAAACAGGTACGTGAAAAGCCGAAGTGATTCACAGTTGAGAAGTCCAAAATACGAGAATCAAATTAGCGCATGCAAACCTGAGGATGATGTTGGTGGGCAGCCGATTGTGCCATGTGGTCTAATTGCTTGGAGTCTTTTCAATGACACATACACATTATCAAGAAACAATGTAAGCCTAGCTGTAAACAAAAAAGGTATTGCATGGAAGAGTGACAAGGAACACAAGTTTGGGAAGAAGGTTTTCCCCAAGAATTTTCAGAAGGGGAATCTCATTGGTGGCGCTTCTCTAGATCCCAAAATACCGGTAAAGCCCAAACTGGAGATCAGTCCATTTTTCACTAATATCCCATGGATGCTGATTAGCAAAATCGACTACTGCCGCCGGCATCTGTCTTCTTCTTTTCGTGTGTGCAGCTTAGTGATCAAGAAGATCTCATAGTGTGGATGAGAACTGCAGCATTGCCAACATTTAGGAAACTTTATGGAAAGATAGAGACTGACCTCGAGATGGGTGATACCATACACGTTACGCTGAAAAACAACTACAACACTTACAGTTTCAATGGGAAAAAGAAGCTTGTTTTATCGACCACGAGTTGGCTGGGTGGGAAGAACAATTTCCTTGGCATTGCTTACCTAACAGTTGGTGGGATCTGTTTCTTTCTGGCCCTCGCATTTACTATCATGTATCTTGTGAAACCCAGGTACGCAGAGTCTTCAAATGTAGTGTTGTCGTGATGGTATATCTTCTATGCAAGACTTGAATTTCTGCTAAACCGTAGCTGTTAGACTTTCTTATAATAGCTGATAATAATATTGTTGTGCATAGAGCCAGAGTGTGTGATGCTGAGTGTGTACTTTGTTTCAGGCGACTTGGAGATCCCTCCTACTTGTCATGGAATAGAAATCCCGGAGGTCGATGACAAGCTTGGAGAGAGAATGAGAGAGCTCAACTCTGCGTGTATAAATTTTATCCATGTATACAATACATTGTAATCCTTGCTTGCAAAATGGTTCCTTCAGTGATAGCTTAAACGCTACATGCTACTTTGTTGTTCTTAACCAGTAAAATATATTACTTTTGTCCCCAAATCTGCCATTATACAGCATTAGTTTTCCAGTCATACTTAGAAATGAGCCACAAACTACGGACAAAATCGTTACTTTTGTTCCCAAAACTCCCGAGTATCAAAGCACCCGAAGCAGAAAATTTGTGAGATATTGGCCTTGAGGGTAAGATGGGTCCAGTGGGTGATCAGACGCAGCTCCTGCCTCCCTAACCACTGTGATTTTTCGTCCAGCCATTGTTGCAGCGCTTTGAAGAATCCCTAAGAACTTCCCACTCTGCGTCATCGCCCCTGAACATGAGCATGTCATCATAAGACCTCCTCTCCTTGTCAATCGCATTGCCAATGAGTTGAGATTTCTGTACATTCCTGCTGCGTTGTGCAAAACCTGGAATCCATATTGATGCAATCTCATTTCCGTACAACAAACTCTGAAATTCCACTTTATTCTAATAAACAGAGGAAAAGTAACTCTATGTTACCTTTTTCCGCGGAGCTAGCTTTGGAGGGTCTAAGATCACGATGTCCCATGTCTCTTCCCTTGACAGAGCACCCTTCATGAACTCTGTCGAATCTTGTTTGAAGAAAACAACCTTCTCTGGATCCATATGGTTAAGAATTACATTCTCTCTAGCGAGCTCCAAAGCAGGTAAAGATGAATCAATTCCTGAGAGTGTTTGATCAACGATTAAACAAGACAAAGCATAAGGTAAATCAGGAGAAGGAGGAGGGAGATAAGATGTACCCACGACACTGGTAGCACCTCCTCTGGCTGCATTTAATGCAAATCCACCACTATAGCAGCAAAGATCAAGAACTCTTTTACCAGCAGAGATGGTTGATATGAAATGACGATTTTCGCGCTGATCTGTGTAGAACCCTGTCTTCTGACCCTGTAGCGAAATTGCGTAAGAGATCCCGTTTTCCACGACCTGGCGTAAGAAAGAACATCACTCAACTCACACCCTTGTAATGTTGCCATATTCACTGAGGAGAGAAAGACCTAACTAAGGCACCACCCATTGTACCATTGATCTCGGAGGGAGAGTTGATAATTGTGTTTGTTTCAAACTTGAGATATCAAAGCCATCTTCTTTAAGAACATCAAGAGACGGTCTCCAGTTTATATGATTAATTCCGTCGGTTGATCTTAAGCAACTCTCCACTTCATTCCTGTACTTTTCAAGCCAAGCAGCAGAGGATGCTACCACAGCTATATCTCCAAATACATCGACAATCAATCCAGACAATCTGCAGCCGAATAACGACACAAGATCAGAGGCACTGTTATAAACACTTTTGATGAAATCAGTCAATGAATACCTATCTCCTTCACTGTTCACAAGACGATAAGCGTTTGTATTTGCGGAGGGAAGTCTCAAACTCTTGCGCAGCTGAACTGCTTCAGCGATTCTAGTTTGGAGAAGCTTCTCAATGTTCAATGCACACGAAGGATCTCTGCCACAACGCAAGCATATGCAAGAGTCAAACAAGGAATGTAGAAGTTTGTCGCAAGTTCCACTGGATTAGAAAAACAAACCTGGTGAATTCATTTTGGAGCTGCATAAGGCGAACACAGAACATAGAAACAGAATTATACAAACCCCAACCAATGGGATTCTCAGTGCCATCGGCGACAATGACAACATCTCCGGTCTGGGGAGGTGGTTTTCCAATGATCCTGTCTACAGCTCCACTGTAAACCATTGGACTTCCATCTTTGAAGAGCTGTGTCTTGCCTTTTTTAAGAACCACTTTAGCAACACCTGAATTTTCAAGTGTCAATCATTAAAGTATATAGAAATAGCAACAGAAAATGAAAGAGAGAGAGAGAGAGAGATGTTGACCTTGAGGACGAGAAGAAGCAATTAGGGAAGAAGAGAAGAAGAGGGAGTGACGGAGGCGGGAGGGAAAATGGAGCACAGCGAGCATGACCATCGTCGCGCATTTCTTAGCTGCAACTTCGCTTGGATTGGCTTTACACATAAACAAGCTAATGGGCCACATGTCATCATTCTTCATATCGTTCATTGGGGTCATTTTTTCTATTGCCTCCTAAGCTTTTAGCCCAACTTTGGTTAAGTTGGCTTTACACATGAACTCGCTAATGGGCCACATGTCACCACTCTTTATATCTATTATTGGGTTCAATTTTTCTATGGCCATCTATGCTTTTAGCCCAACTTTGGCTGGATTGGCTCATGGGCCATATGTCACCAATCTTCATATCTTTTTCTATTGCCTCCTATGCTTTGAGCCCAGAAAAATATCGCTTTTAGCTCAATAGCATATCCTTTTTAGCCCAATATTAATTGACTCCAAAAAATACATCCAGAGTTGAGGATTCTATCTGTATCAGTCTAAATAAGAAGGAAGTTTGGCATGAAAGTGTTCAATTCATGCCCTAGTTTTCTTGAGTAGGAGTATAGTGTCTGAACACAAGGAAACTAAAGGATCATTTGAATAGTCCGAATGAAATTATCAAGTATTTTAAATGAGTAAAGCAATATGTATACTAATGATTCTTATAAGTCTCAAAAGATAATTTTATTATTAAACAATTATTTTGATACTTTGTTTGATATGTCTCTACAAAACGAGACTAACGATACAGTCTCAAAAATAATTTATTATTAAACAATTCTTTAGAGATTCTCAGAGTCTCACCATTAGGTTATCAAGGAGAGAGGTTTATTGGCCAACTTCGGCAAGTTCAGCAGGCTTGGTATCCTGTTCTCTCTCGCCGCCTATTAAGTTTAATGTGTTACTATCCTCTGGATTTCATACTGAGTAACAAAAGCTTTGAAGCCCAAGCTGTCTTATGTATAAAATACATGTATCATTATCATATGTAGTGTTCATCAACTCGAAAGAGATACAAAATGAGGGTGTAGCCGGTAAGGTAAGCGAATGTGCTTCTCAACCAAAACAAATCCAATCATATCATCGCCTTCTACTCCCTCGATAATCTTCCTCGCCCTCTTTATCCTTTAGTAGACCCAAGAAGGCTAGAAAACCAAAGAAGAAGAACCCACCAGACCAGTTGCCTCCTCCTCCTCCTCCACCTCCATCTCCATCATCTCGCGGTGGGAACCCGTCTCCTCCATCATCCAGGCTTGGTGATTTCTCCTTAGCTGACATTCCAACACACACACACACACACAAATAAGAGTCCTCTTAGACCACCTCCAAACCAGTTATGATAAGATAAACACACCTGCGAAATCTCTCTCTCCCTCAGACAGAGTATTTATGCAAAAGTAACTAACAAATAAATCCAGACTTGTCTATTTGTAAGTTATGGGAAATCCCTCAATTCAATGTTTGGATTGGCATTAGAAGGTTCGTAATCACTAAGTTCTAGCAGGAGTCTCTGAAATTGCATAAGAGGACTTACAGTGAACAGGAGCCTGAGTTATGGTTGGGGACTCTCGAGTAACAGTCTGTGTTTGTCCCTCACTGCATTTAGCGTTCTGCAACGGAGTTAACAAACAAAAACAATATGATCAAACATATCCCTCATCGATAAAATCATCATTTTTGCAATTTCTATACAGCTATTTAAAGCGCATGCAAAGAGCAAAGAAAAAGCACAAATTCAGAAACTTACAATGGAAGAGTGACATATCAATAGAGATTTGCTTCGGCTTCCAAGGCCGGAGCTCAATCCCACCGCACTCAGTCTGTTTTGCCCGTCCAGCGATCCTGAAGTATGAAGCTTGACCTTAATCCTCGGCTTTTCTGTATCCAACAAAAGCTAGGTTTATCCTCCTTGTCCAAAATTGGAATATATAATTAACAAAATTCCAAGTTAAAAGGTTCAATCACACCGAATATCGAGTCGACCCCTCAGGAGCTCAAAAGGATTATCTTTGAAAATCACAACCCAGAGGATAGAGAAAGCGTACCATTAATACTGAGCAAGAGCGGAGAAGATTGGATTATAGACGCCGACATAACCATGGCTAAAAGCAGCAGTTTGACGACGGGAGAGGAAGCGGAGAGAGAGAAGTCCAGAGAGACATCATCGTTTTATTACCTACGCGTGCGTATACTGAAATTTCTCAACTTTCATCCAATAATCAAAGGCCACGTTGATTCATTAGTTTCATATTTCGTTCCGAGTCCTTGTATTTTCGAATGTTCTTTCTTTCAAGCTCTATATACATCAGTAATCAATTGGGTACTAATACATAAAAGGTTATAAATGAACTGAAGCATGTATTGCTTAAAAGAAATAAATAACCCCAAAGTAATTGGATTGATTGATTTTATTTGAGACGACAAGAGTCTCTCCTCTCTATGGATTTGGTGATACAACAAAGCTTTGACAACTCATAATAGATTTACAATAGATGAAGAAAGAAAGAAAGAAACTCATTCCTGAGAGAAAGGTCTCATAAATAGAAATTTAGTTAAACAGGGACTGGCGTTGCTTCATCAAGAGCGACCACACCAGGAAGCACTTTGCCTTCCAAGAGTTCCAAACTTGCCCCACCACCAGTCGAGATGTGGCTCATGACTTCCGCTACTCCCACTTTCTCCACTGCTGCCACCGAGTCTCCTCCTCCTATAATTGTTGTCACTCCCTTTCCGCTTAGCTCTGCTAGTTTATTCGCAACCGCCTGCCCATACATCATTCCCCACATGTAAGTTCCAGCATTATGATTGCCACACTTATCACTCTATTCTATTCTTCTTACTTACCTCAGTTCCTTGTGCAAACTTTTCAAATTCGAAAACTCCCATTGGTCCATTCCAAATGACTGTCTGTGTGGTATCCAGAGCTTCATTGAAAGTTTTCACCGAGTCTGGACCAATGTCCAATCCCATCCATCCATCAGGAATGGCTGATGCCGGCACAATCTACAGCAATCACATCACAACACATAAACATCAAATACAATCCTTATACACAAACCATCTTTCTGTCTTTTTGTCAGCTAACAAGGCCAAGCTTTTAGCAACAATCCATGGAGACGGACCTTGCTATTGGCATCAGCAGAAAACTTATCAGCAATCACTACATCTGTTGGTAACAACAGAGAGACGCCTCTGGCCTTAGCCTTGGCAAGGAGTGAGGTGGCCAATTCAAGCTTGTCTTCTTCAACAAGGGAAGAGCCAACAGAAAGACCTTGCGCCTTGTAGAATGTGAAGATCATACCACCACCAAGCAGAAGGATGTCACATTTCTCAAGAAGAGACTCAATAACTCCAATCTTGGATGAGACTTTTGAACCTCCCACGATGGCAGCAAATGGTCTCTTTGGGTTTGAAACCGCACCCACAAGGTAGTCCAACTCCTGCGAAAAAGATGAAGCAAACTCACCGGATTAAGTAATTTCCAATGAACAACTTCTAGTAGAAAAAAGCCTGGATTTCCATGGAAACTCTAATTCTTAAATCCATTCAAGTCAATGGACCCCTCCAAACAGCAGTTGAGAAAATACTTGACCCTTGAGTTTAAATCTCTCTCAGGGAATTCAAATGGTGAACAAACAATCAACTTATTTCATGATCATTCATGTGTATAGTCTACTGTGGCATTTGACTGCTCTATATAGTCAATTATCAATTAATAAGAAAGGTTGCGTATCAAAATGTCACCTTTTGCAAAAGGAAACCAGCAACTGATGGCTTCAAGAACTTTGTGACTCCCTCTGTTGAAGCGTGTGCTCTGTGAGCAGTCCCAAAAGCATCGTTGACATACAGGTCAGCTAGAGAAGCAAGCTTCTTAGCAAACTCCGGTTCGTTCTTCTCTTCCTCCTTGTAAAACCTCACGTTCTCAAGAAGCAAAACTCCACCTTCTGGAAGAGAAGCCACCAAGCTTTCCACTTCTGGACCAATACAGTCGTCAGCTTTCACGACCTGCAATTCACCCCCAAAAGCCTCAACAGATTGCCAATAAGAAATGATAGATTCCGATCCATAAAGAATCATAATTACCTCAATACCAAGGAGCTCGGACAATCTGGGAACAAGAGGGGCCAAGCTGAACTTTGGAGTGACACCCTTTGGCCTTCCCTAAAAGATCAAAGGACATATATATTGTAAAGACTTGCGGAGTACAAGAAACATGTTCGATTTGAGTTCATTAGAGAATGTTTGGATTGAGATTACGAGAGGGGTAAGGAACGTACCAAATGTGTGGAGAGGATGACCTTAGCGCCATTCTCCATCAAAAACTTGATGGTGGGAATGGCAGCACGGATTCTGGTGTCGTCAGTGATATTCTGGTTATCATCGAGAGGTACATTAAGATCAGCTCTGACGAAGACCTTCTTCCCTTTCAAATCAGCTGAAGTCAGATCTCCAACACTCTTCTTTGCCATTGAAACTACTCCCCTAGTGCCCTTTCCACGCACGGACTGGACCTTGGAGGCCACATGGACGGAGAAACGCCAGTCGACGACGGCGGAAAAGCCGAGGCGACGTGCAGAGACACCGGTGGAGGGAATGGACAAGAAGGCAGCGGGGGAGGAGCGGGTAGCGGCGGCACCACCGGTGGACTTGATGATCGAAAGGGCTGCAGTCGCGGCGGTGGAAGCCATGTGGAGTCGACGAATAGAGAGAGAGAGAGTGTGTGAGTGACAGAGAGATAGAGAATGAGGAAGAAGAGTGAGGATTGGATGATATTACAAGTTTCAGGATTTCGTCTTATCGTTGATGAGAGGTTATCATAAAATCATAATCTTCACTTCCTCTCTGCTTCCAGTTTGGGCCACACTCACAAAGATCCTAACTTTGATTGAATTCTTTTTTCTACTTCCATATATGGTAAAGAGACTTAAATATTGACTCGAATGACAAATATGACTAAATTAAATGGCCTCTTTGCAAAATGAGATAACTTTAATGGGCTTGTCTCACTATTTGTACGGCCCAATGAATTCCTGGCCTGTCAAATAAATCTTTGAAATTCTAAATATTCTGAACATTCCGGCGAGAACCACCTCTAATGGCATTCTCTCAGTCGTCTCCTCCATGTCTCCGATCGCTATTGCCTTACACGCCTCCTCCCTTTTCTCGCCAATCCGAATTTGTTATTCCCCGTGTACAGTTGCCTATACTTGGTAGTTTTCGGAGGCATGAGCTGCGGAAGCCGAGGGCGCTCAGCGAATGGCGGGAGTACGAAGACGCTGTGCAGAGAAAAGATCTTGCTGGGGCTCTTAGGTTCCTTAAATCCATTGAAAATCGTGGTGAACAGCCTGAGGCTATCGATTCCACTGTTGCTGCTCCTATATCGGCTAAGTTAAGCGGTTTAGGACATCTTGAATTAGAGAGGGATTGGCAGGTTTTAGATGCGTGTTTGAATGCAGATGATATGAGACTTGTTGGCAGTGCATTTAGGTTTCTCAAGGAGAGAGGTTTACTGGCCAACTTCGGCAAGTTCAGCAGTATTGGTATTTCGTTTTCTCTTTTCTGCCCATCAATATTGAATCTTTTGGTGTTTGAGCGAGATCGAGTAGTTGAAATAAGGACTTTTGAATTCCATGTAGTGGTTTTTGTAAACATTTTTGTCTCCGAAATCCTTCTCTGCTCGATCTCATTGTCTCAACTTCTGTTTAAATGTACAGTAATGTTCAGCAATGTGTCACTTATTCTTTAAATAGAATCTGACAAGCATTTAAAGTGGTTAATTGAATTGTTTCAGAGATTTGTTACCAATTTATTTTACTCAGTTGATGAATGATTTATTGCTTCTCTTACTCTGTATTAATGTGATGCAGTTTTGGAGGGAACAAGAGAGGTTACACCTACTGTCCTGAAGTCTGCAACTGGCTTGGAAGGTCTGTAACTGAAATTCCTCTTTTCAATTATCTTTCATTACTGTGTTACATTGGAAACTTATTTAAGTTTGTATATTGATTAGTGACTAAACTTTCACCGAAGAAGTGGGGGCTTTCTGGTGGCTCTAGCATTGCTCTGGCTGCTTTTCTGGGTGGAACTTCCTATCTTCTTTCTCAGGAGATTGATGTGCGGCCAAACCTTGCTGTCATTTTGGGTCTAGCTTATATGGATTCTGTTCTTCTTGGTGGGACCTGTTTAGCCCAATTATCATGCTACTGGCCTCCACATAAGCGTCGAATCATAGTTCACGAAGCGGGTCATCTTCTTGTAGGTAGAAAATGAGTGATCGTCACTTAATTGGTAGATTTATACAATTTTTGGTCGAGTTGTGGCTAACAGTTATAGTTCCTCTGTTGTGCAGCATATCTCATGGGCTGCCCAATCCGTGGTGTAATATTGGATCCGGTTGTTGCCATGCAAATGGGGGTTCAAGGACAGGTAGTATTCAGACACTGTAGTATTATGTTATCTTGTAGTGCTGGGATTCTATGCACCTCTTAGCTACATATGGGACCACGTAATGAACTGGATTTTCATGTATATCTGTAGGCTGGAACCCAGTTCTGGGATCAGAAGATGGAGAGGGAGATTACTGAGGGGCGACTTAGTGGTAGCTCATTTGATAGGTGATTGTTAATTAAGGTGTTTTTCCTGTTATTTCCCTATAAACTTTGTCGTATTATTCACGACTCTAATGGTGGTTGAGTTTCTCTTAGGTATAGCATGGTTCTCTTTGCTGGTATTGCAGCTGAAGCGTTAGTTTATGGTGAGGCTGAGGGTGGGGAGAATGATGAAAATCTGTTCAGGAGCATCTCAGTCCTTCTGGAACCACCATTATCCGTGGCTCAGGTCAGGTCTAGTGAAAATTATATATCTGGTGCGACTAAGCTATGCACTTCCACTTTTCTTGCACAAGTGTACAGATTGTGAAGCAATTCTAATACTTGTGCGTTTGAATATACAGATGTCTAATCAAGCCAGGTGGTCTGTTCTACAATCTTACAATCTGCTGAAGTGGCACAAGGCGGCACATAGGGCCGCTGTTGAAGCTCTCCAAGTGAGAAGCCCTCTTAGCATTGTGATTAGAAGGATCGAGGAAGCCATATCTTCAAGCAGATGATTGAAGTGCCCGAATTCTGTAATTTATCACTCATATGGACAACTAATGAAATGCTTATCTGGAATGTATGGAGACAGAAGCAGATAAACTCACAATAAACCACCTGAATGCGACTGGAATGGAGAGAAGGGCTAGTATTGTTGGATCCATGTTCAAGTAAGTTAAGGTTTTATTAACTTGGGTAATGTTGGGGACAAGATAATAGTAGCTTCGTGCCTTATTCATCAGTGTTTCGAGGTTGTGAAGAAGTAGGGGCCAAGCTTTGGATAGCTTTAAGAAATGGTTGTAAAGTAGCGATTACATGAATACTGTATTAGATGAATTCTTGTGAAGTAAAGTTTGACCTTTATTAGTCTTTTTATAATTTAATGCTGATGAGAACAGAAATGACAATGCCATAGATATAGAACATCTGGGGATATTACTAATAATCTCATTACAGAACACACTAGAAATGGTTGCCAGTGGAGCAGAGCCACCGATCGATCGGATACAACTAAATGAAAGAAACAAAGTTTTAAGACTCATCATGATGTTGTTCCTGGTGCCAGGGGGGCATCATCCCCTGTTGCTGCAAGTAATAGTATGGCGGGGAACCAACCACAGATGGTATAGTCCCTTTGGTCACCCCTAACCCTTCTTCTTTCAGGTCGTCCTTCGGGATTATGTCCACCAAGAAATCAAACACATCGGTCCTGGATATGGCAGCGGCAATGTCGTTCTTCTGCAAGGTCCTCCTTTTGTTCTCCTCGGTATGGATCCAAGCACGCAGTGTGAGCTCAAGTATGAACATCTCACACGCCTTGGCAAAAATCACAGGAGCCTCAGCTGATATCATCCTCACATCTTCATCAGCTTTCATGATCTTCTTGATGCGGGCAAGGGGAAGGGTGTGATTCTTGAAATCAGTAGTGTGCTCGATCTCTTGCATTTGGTTAGCCCAGAACATCTGAAGCTGTTGGTGGTGGTGATGTTGGAAGTGATGAGCTTGTTGGAAAGCCATCTGGGACGCTGCAATTGGTGGGCCATTCTGAAAAGCATGAGGAGGTACATAATTCATCTCTCCTTGTTGTGCCTGACCTTCTTCCGACTGTTCCATTGCTATCTCTCTCTTCTCACAACACTGCAACACACAAAACCAAAAACAGAGGAAAAACTGAAGAATCTGAGGGATGCTTTTACGTTTAGGCTTAATATCTCTCTCTATCTAAATTATCTAATACCCAAAAACTAGGCAGGAAGATGGAGATGATGATAACCATGCATCCGCAATTCAGCTCATTGACCAAATACGGTGATCCATCACCAGCATTTATTACAAAATGAAGATTATCAATGAATCTCAGAGTTGTAGTGTGGGTGGGGTTGAATTATAAACCAAAAAGAAGAATCCAAGGGCATGCATGGCGAAATTCAGATAAGATAAGCTGATTGACATCCGTATTTTGCAAACCAAGCCATCAGGAGTAAACAAAACATGTTTTAAAAGGACCAGAGAAACAGAGACATACCAGTGAAGTGAAGACTGAAGTGGGAGAAACCCTATTAGAAAAAGGGAAGGGAGGAACGAAGCAAAGCTTTAAACAAGCGTTTCTGTAGATACCATCCACCCCTAGTCGAAACGCGTCATAAAAGCTGGAGTTCTGAGGTCACTGCTACCTGTACGATTTCCATTGGCTCGCTTACTTCCAGAAACCTTTTCTGTTTTTGTCTTCTTTTTTTTCTTGCTTTTTCACGAGACGTGCGCGTGAACTAACAACTCGCTGAACCTTGTGTTGTAATCCGGGTCGGTCAAACTTGCCTTTATAGTCCATATAGTAAGGATTCCATGGAAGGAATCTGCAGAGACCTTCTTTGAATTTAATGCTAGAATTCTTCTTCTGCTATCAATACTTTTTATTAGATAATTATGTGCATTGCAGAGTTGTCATTACATTTGGTCTCTGTGATGCCAACACTTCCCAATAGCAGCTAAGGTATCTTCGTACTGCTAATGCAAAAGTATCATCATCAGCTTCCATACAAGCTCTCTTCTCTCTACTGGAAAATTGTGTAATGTTTTAATTTCTGAGCGATTTCTTGTGCTATTTCTGTCGATTTTGTTCTGTTTCATATCTGACCGTCATTGCTGCTGGAATTTTGGTGCACGTGAGATGATCTCAAGTGGTCTTGTGAGCTTCTGTTACAGTTCTTGATAAAGTAAAAGGTTTCCTTGTTATCTTCGGCTCAATGTTTGTATATTGTTTGTGTGAAGTGTAGGTTTCTCTTTCCTTTTTCTGGTGATTCAGAAACATTTGATATCAGAAGCACTTATAGAAAACGAATCTCAACAGACTGGAATGGTATGATTTTTTTACTTACGTTTTGTTTCCTTACCAGATAAGCAATGTTGAGTTCAATTGAGACTCAGTTGCATTTCCAAAGCGTTGTCTGTAATTCCCAAATTCAGGACTTGGTTCTCCGTGTGGCTGGTCTCCATACACCTAACGGTGCCATCTATTTGGCTTCTCAAGGCAGAGAGCAACGATGAGAGTGATAGTGACCAAGAAGAGATGAGTTGTTTGTGTGAAGATTATAGGGCTCTCATAAAACATGTTTACTCTCAGTTTTAGTTATTCGTTATTTTGGATTATTTGGGCATATGATGTTGTCGTTAAGATATGATACAGTCGGTTTAGACATACATTGTAATATAGTAACATACTCATCAGTATCCAAAAGTGGAGGGACAACATTGGTCATATATGCATATAGCATAACATTTCATAGACATAGGTCTCCGACGATATTAAAATCATCAAAATAGGTTTGGTTGTCCATGAACTTGAACCACTCAGTGTAATCCTCACTGTTATGACTAGTTGTAGGCGAGGTTGACTCAAGCAGCTGCTTCCACAAGTCCGATTCTTCGATTAATTTGTCTTCAAATCCACATGTATCCGGTTGGGGATGATCAAATGATTGCGAGTTGGTTACATCTTGAGTCACTCCGCATATGGTTGAAATGTGAGTCTGGTCGTGATGAAGAAACGAGTCTAATGGGAATAACGTTTCTTTTGTTTGAAGAAAGTCGTAAGTTATATCATTAAAGTCGTCGTCATGGTTGAGAAGGAGTTGGATATCGTGGAGTTCATTAACATGATGATGAAGCTCTGGCTTTGTGTGCGTACATTGGGCTTGGGGATGAGATGACGTAGCCGAGTCTTGACTCTCAACACTAACCCGTGAAGAATGCGCTTCTTGTTGAACTACATCACAGTTGTTGTCATGATGATGTGCTGCTGTATTTCGGTGGTGAGCGCTAGAGATGGATGAAGAAGAAGAAGAAGAAGAAGAAGAGAAGGGATGAGCAGTAGTAATTCGTTTTTTGAGATGAGTGTTCCACACATTCTTAATCTCGTTGTCGGTTCGTCCGGGCAAGAAGGACGCTATCTTGGACCACCTGATTATATATGAATATGAGTTCCAGATGATCATCTCTATATCTAAAGAAATAAGGTATAAAAAATGAGTACAAAATTACTTGTTTCCAAAGGTTTGATGGAAGTGGATGATGGCATCTTCTTCTTCTTTGGTGAAGTTGCCTCGCTTGACGTCAGGTCTCAGGTAGTTAATCCATCTCAGTCGGCAACTCTTTCCACATCTCACCAATCCTGCGTGTATCATTCATTCATTCTCTTATTTACTCATGAAACAAGTACTCTAGCTGTATATATATATATATGCAAGAGAGGAATTAAGTAATTAGTAGAAGTAGTGGGTAGTAGTAGTGACCAGCAAGCTTGGGAAGAGATCGCCAGTTGTGGTGGCCATTCTTCTGAATAAAAGTGATGAGAGTGAGATCTTCTTGAGGGCTCCATGGACCTCTCTTCACTTTGCTCTTGTCGCAGCATGGTGCTCTTCCTTTCCCCATTCTTATTCTAATTAGTACAATTAATACTTTCCTTCAACTATATATCGATCGATCTTTCTTTATATTCAAGAGATGTTGTGAGTTTTTGATGATAATCAGGAGCTCATATATATAAATACATATCATATAGAGATGATATAACCCCTTTGACCTTACGTATGCTGCACGTTATATAAATATGTATGAATACTCTTACTATTAATTAATTAGAGCCACTTCACTCTTAGAAACCCAAAAAGCATGGAGCGTACGGATTTGAACGGCAATCTAATTGGTTCTTCTGATTATATCCTTAAATTTATTTTTGTTCATATATATTTTAGTGTCCGTTAAGTAGCATTATTGTAACATAACAATAACAACATAAATATATATATATATATATACTACTTTCTGGAAAATCCAATATAAAAATCTGGTATTAAAGTAAGAGCTTGAGAGCGGAGGCCACAAGGGCCATGCCACAAACAAAAGTAACACCAGTTGGAGTAATAAACAGAATTAAATTTAGATATAATTCTAATCAATCATCATATATTGAATTATCTTATAATTAATTTGTCCTATAACGCATGCATGTCTAAACCCTTTTGTCCTATATATTTGTTATAAAGTTTTAATATGAATCTATACGTGAGAAAATAAGAATGATAAAAGTATATATATATAGAGAGACATTTTGCATGTAGACAGATATGGTAATATATGTTATGTTTTGATAGTATTTACCGTTGCTATATATTTGGTATGTGATTTATGTACATGCATGCGTTAATTTAATGGTGTGGAGTTTAAATGATGATGATCATCAGTTCATCATCATAGCCAAAGATGAATATGTTTCTTAATGAGTAATTGTTTGTTTAGAATATAAATAAAAAAGGCATGGCATGGTACGACTTTAAACCCACGCCACTATATAACCTCTCTCTCTTGCTGATGTAAGGTTTGCTCAATAACCAACTTGTATATACTATATAGATATATGCTTGATCATAATAGTAATAAATAAAGAAGAGGTGCATGGCTTGTGTGTAATTGTATGTTGAGCACTTGTTCCTCGCAATGTCGTGTTACTTGTATAAGATCACACGTGCTTCCCTCAACTTTTTATTATTTGCATCATCATGATCATGCATGGTTTTCAAGAAACCCTGTTATCTTTGTGCGTGCGTATTTCTGTTTTCCGATTTCCTCAGTCAATGAATTGAATATATGCCCACTTAATTTTGTTCCATTTTAATAAAGGGCTTTTTCTTTGTGTTTGAACCAACCGGTGTGGGTTCAAAACCTAATCCCTTAGTGGTGGTCACTGCCGACGACCGATCCTCTCTCACTGTCTCCTCTTTTTTCTATGGGGTTTTTGGATAACTATATTACTAAAGACAGAGTTTATCCACATGCTTATTATATTTTATACATGTACTTTTCTTTTACTGGGAGTGGAAGTAATCAATACACAGCTCATTCAGATGCACGATTTGCAAACACTTTGGATTCAGAGCTTTTCCAATCAGCGAGACTCTCCGCATCTTCTTTAAGGTATTATGGACTGGGACTTGAAAATGGAGGCTACAATGTAACAATTCAGTTCGCTGAAATACAAATACAACGTTCGAATAACTGGACAAGTCTTGGAAGGCGACTTTTCGACATATATGTCCAGGTTTCTACTATTACATTGTGCTTCCTCCCATATTCTGCGTGATATTTTTTTGTTTGTCTGTGAAATTAGAGGATTATCATATTGTTATTCTCAAGTAAAGAGAATATGAAAATATATCTGTACTGTTGTAGCCTTTGTGAACCAGAGAGAAGATCCTAGACAATCCCTGGAATACATGAGATTCTTTTGCATTGTCCTGCTTAGCATTATAAGACTCAATTCTTCATGAGCTTTTCTTCTAGCAGAAACGAATTCTGACCTATGTTGAAAATAAATAAACTTGATTTTGGATCAACTTTCATTTGGATCAAGTTTCATTTGGATCAAGTTTAATTGGGCTACATAAAATTTGATCCATATTCTAGAGAAGTGCTTAGAATAAATATCTAGATATTATGAAAAAAATATCTAGATAACTATAATTAAATAATCTAGATATTATGGTAGAACTATCTAGATTTTAGATTAAAATATTATAGATATTTTGAATTTTGGAAGTGGATTTCAGTCACGAAGTTATCCAAAAGGAGGTGGATTTCAGTCACGAGGTAGAGGTCGTGGATATGGAAGTGGAAGAGGTTGGAGAACGTATGAAGATAACTCTAAGCAAAGAGGAGAAGGCTCATTTAGAGGTCATGGGAGAGGAAATTCAAGATATCAAATGTCAAATGCTATAATTGTGAGAAGTTTGGACATTATGCTTCGGAATGTAAAACTCTTCACAACAAAAGAGTCGAACAGAAGGTCAACTTCGTGGAAGAAAACAACAAAGAAGAAGAAATGCTATTAATGGCATTTAAGAAATACGAAGGAAAAAATAGTCACAAGTGGTACCTCGACAGTGGTGCAAGTAATCACATGTGCGGAAGAAAAAGCATGTTCGTGGAACATGACGAATCAGTGAAAGGAAACATGGCTTTGGGAGATGAATCAAAGATGGAGGTGAAAGGTAAAGGAAATATTCTCATCCAATTAAAGAATGGAGATCATCAATTCATTTCCAATATTTATACATTCCAACCATGAAGACCAACATCTTGAGCCTTGGACAACTCTTAGAGAAAGGTTATAATATTCAATTAAAAGATAATAACCTTTCTTTAAGAGACAAGGAAAATAATCTCATCACAAAAGTGCCGATGTCTAAAAATATAATTTTTGTTCTTAATATTCAAAGTGACATCGCACAATGTCTCAAGATGTGCTACAAAGAGGAGTCTTGGCTTTGGCACCTTCGGTTCGAACATTTCAACTTTGGAGGTTTGGAGTTGCTTTCGAAAAAAGAAATGGTGAGAGGACTACCTTGTATCAACCATCCAAATCAAGTTTGTGAAGGGTGTCTACTTGGAAAACAATTCAAAATGAGTTTTCCAAAAGAGTCAATCACAAGAGCTCAAAAGCCGTTAGAACTTATTCATACGGATTTATGTGGTACGATCAAGCTAAAATCACTATGTCAGAGTAACTACTTCCTTCTCTTTATTGATGATTTTTCAAGAAAAACATGGGTTTACTTTTCGAAGGAAAAATCGCAGGTGTTTGAAAACTTCAAATAGTTTAAAGCTCATGTTGAGAAGGAAGTGGTTTTGTGATTCAAGCAATGAGATCCGATCGTGGAGGAGAGTTTACATCAAAAGAATTTATGAAGTATTGTGAAGATAATGGAATACGAAGACAATTAACCGTGTCAGGATCCCCTGAACAAAATGGTGTGGCAGAAAAGAAGAATAAAACAATCCTTGAAATGGCGAGGAATATGCTCAAAAGTAAGAAGCTACCAAAGGAATTATGGGCATAAGCAGTTGCGTGTGCTGTTTATCTATTAAACCGATCTCCAACAAGAAGTGTTTCAGAAAAAACACCACTAGAAGCTTGGAGCAGAAGGAAACCCGGTATTTCTCACCTACGAGTTTTTGGAAATGTTGCTCACACACATGTACTAGTGGAGAAGCGAACCAAGCTTGATGATAAAAGTGAGAAGTATATATTCATAGGATACGATGCAAACTCCAAAGGATACAAGCTTTACAATCCAAATACCAAGAAGACAGTCGTAAGTCGAGATGTCATCTTTGATGAAGAAGAAGAATGAGAGTGGAGATTAAGTGATGAAGACTATAAGTTCTTTCCACACTTTGAAGAAGAAAACTTGAAGCAACAAAGTGAGGAGCATGTTACCCCACCAACTTCATCAACTTAACTCCACGTTTTAGAAGTCTACAAGACATTTATGAGGTAACGGAAAATCAAGAAAATCTCACTTTATTTTGTCTATTTGCGGAGTGTGAACCTATGAACTTCCAAGAAGCCATGGAAAAGAAGACATGGAGAACTGCAATAGATGAAGAGATCGAGGCCATCCAAAAGAATAACACAGGGAGTTGACTTCACTCCCAAAGGGACAAAAAGTAATTGGTGTAAAGTGGGTGTATAAAGTGAAGAAAAACTCTAATGGAGAAGTTGAAAGATATATGGCAAGACTGGTGGCAAAAGGTTACAGTCAAAGAGCCGGCATCGACTATGATGAGGTATTTGCTCTTGTTGCTCGTTCAGAAACTGTTCGACTAATTATTTCATTAGCGGCTCAAAATAGTTGGAGGATACATCAAATGAATGTCAAATCAGCCTTTCTAAATGGAGACCTCGAAGAAGAAGTCTTCATTGAGCAACCACAAGGTTACATTGTCAAAGGAGAAAAAGACAAAGTATTGAAGCTAAAGAAAGCACTTTATGAGTTAAAATAAGCTCCAAGGGCATGAAATACTCGAATCGATAAATATTTCAAGGAGAACAACTTCATCAAGTGTCCATATGAGCATGCACTCTATATCAAAAATCAAAATAAAGATATATTGATTGTATACTTATATGTTGATGACTTGATATACAAGGGAATCAATCCAAATATGTTCGAGGAGTTCAAGAAAGAGATGTCGAAGGAGTTTGAGATGACGAATATTGGGTTGATGTCTTACTACCTTAGAATAGAAGTGAAACAAGAAGACATTGGAATCTACACTACCCAAGAAGGTTATGCTAAAGAGGTACTTAAGAAGTTCAAGATGGATGACTCGAATCCTGTTAGCACACCAATGGAATGTGAAATCAAATTATCAAAGAACGAAGAAGGAGGAAGAGTGGATCCAACACTCTTTAAAAGCTTAGTTGGGAGTTTAAGATATTTGACATGCACAAGACCAAACATCTTATATGCGGCCGGAGTAGTGAGTCGTTACATGGAGAACCAACAACAACTCACTTCAAAGCAACAAAGAGGATCCTTCGTTATATCAAAAGTACTATAAACTTTGGTTTATATTACTCTATTTCTAACGAGTTCAAGGTTGTTGGATATAGCGATAGTGATTGGGGTGGAGACATGGATGACCGCATAAGCACAAGTTGATTTGTCTTCTACATTGGAGATACTGCTTTTACTTGGATGTCGAAGAAACAACCAATTGTCACCCTCTCCACTTATGAGGAGAGTACGTAGGTGCAACTTTATGTGTTTGTCATGCAATTTGGTTACGTAACTTGATGAAGGAGTTAAAATCTTCGGACAAGGAACCAACAAAGATATTTGTGGATAACAAGTCGGCAATAACATTAGCAAAGAACTCAGTCTGCCATGATCGAAGTAAGCATATTGATACATACTATCACTACATCAGAGAGTGTGTTGCCAAGAAAGATGTGGAGTTGGAGTACATAAAGACGAACGATCAAGTAGCCGACATCTTTACAAAACCCCTTAAGCATGAAGACTTTATCAAGATGAGGAGTTTGCTTGGAGTAGCAAAATCAAGTTTAAGAGGGGGTGTTGAAAATAAATAAACTTGATTTTGGATCAAGTCTCATTTGAGTCAAGTTTAATTGAGTTACATAAAATTTGATCCATATTCTAGAGAAATTCTTAGAATAAATGTCTAGATATTATGATAAAAATATCTAGATAACTATAATAAAATAATCTAGATATTATGATAGAACTCTCTAGATTTTAGATTAAAATATTAGAGATATTTTGAGTTTTGGAGGCTATATATACCTCCCTCTCCTTTTATTTGTAATCATCCACTTAAGTTTCTAAATAAGAACAAAATATTTTTCTTTCTAAAGTTTCTCTTCTCCAAAATATTTAAACACTTCCAAAATAGTTTTTCTCTTCCAACACTGTATTCTTTTTCTTTTTCAGGGAAAGCTTGTCAAAAAAGATTTTGAAATGCAAAGAACAGCTAACAGTTCTAGTGTTCGGGTAATTCAAAGAATATATAAAGCAAATGTATCTGAAAATTACGTCAAAATTCATCTTTTTTTGGGCTGGAAAAAGGACATGTTGTATTTCTGATCAAGGTACTTGTGGGCCGTTAGTCTCAGCTATCAGTGCAGTTCCAGGTATTATGGGTTGGGGCTAGAAAATGGAGGCTATACCATAACACTGCAGTTTGCTGAAATACATATTCTAGGTTCTACTTCTAACACTTGGAAAGGTTTAGGAAGAAGAAGATTTGACATTTATGTCCAGGTCTGCACTACTTGATCGAATTTATGCTTTACGAGTTAATTTTTTTAGTGTAATGCCAAATTTGGTTCTGATGAATTCTAAGACCGAACTCTGTTTTTTTAGGGAAGACTTGTTGAAAAGGATTTTGATGTACGCAGAACAGCTGGTGACTCTACAGTTCGAACAGTTCAGAGAGAATATAAAGCAAATGTATCACAAAATCACCTCGAAGTTCATGTTTTCTGGGCTGGAAAAGGAACATGCTATATTCCTATTCAAGGGCTTATGGGCCATTAATATCAGCTGTCAGTGCAACACCAGGTAACATAAATTGTGATTTTTTTTTTATTCTTACCTTTTATTATCTCGTGATGTCACTTATATATATAGCGTTTAAGTGTTACATATATATTTGTCTTCAAATTTCACACTAACAGTGGGTAAATAAGCCACCATCAAAGGGAAATAACAAGACTGATACTATTGTGGAAGTCATCGTTGGCGTAGGAGTTTTAACTATTTTTGTGGGTTTTATAATATTCATCATCCGAAAAAGAAGAAAGCGGTACACAGATGATGAAGGTATATATATATTATAATAACATAACCAAGTCTCTGAGCTGAAGAATTTGGAGCCATCAAATTTAAATTTCAATATCATCTTTTGAGCTGGTTCATTTTAAAGACCTAATTGTTTCTTGTAGAGCTACTTAGTATGGACATAAAGCCTTACACATTTACTTACTCGGACTTAAAAGTGCAACTCAAGATTTTAATCTCTCAAACAAGCTTGGAGATGGAGGATTTGGGCCTGTTTATAAGGTAAGTCCCTTACCGAAATGGACTAATACCTCTTAGTTCTTTTTGTTTCTAATAGCACATTCAACAGGGAGTCCTCAATGACGGAAGGAGGTCGCGGTGAAGGTGTTGTCGGTGGGATTCCGGCAAGGGAAAGGGCAATTTGTGGCAGAAATTGTGGCAATTTCTGCAATTCAACATCGCAACCTAGTAAAACTTTATGGGTGCTGCTATGAAAGAGACTATCGTTTGCTCGTTTATGAATACCTTCCTAATGGGAGTCTTGATCAGGCTCTATTTGGTACGCACAAAAAAATGTTTTATTGATCCATGCTTCTGTCATGCTAAAAGTACTCTTTACGTACTTTTCTATGATTTGAATATTGCAGGAAATAAGACTTTACATCTTAATTGGTCAACCCGTTATGAGATATGTCTGGTAGTATCTAGAGGTTTAGGTTATCTCTATGAAGAGGCAAGACTCCGCATAGTACACAGGGATGTGAAGGCCAGCAACATTTTACTTGACTCTAAACTGGTCCCAAAAGTTCCTGATTTTGGGCTAGCAAAACTATATGATGACAAGAAAACCCATATAAGTACACGAGTTGCAGGGACGATGTATGTATCTTCAAACCCTGATAACCTTGGCTGTTCATTTGGTTTGTTCATAACACACTCTCATGTTGTTGTTGTACCAATGCAGTGGGTATCTTGCACTGGAATATGCCATGCGTGGACATCTAACAGAGAAAACGGATGTGTATTATTGCCTTTAATGTTGTGGTTCTTGAGCTAGTGAGTGGAAGGCCGAACTCTGATGAGAACTTGGAGGATGAAAAATGATATCTTCTTGAGTGGGTACGTTCATACTAGTTAAAACTGTTTGATCTACTGTAACACTCATTCGATAGTGAACACAACTTTAATGTATGTGATTATGAGTGGCGAGTCTAGGTTGTGTACATTAGCAAAAAAAGCTGATATTGATTGATTGTGTATTTCTTGTAATCAGGCATAGAATCTACACGAGAAATGTCTTGAAGTTGAACTTATTGATCATGAGCTGGCTGAATACAACACAGAAGAAGTGAAACGAATGATTGGCATTGCTCTGCTGTGCACTC
Source organism: Lepidium didymum (assembly GCA_963920545.1). Classification (NCBI taxonomy): domain Eukaryota; kingdom Viridiplantae; phylum Streptophyta; class Magnoliopsida; order Brassicales; family Brassicaceae; genus Lepidium; species Lepidium didymum. Next base: position 24,812,915 of record OY986993.1, on the reverse strand, counting down.
AGACAAATCATGCATTGAGACCACGAATGTCACGAGTGGTGGCCATGCTATCAGGAGATGCTGAGGTGAGTGATGTCACTTCTAAGTCAGGCTACCTAACCGACTGGAGATTTGATGACACCATAGGCTCCTCTCGAAGCGGCTTTCAAACCAAAGACACCGGAGCCTTTGAATCCTTCACGAGCTTTGCCTCGGGGGCCTCCGAGATATCACCCAAAAACAAGGATTCTAAGCCAATGCTTGGATTCAAGATCAAGGAGGGAAGATGACATTGTAACTTTGCTTCGATATAGAAATATTTGTGTATAAGAGGATCACTCTTTTCTTTTTTACTTGGAGAATATGTTGATTTCACTTTGAATCGAATTAGTATTAAATTATTATTATTATTTTAAGAAAGAAGATATTTTATGTTTTTAAGTTGGATTAGTTAGGTAACGAAATTATGGATTACAATCTGTATTGATAGTGCATAATAAATTGTGTAAAGTATTACATAAATACATATGTACGTAGGAGTTGTAAGTGAAAGTAGAGTAGGTGTTGATGGTGAAGCAGCCGTATATAAGTCGGGTTGTGCTCCAAGTGGAAGGATATTATGATCATATCACATCATGTCTTACATTTCCATAGTGAATCCATTTAAGTCTTAAAGTCAAAGATGGAGGGACGACTTTAAAATTGAAGCTTATATATATTTCTACATTATTATGTTATTAAGAAAGCCATGTTGATCTATTAATACATAATCTTTATATTAAGACAACTTGATTGTGTTTGTATTACATCTTTAGACTCGCAGCGCAGCCGTCGCCACCGTTGATCGGTCCGGTCCATATGCGTGAGCTACATGTCCAGCCTGTCTGGATTAGAGTATTATTTTATGAGTTTTGTTTTTTCAAAGCCACGACCGTTAATCCAAATTGTCAAAATGCATCTCTTCGTAATATTAAATTGAAGAAGAAATGAATGTAATTGGTGGATACAAACCATTGACAAATAACAGATGGAACTCAAACATTGACCAACGCTAAAAGCTTAATACTCTAAAAAGTCTGAGTAAGTATTGCAGAGAGGCAACAAATAAACCCTCTGGTTCTTGTGTATCACTGGTTCGGTTCACTTGGTTCGATCTCAAAACCGAACCAGACCCACTACTCTTTCCTACGGATTCTAATTTGATATACCCAGTACTTAATAATTTACCGGTTAGTTTCAATTTTTTATATCTGGTTTAATACATAATCAGGTTTTTAACCGTTGTGGATCATTATCTGCTCGAGGCTTGGAGGATCCACGCGACGAGAGATTGGAACACGAGCGGTGAACTTTGCTCCGAAGCTGCCATCAACACTGCTATTGAAATACGCAACAATGCCTACAACCCTTTCATCAAATGCGACTGTAGTTTCGTCAACTCCACAATCTGTCGCATCACCGCTCTGTACGCCTCTTTTTCCCCATTCTCTGCACCCCAAGTGTTCGATGCATTCTCCCACTGATTGCTTCAATCTCATTTTGGCTGCTCTTGTTTTCACAGTAAGGTTTATGCGATGGATGTTGTAGGACCTATACCTCAAGAACTCTGGACCTTGGAGTACCTTACAAATCTGTATATCCATCAGATACAACCCATTTATTCATTTCATTTCTTCATTATAAATCATGCACACATACTGAGACTGTAATAATGCCTCTAATGGACCTCAAATTCACATTCTTTCAGGAACCTGGATCAAAATTTCCTAACAGGCTCCCTGTCTCCTGCAATTGGAAACCTGACTCGAATGCAATATATGTAAAATAAGCCTCTGAAACTAACCTTCTTTTCTTTCTTTTTTACATTTAATTTTCTTGAACCTTATGCTCAACCAGTGTTTGATTACTTAATTAGGTCTTTTGGGATCAATGCTTTGTCTGGTCTTATTCCTACGCAAATCGGTTTACTTACAGATTTAAGAGTACTGTAAGCTTACTTCTTCATCATTTAAATATACGATCGATAATATCTGATCACATTGCTTCTGGAGGATCTTGATGCATGGTTTCTTAATTATATTCTGCAGTGGTATTGGTTCAAATAACTTTTCTGGTTCTTTACCGGCTGAGATTGGGAGTTGTACGAAACTAGAGCAAATGTGAGTGTATCTGCCAAATTTACAAGTGATCTCCTATAATTTATGTTTTTATTTCCTGTGCATTTAATTAATTTTTGTGATTTTGTAACATCGATCTATTGCAGCTACATGGATAGTTCTGGACTCAGCGGGAGAATACCTTTAACATTTGCTAATCTTTTGGAAATGCAAACAGCGTAAGATATCATGAATTTCAATAAAAGCTTTAATTTTTTGGTTCGATTTTAGTTGCAGCTATATCTTAATTACCTCTTCACAATTAGTTTTGCCTTGTGATGATTTTTGTTTTGTTTAATTACCAGTTGGATTATGGATGTGGAACTTACAGGTCCGATACCAGATTTTATAGGAAATTGGACCAAACTTACTACATTGTAAGAGCATTTCATTTTTCTTGTTCATATATATACTTTTAGATCAAATATAAATTTAATACTTTTATATTAAAGGAAGTCATCATATTTTTATATTATTGATTTTACTCTTGGTAAATTATTTGCTGTATCTGAATATGGAACCAAAGGACAAGTACATGTTTTACTGTAGGATAATTGTCGGAAGTGGTTTAAGTGGTCCAATACCGTCCTCATTTTCCAACTTAACTTTTTTGACAGAGCTGTATGTGTTGCATTGTTATCAAAATCATTCTATTTTACAGTTTCTCTTTCTTTCTTTTTTTCTCCACATAATTATCACTTTAAATGTAGGAGGCTTAGTGATATATCCAATGGAAGCTCTTCTCTTGAATTCATCAAAGATATGAAGTCTTTAAGTATCTTGTAAGGCAGCTTTGATACAACTTTCACTACAATTGATGATCGGATTGATGTGCTGTTGGACTGTTTCTCTCTCTTTTGTGTATTTAGAAAGTAACATTGATGATATATGTCGCAGAGTATTAAGGAACAACAATCTCACTGGGACAATACCATCTAATATTGGAGAATACTCAAGTTTGCAACAAGTGTAAGTATATACGTCAATGTGTTTCTTCAAATCCTCGTGAAGCTTTATCAGGGACGTTTCTGTAAAAAGAGTGTGATGAGTTATGAAAATCACTGAGAGAATACGAAATGATCTTGGTTATAATATAAATTCTCAATCACTGCTAAACTGGCGTGGTTTAATGTTTTACCATGTATTTTTTGTCCATTTTTCAGTGATTTAAGCTTCAACGAATTACATGGACCATTTCCGGCTTCACTTTTCAACTTAAGTCAACTTACTCACTTGTAAGATGATATGAATTTTTTTTGTGGATGTTTATGTACTACTATTTGGATAGTCGTTAAATAACTTGTCTTTTTTTTTTTTTGGCAAACAAATAACTTGTCTTCATATTAGGTTATTGGGGAACAACACGTTGAATGGTACCTTACCCACTCAAAAAAGGCAGTCTTTAAACAATATGTGAGTAACAAAATCCTTTAAAAGGATTTCAGCTATAATGTCCTTCTGGAAAACAACACGTTTCAGCTATAAAAGTCACAACATAACCCAACATATTTTGGACGGATTTTTAATAGATCCTTCTGGCATAGACTACACCTTTTACTAGGCATTTATTCAAGTATAATAAGGTTCTACTGTTGATGACTTGGCAATATAATCATTTTTCTTTTATGCTGTCAGAGATGTGTCGTACAATGATCTGTCTGGAAATCTTCCGTCGTGGGTCAGCGAACCAAACTTGAAACTGTAAGTAAAAGAACCATTATGTCTCAACTTATCTACAATCACAGAAGATTTTCCCTTTTTATTCGTTAGGGCTTCGTCGTCATATCCAGCATGAAGCTTTGTTTGTAGGAAATATTTATTATAATCATATGTAAACAAATTTTTTGTTATTTTGTGCAGCAACGTTGTTGCTAACAATTTTACATTGGAAGGTTTTGATAACAGGTCAATTCTTAAATATGTTCTATGTTTCTGTTTTCTTTTCGTTTTTATACCTGCAAAACGTCTTAAAAATATTGTTCTTTTTGTTAAAAGGGTTTTATCAGGACTGAAGTGCCTGCAGAAGAACTTTGCCTGCAATCGAGGCGATGGAATTTGTAAGTGTACTACTCATAAGTGTTCTTCTCCATGTGAAATCAGCAAAAACATGGACCAGTGCTTGAATGTATTACTGGAACACGAAAAAGTTGTTTAAAGATTTTTGCTGTTGACTGGTATCTAGATTTTAACTTTTCGATCAACTATGGAGGCCCTGAGATAACATCTGCTAGGAGAGCACTATCTGAGAGGGAGAACGAGGATCTTGGACCAGCTTCTTTTTACGTGACACCTGGTCAGAGATGGGCAAGCAGTAACGTGGGACTTTTTGCTGGAAGTAGCAATAATATATACATAGCTACTTCACAATCACAATTTAGCTACATAGACTCTGAGCTTTTTCAGTCAGCACGACTTTCTGCATCTTCCCTAAGGTATTATGGGTTGGGGCTAGAAAATGGAGGCTATACCGTAACACTGCAGTTTGCTGAAATAGAAATCCAAGGTCCTTTTCGTTGGCAAAGTATTGGAAGACGACGTTTTGACATTTATGTCCAGGTATGCACCACTTGATGGAGTTTTCTGCTTTACAATTTAACTATTTGGTGTACAAATATTCTTCCGGATTTTGGTTCTCATGAATTCTGAGATGTAGCTCCATTTTTGCAGGGAAGACTAGTTGAAAAGAATTTTGATGTCAGCAGAACAGCTGGTGACTCTGCAGTTCAAGTAGTTCAGAGAGAATATAAAACAAATGTATCAGAAAATCATCTCGAAATTCATCTTTTCTGGGCTGGAAAAGGAACGTGTTGTATTCCTGTCCAAGGGGCTTATGGGCCATTAATATCGGCCGTCAGTGCAACACCAGGTAACATAATTGGTGAATTCATTCTTTGTTTTCTTCCCTAACTTTCATTATCTTGTGATGCTACTTAGTGTTTATGTATACATATTTGTGTCAGATTTCACACCGACTGTGAGTAATAGGCCACCATCAAAGGGAACTAACAGGACTGGTACTATTGTGGGTGTCGTTGTTGGCCTCGGACTTTTAATTCTTTTCGCGGGACAATTTGTTGCAGAAATTGTAGCAATTTCTTCAGTTCTACATCGCAATCTAGTAAAACTTTACGGGTGCTGCTTTGAAGGAGAGCGTCGTTTGCTTGTATATGAGTACCTCCCTAATGGAAGTCTCGATGAGGCACTATTTGGTAATGAACTGAAAATAACCTATTTATCTGTGCTTCTACCAAGTTGAAGTATCTATTATGTTTTTGGTTTGAATGTTGCAGGGAATAAGACTTTACATCTAGATTGGTCAACCCGTTTTGAGATATGTTTGGGAGTAGCCAGAGGTCTAGTTTATCTCCATGAGGAAGCGAGTGCTCGTATAGTACACCGGGATGTGAAGGCCAGCAACATTTTACTTGACTTTGAATTGGTCCCGAAAGTATCTGATTTTGGGCTTGCAAAACTATACGATGACAAAAAAACTCATATAAGTACTTGAGTGGCAGGGACGATGTAAGAATTCCCAAACACTTCTGGTTTGTTATGGGTGAATAACATATATCATTTGTATCAATGTAGTGGGTATCTTGCACCAGAGTATGCAATGCGTGGACATTTAACAGAGAAAACGGATGTGTATGCCTTTGGAGTTGTGGTTCTTGAGCTAGTGAGTGGAAGACAAAACTCTGATGAGAACCTGGAGGAAGAAAAAAAAAAATCTTCTTGAATGGGTATGTCCTTGCAACTTGTTTTATTGTAGATGGCAAAAGTCTGATAATCCTTGTACATTTCTTGTATGCAGGCATGGAATCTACACGAGAAAAGCCGTGATGTTAAACTAATAATGATGAGCTAAGTGAATACAACATGGAAGAGGTGAAACGTATGATTGGTGTTGCTCTGTTGTGCACACAGTCATCTCATATGTTGAGACCAACAATGTCACGAGTGGTGGCTATGCTATCAGGAGATGTTGAGGTCAGTGATGTAACTTCTAAGCCAGGCTACCTAACCGACTGGAGATTTGACGACATCACAGACTCTTCTCTCAGTGGCTTGCAAAGTAAAGACATGGGGGCCACCTCTGATTCCTTCTCCACAAGCTTTTTGACCCGTGGCTCTGAGATATCATCCAGCATCAACGACTCTAAGCTAATACTTGGGGGAAGATAACAAAGACCCTTCTTATCGAGATGTTTGTGTATTTGGGAGATTACAATTATTAATTATCATTTTCTAATTGAAGAAACATATTTCACTGTTGATTAAATAAATTAATATTTTAATATCCCTGAGTTCGACTTGATCTACAAACAGATTACGCTTTTGATCCTTTGTTCTGTAATGTGTACATTCCTAGTATAATGTTTGTCTTGGAACTCAAAAGGGAATATAAATCATTAAGATCACTTTTCATGAGTGGTTCCACCAGCACGACCTGGATATTGCCCGATCCACTGGCAAATAAAATCTTTTTTTTTTTATAAAGATTAATATACAAATCAAAAGATCCGGGGTTACATGGATTTACAAGCAATCAAATGCTTCACAACCAAACAATAAATAAAAGAAGTGATAGCCAACAGTTATGGAAATGAAGGCGCGGTTAGACATAAGTAAACCAAATGGATAAGAGTCATATGCCCTTCTTAGTGTAGCAGATGGTAGTAAGGCGTCTCGGATTGTGCGATCAATGCTCTTGAGAAGTTGATGCGGAGGAAGAGGATGGGAAAGATGCATTTGCGAGTTCTTCTATGTCAAAATATGGTACATCGTAGCCTGCGTCACGAGCTTCTTTAGAGTGGAAGGAACTGGTGGGGTGGACCCGAGAAGCCAAGAGATGAGGGATTGCCAATTTAGAAAGGGGGCCTGCGACAATCCCAGCTTACGCATCATAAAATTCCAGACCTGAGAGATGTAATGACAATGAAGGAAAAGGTGGTCTCTAGACTCAATTTCGGAGTTACACATGTGGCAAATAGGAGAGTTGTTAATGTTCTAGGTTGTCATTCGGTCCTTTGTTGGTAGGCAATTCAGGTTGGCTACCCAAAAAAAGGAGTGTCTTGGAATTGATCTCGAGAACCAGACCGCCTTGAACCATGACTTTATCTCCTCTCTCGGTCTTAAACTTTGCCAGGTTTTTTTGGTGCTAAAGTGTGTGCGACGAGGTGATGCAGAATCCTTAGGGCCCCAAAGGTAAGTGTCAGCTCCGAGGTCTGGGTTGGGAGGCGACTGCAGGACTATAATGTCTCTGATAGCGGCCACAGCAAGGGTTATGTGCCTAACAGAAGGAATGATCCAATTGTTATGCCGAGAACCTTCTTTCGCCATTGCATTTACTGGGATACCCATAAGTCTGGGGCAATCATGACCAGTGATATATCCATGTGTAGTCCAATCCTCGTGCCAATAGCTAACCGAAGAGCCGTCATTTACTGTAGCACCTAAACAGCTTTTTGCAACATTCCGTAAGCTTAATATCGACTTCCACATCTAAGAAGTAGAGAGTAAAAGGTTTATTATGCATAGGTTTTGTCGCTTAAAGATGTGCTCCTTGAACCAAGCAACCCAGAGCGAACCATTGCTTGAAAAAAATATCCAGATAAGCTTAAGAATGAGAGTTTTGTTCCACTTATGAGATCCCTTAAACCAAGACCTCCCTCGAACTTAGGAAGGCAAAGCTTCCCCCACGCCACTTTTGCTGAGTGAGTATTCTCTATGTTTCCCGACCATAGGAAAGCAGAGCACATAGATTCAATGCTCTTAATACAGCCTTTACGGAGAATGAATGCCGAGGCCCAGAAGTTAAAGGTGCTGTAAATCACCGAGGATATGAGCTGTAATCTACCCACGAAAGAGAGTTTCTTAGCCACCCAAGAATTAAACCTCGCTTTGATCTGGTCCATAAGAGGGGTGTAATCTGATTTTCCTAGTCTCTGATGGAGTAGTGAAATGCCCAAATAACGAACAGGAATGGAGCCCATTTGGAATCCCATACTAAGCGCTGAAGCAAGGTCAGAATCTGTAGCTCCGGAGAGGTATAAAGGTTGACTTGTCCCTGTTCATAAATAGCCCCGAGAGGTCTTGGAATTCATCCAGTATTGCTGCAATATGAACTAAGGAGTCTAGCTTTCCGTCAAAAAAGATCATGAGGTCATCCGCAAAAGCAAGGTGCGTGACTTGAGGGTTACGGCCAAGAGGGTGGAACCCAATGTCTCCTAAGCTGAATCTTCTACGCAGCAGTTTGGAGAGCAATTCCATGGTAATGACAAATAATAAGGGGGAAAGAGAGTCACCTTGCCTCAAACATTTTGTACCGCGGAAGTAACCATAGAGCGAGCCATTGACATTGATAGAAAACGATGGGGTAGAGATAAGGTTTTGGATCCACTCCGTGGTAATGTTGGGGAAGAAGGCTACACGAAGAACCGTAATAAGGAAATCCCACCTTACACTGTCGAAAGCCTTTCGAAGATCAACCTTTAACATCCCCCTGCGGGAAACAGTAGCTCTACCCAAACCTTGTGTCATCTCAGAGGCTAGCAAAACATTCTCCACTATAAGGCGGTCCTTGACAAAGGTCGATTGATTGTAGGAGATCATCGCGGGTAGAATGTTCCTGATTCTGCGGGAAATAAGTTTGGAGATAATCTTGTAGAGGACATTACAACAAGAGATGAGACGAAAGTCAGTAAGTTTATCCGCCCCTACTCTCTTTGGAATCAATGAGATCGTTGTTGCGTTGATCTGTTTTAAGAGAGAGGATGATGCGAAGAACTCTTGAATCACATCACAAGTCAAGGCTCTAACAATTTCCCATAAGGCACGAAAAAACTCCCCCGTAAAACCATCAAGACCAGGGGTTATGTTAGCAGGGAGAGCCCAGAATTCCCATTAAATGTCCAAATGCGTAACATGGCCAACAAGAGAGGAAGATTTTTCTGGAGAACATCTAAAAGTATTCAAGGATGAAATTCTATGAATATGCTCCATTGATAATGCATGTTTTGAGCTGCCAAGGAGGTTTTGATAGAAGGAGACACAATGCGATTCAATATCCCTATTTGAGTCCAATCTACGATCCGCATCATCAACTAGGTAATGGATTTTGTTGAGGGCTTTTCGCGAGTTAATTGTTTTGTGAAAGAGGGCCGAGTTAGAGTCACTGTGTTCCATCCATCGAACTCTAGATCGTTGGTTTCGAAACTTGTGTTCCGCCTACACCAGATTTGACCATTTACAGTATTTGATCTTTTCAATTCTGCATGGTAAGGATTGGGGTTGCTGAGAAGGTTCTGCTGGGCTGAGATAAGCTCCTGATGAGCATCCTTCACCCGCGATTCTAGACCAGAATAAAACTCACCATTGATATCTTTCATCGTACCTTTAAGAGAATGCAATTTTCTTGCGAGATAGAATTGCGTCGAACCATGAACGTTGTAGTCAATCCAGTGATAGGTGAGGCGGGGAAGGAACAATAAGTGAGACATGAGAAAGTGTGATATCATGAATATACTTCTTCCACGCGTTGTGGAGCCCAAAGAAACCACAGCCTGGCTGTGATCAGAGAACTCAGGGGAGTCAAAGTGGGCATAAGCTAGAGGGAAAGAATCTGCCCAATGCTCATTCACCAGGATTCTGTCAATCTTTTTTGCGATTGGATCCAATAGGCGTTTATTCCACCAAGTGTAGAAACTACCCCTTTGGGAACAAGTCCTGGAGGTCGGAGTAATAGAAGCAATCCTGGAAGTCTTGCATACCTCTACTAATACGAGTACCACCTGCAGAGTGATCATTAGGATTCAAAGTTTGGTTGAAATTCCCTAGGATAATCCAAGGCTTGGAGTTGACAACCACATCGCGAAACAGGTTTGCGATTTCTTCCTAGAGAGAACATCTTTCAAGCTGGTAATTGGAAGCATATGTGAAGGAGACAACTATGACGAGGGAGCTGGTCGGGAGCCGAACAAGGCAAGTTACCATTTAATGGGACTTTAAGTGAATTGTAAGAGAGACTGCAGCCTGCCAGAGGACCCAAGTACGGCCAGTTGAAGCGTGTTCATAATTCACAGCAACATTCCAATCATGAAGAGTACAGGTGGCGACATCAAGAGCATTACAATGTCTTATTTTAGTTTCTAAGATACTACCAAAAAACGGCTTGGACTGCCGTAGCTATTACCGGAAATTACGCCGCTTTACATGATCATTGAACCCACTAAGGCTCAAGCAAAAAAAATCTACTGACATGATTAATGCTTGGGTTTGGTGCAGATCTTCGAAGAGATACAATTCAATTGATGTCGATGCTTCTTAGAGAGCAAATTTAGAACTGGGGAGTGGTCCAAGTCATTATCATCTTCCTTGGATGGGTAGTTAGATGAAGATGAGTCTAGAGGTGACTCAGATTGTGAAGATGAGGATGGAGGAGTAACATGCTTCATAGGCTTTTTACCAGACACTTTACGGCTAGGCTTTAAAGAGGAAGCCTTAGGAGGTTGGGACTGAGGGAGTCCGAGATCAAGGACAAGTTTTGGTATTTTAGTAGGGAGAGACGATGTTTGGGAAGGGGCAAGTAGAAAAACTGGTTCCACAAATGTGTTGGTAGGCTTCCTAGAGCGATTCCTTTCTATGGTCTTCATGTGGCTTTTATTTCCAGAAGAAGTCTGAGATGGGCCCCTTGAACAGAGCTTAGTTGAGTGAGTAGTCGAGGTACATAGAGTACAAGAGATGGGTGCAGTGGGGCATCTTCTGAGAGAATAACCAATTTGGTTGCAGTGTGAACACGTGGGGGTAGCCATGGGCTCGAAACTTCAACTTTAGCTTTACCTCCATTTTCGAACTCAACATAGATAGCTTCAGGCAGAGGGATTGTGATATCAACTATGGTGAGGACTTTTGGGACATCTGTATCAGTGAAGTTAGTGGTGGCAGGGTGCAGGCGGATTGGTTCACAGACAATACCTGCTAAGTGTTCGAGGGCCTCCTTGACACAGAACTGTTTGGGGACTCCTCTGAATTCTAGCCAAATCAGCATCTCTTTCAACTCAGGCATAACTGGCGAACACCCAGGTTCCCATTCGGCAACAAACATAAATTGTCCCTCTATCAGCCACGCACGTTGGGTGATGATGTGCTTCCGAGTGGCGGAACAAGGGACCTTGATAAGGACGGTCTTTGGACCCAGTTTTGATGTGGTAATGTCACGCTTAATCCTACTCCAAATCCCATTGAAGATAGCGAACAAGGTGCTTTTAGAAGGGAGGTTTACATGAAACTGGCCAACAATAAAGTCCTTCTAAACATGCTTGTTACGGTGAATTACGGCATCGAGGATCTTGACACATTTCTCTCCCAATTCGAGAGTGTACGGGCCATTTAGGTTGTACCCCTTCAGAAGACGGGAGAAATAACTGCAGAGGAGGGGCCGAGGTTGCGGAGCATGGGATACCAGAGGAAAGGGGCTCCTTCTGCAAGGCGAGAGATTCAGATTTGCGGGGAGAGATAGGCTCGATAAGAGAAGGAGAATCGGCTGGGGGGTTCTCCTGGGCAGACAGAGGGAGCTTTGGGACGACAATTTGAACCAGAGAAACTCCAATCGAAGCAGAGGGGGCTGGAGAGATCGACGGAGAAATTGGGCCTTTCGGGATCTTCATAGCTTTCGAGGTTTTCTTAGTAGAGGTCTTATTCTTAGCCATGATGGGAGGGGAAGGCAAGGCAGTGGAAGAGAGGTGGCTGCCGCCGAGGTAACGGCGGGGGAGAAAGCAAAGGGGTCACTTTGTTTTTAGGGTTCTCTTTCTCACTTGTACGGATTATCTCTTCTTTTTTACCAACCCGATTTCGAATTTATCTCTAGATAGTTCAATATCGAAGCCAATCTTGCAAATAAAATCGTTTTGTTTTTGTTTGTATTTTTAAGTCCCAGACGAAGGTGGAAGAATTAAAACTTGAAAGTTTGTTTATATTCAGTGGAGAAAAAAATGGTAGGGACAACTTGGAAGCAAGTTGATAAACAACATTAAAGTCCTTTGGCTCATAAAGTGATAAAGACATGCACTAATGAAGTCTTCCTTGGGCTATTGCCTATTGGTACATCTTATCTAACAAAGCATGATAATGATTTATGTGGTGGAGTGAAGAAGTAAGAATTTTCCCTCTCAGTAACAGTACCGTCCCTAAGCTAAAATCACATGTCATCATGACGACCCTGCTTGTAGGCAAAATAAATCTCTTTATAAACAAGCATTGTATTGTGCAAAGTTAAAAATTAAAACCTCATCAGTCTAGGTTTTTGGACATCGATCTGATGATGCACAGGCTAAGTTGTTCTCCGTTTCTGCTCCTAACCGTCTGGTTCTTTTCATGTAGTCTCAGTTCTGTTTACGTGGTTCTAGCACAAAACCGTACGCGAGCCACTACTGATCCCGACGAAGGTCTATCTTTAAGCACTTGACACTATTTTCAATATCCAATAATCCATTGCATTGTAGTTTGTAAATGATATAACCCCATGCATTATATCCACATGTCTTGTTTCGTTATGTGATCATTCTATATTTTCTGTTAAATTCAAATGTTGAAGTACTAATTAGAAAATATTGTTTTTACTATTTCATGTATTTTTCAAAAAAAGAAAAGAAAAAAGTTAAGAGTATATTTCGAGTATATATCTTCCGTTATAAATATATATAGTTAGAGTATATTTCGAGTTTTTATTATAATTTTAAAGTCTATATATGTTTATTATGTTAAAATAAATCACAAGTTTGATTTCAGTTAGTTGTGCTTACTCCATGGAATATTGTTAGTGTTTTAGGGACTAACTGAATTGAGTTTTGTCGATCCAACTGTTGACAAGAATATGATTTATTAAAATTTGTTTTATTTTTATTTGTTTTTCTAGTTGATTTAATAGTATATGTATTCATCACTTCTTCTTCCGCCATTACTCTTAACTACAAAAACTAAAAAGAAGTGATCTAAGTTTGACATGTATATTATAGTAGATCTTCATGAACATTTTAAATGCCTATTAAAAACATTCAATGATCATTCTAATTAATGGAGAGATTGAAACTACTAAGAATTCTATCTTAGATTCCCTCTCATATTTCTATATTTCTTTTTCAAATTTAAGTTTTATAAATTTGTAATTAATAAATTATTAGAAATGAAATGATATATAGAGTGTTAAAAATTTAGAAATTTTATATATGAAAATTTGGTCTATTTTTAGTTAGCAAATATTGAGATGAAATATCCCATTATACTGTATGCTATATAGAAGAGAGTAGGAGAGGATGTAGTTTAAGATGGAAGAAGAGATCGATGTAGCCTAAAAAGGATGATCAGTTATTAATTAATTAGTTAGTAAATAATTAATAATTGATGGTTGTGGTGGTGAAATCTATGTAGCACGTGCTTTGAACTCTATCTTCGCGGCATGGAAGATCCAGTCCCCGAAAAATCAATGGAACATCAGCGGAGAACTTTGCTCCGGTGCGGCCCTTGATGCTAATGTCCGCGACGACAACCCTGCTTACAATCCTCTCATCAAATGTGACTGTGCCTTCAACAATTCCAGAATCTGTCGTATCATCAACATGTAAGAGCCTCTTTTCCTCATTCTCATCCTCATTAATAATGCTTCACTCTCAAATTTGGCTGCTGTTGTTTTCACAGCAAGGTTTATGCGATAAGTGTTGTAGGACCTATACCTCCAGAGCTCTGGACCTTACAGTACCTCACAAATCTGTATATCAACTCACTTATTTTCTTATTTTCAAGTGATCACACACACATATTGATACTGTAATATTAATGCATCTATTAATTGGACCTCAAACTCACATTCTTTCAGGAACCTGAATCAAAATTATCTAACAGGCTTCCTATCTCCAGCTATTGGAAATCTCACTCGAATGCAATATATGTAAAATAAGCCTCTGAAACCAACCTTCTTTTATTTTCGTTTTTACATTTAATTTTCTTGAACCTTATGCTCAACCAGTGTTTGATTACTTAATTAGGTCTTTTGGGATCAATGCTTTGTCTGGTCCTATTCCTACGCAAATCGGTTTACTTACAGATTTAAGAGTACTGTAAGCTTATTTCTTCATCATTTAAATATACGATCGATAATGTCTGATCACATTGCTTCTGGAGAATCTTGATGCATGGTTTCTTAATTATATTCTGCAGTGGTATTGGTTCAAATAACTTTTCTGGTTCTTTACCGGCTGAGATTGGGAGTTGTACAAAACTAGAGCAAATGTGAGTGTATCTGCCAAATTTACAAGTGATCTCCTATAATTTATGTATTTATTTCCTGTGCATTTAATTAATTTTTGTGATTTTGTAACATCGATCTATTGCAGCTACATGGATAGTTCTGGACTCAGCGGTAGAATACCTTTATCATTTGCTAATCTGTTGGAGATGCAAACAGCGTAAGATATCATGAATTTCGATAAAAGCTTTAATTTTTTGGTTCGATTTTAGTTGCAGCTATATCTTAATTACCACTTCACAATTAGTTTTGCCTTGTGATGATTTTTGTTTTGTTTAATTACCAGTTGGATTATGGATGTGGAACTTACAGGTCCGATCCCAGATTTTATAGGAAACTGGACCAAACTTACTACATTGTAAGAACATTTTTATATAATGAATGAACTTGTTCCACTTGTTCTTGTTTTTTATATATATATTGTGTAAGAATATAAATGAAAGACGTTTTGGAAATTAAGTTACCAATATTTTGTTATACGAAAACATCTTCACTGAAACTGAACATGGGACTAAACGACAAGTACGTGTTTCACTGCAGGAGACTTGTAGGAACTGGATTGAGTGGTCCAATACCATCCTCATTTTCCAACTTAACTTCTTTGACAGAGTTGTATGTGTTGTCAGAATCATTTTTGTTTAGTGTTTTTATTTCTTTCCTTTAATTTTCTCCACATATATAATTCATATTTTGAAATGTAGGAGACTTAGTGATATATCCGATGGAAGCTCGTCTCTTGAATTCATCAAAGATATGAAAAATCTAAGTACATTGTAAGAGAGCTTTATGTGTTGTTGAATTGTTTCTCGCTCCTTAGTGTATTTGACAATTAACATATTGATGATATATACCGCAGAGTATTAAGGAATAGTAATCTCACTGGGAAAATACCATCTAATATTGGAGAATACTCAAGTCTGCAACAGCTGTAAGTGCATATGCGCGCGCGCCAATGTGATTCTTCAGATCCTCTTAAAGCAATTACCATCATCAGGGTCTTTTCTATCAAAAGAATACAAAATGATCTTATATAAATTGGTAATTAACAGATATAGTTTGATGTTTTTGCCATGGAATTTGTGTATGTTAACCAGTGATTTAAGCTTCAACAAACTACAAGGATCAATCCCGACTTCACTTTTCAACTTAAGTGGACTTACTCACTTGTAAGATTTTTTTGTGTGGGTGTGTGTGTGAATGTTTGTGTATAGGTAGGTGGATACTTGTTAAGATAACTTGTTGTCCTTCATATTAGGTTTCTGGGAAACAATACGTTGAATGGTACTTTGCCCACTCAAAAGAGACAGTCTTTAAACAATATGTGAGTAACAAAATCCTTTATAATTCTGTCATCTTTAGGAGCCATAACATACCTCCTAGTTTTTACTCGGCATTTATTCAAGTAGAAGAAGATTTCACTCTTAATGTCGACACACATATGAGTTTCCAAGATAATTTTTGTTGTTTTTATGCTTTTACAGAGATGTGTCGTACAATGATTTGTATGGAAGTCTTCCTTCATGGGTCAGTGAACCAAACTTGAAACTGTACGTAAACAAAACATAATGTTTTATCGCTTCGTCTTCCTGCATATCTCTAGCATGAAGCTTCGTTTGTTGGAAATAGTAAGAATATTAATTAGGGATTCTTTTGCAGCAACGTTGTTGCTAACAATTTTACATTGGAAGGTCTTGACAACAGGTGAGTTATGAAAAATTAATGTTCTTTTATTTATCAATTTATGATAATGTTAATATGTATTCCTTCTTTTCCCTTAAAAACGTCTTGAATCCTTTTTTTTGTTAAGGGTTTTACCAGGACTCAACTGTCTGCAGAAAAACTTCGCTTGCAATCGAGGCAAAGGAATCTGTAAGTGTAACATATAGTACCCTCATATATAACCATTTGTTCTCCATGTTTCCTGAGCAAACACATGGCCAATGCTAGAATGTTATATTATTGTTTGAAGACTTTCTTTATTAACTGGTATCTAGATTATAGCTTTTCGATCAACTGCGGAGGCCCAGAGATAAGGTCTGCTAGTGGAGCACTATTTGAGAAGGAGAACAAAGATCTTGGACCAGCTTCATTTGTCGTGAGTGATGCTCATAGATGGGCAGCCAGTAATGTAGGAAGTTTTGCCGGAAGTAGCAGTAATATATACGTAGCTACTTCACAGTCACAATTTAGCAACACTTTGGACTCAGAAATTTTTCAGTCAGCACGACTTTCTGCATCTTCCCTAAGATATTATGGGCTGGGACTAGAAAATGGGGGCTATACCGTAACACTTCAGTTTGCTGAAATACAAATCCAAGGTCCTTTTCGTTGGCAAAGTATTGGACGACGACGTTTTGACATATATGTCCAGGTCTGGCACCACTTGAGAACTCTTTGTGGTACTAATATTCTTCTGAATTTTGGTTCTCATGACTTCTGAGATAAAGCTCCTTTTTTTCCAGGGAAGATTAGTTGAAAGGGATTTTGATATACGCGGAAGAGCTGGTGACTCTACAGTTCGAGCAATTCAAAGAGAATATAAAGCAAATGTATCAGAAAATCACCTCGAAGTACATCTTTTTTGGGCTGGAAAAGGAACATGTTGTATTCCTATCCAAGGGGCTTATGGGCCATTAATATCCGCCGTTAGTGCAAAACCAGGTTACACTTATGTTGTATTCACTTTTCCGTTGATTTTGTTTTTCACTATATCCTTATGATATAGTTAGTGCTTAATTGTGTTACATATTGTTGTTCAGATTTTACACCAACTGTGAGTAACAGGCCACCATCAAAGAAAAATAACAAGACTGGTCCCATTGTGGGTGTCGTTGTTGGCATAGGACTTTTGAGCATTTTTGTGGGTGTGGCTATCCTCATCATCCGAAAAAGAAGAAAAGAATACACAGATGATGAAGGTATAGATCGATGTTATTAAGTCATAAACAAGCTTTTGAGCTCAAGAGTTTTGGCTCTGAAAATTAACCTTGAATATGATCTTTCAAATAGGCTGATTTTAAGATCCGAATTGTTTATGGCAGAAATACTAAATATGGACGTAAAGCCTTATACCTTTACTTACTCGGAACTTAAGAGTGCAACTCAAGATTTTGATCCCTCAAACAAGCTTGGAGAGGGAGGATTTGGGCCTGTTTATAAGGTTAGTCCTACATATCTTTATACTCTCCAGAAACTAAGAAAGAAGTGTATTGTTTTACTTTTACATACGTTTTCTTTTTGGAATAACATATTTAACAGGGAAATCTCAACGATGGAAGAGAGGTCGCAGTGAAATTGTTGTCGGTTGGATCCCGACAAGGGAAAGGACAATTTGTTGCAGAAATTGTAGCAATTTCTTCAGTTCTACATCGCAATCTAGTAAAACTTTATGGATGTTGTTTTGAAGGAGATCATCGTTTGCTCGTATATGAATACCTCCCTAATGGGAGTCTCGATGAGGCACTATTTGGTAATGAACTGAAAATGGCTTGTCTATCTCTGTTCCTACCAAGCTGAAGTATTCCTCATGTCCTTAGTTTGAATGTTGCAGGGAAGAAGACTTTACATCTTGATTGGTCAACCCGTTTTGAGATATGTCTAGGAGTAGCTAAAGGTCTAGTTTATCTCCATGAAGAGGCGAGTGTTCGTATAATACACAGGGATGTGAAGGCTAGCAACATTTTACTTGACTCTGAATTAGTCCCAAAAGTATCTGATTTTGGGCTTGCAAAACTATACGATGACAAAAAGTCCCACATAAGTACCCGAGTGGCAGGGACGATGTAAGTAATTCCCAATCTGGACTTATAGTTTGAAACATAATTATAGATTAATAACACATGTAATTTGTATCAATGCAGTGGATATCTTGCGCCAGAATATGCCATGCGTGGACATCTAACAGAGAAAACGGATGTGTTTGCATTTGGTGTTGTGGTACTTGAGCTAGTGAGTGGAAGAAAAAATTCTGATGAGAAAATGGAAGTGGAAAGGAGATATCTTCTTGAATGGGTACGTCTCATTTTTCATATGCGAGGAAGTTAGAAATAGTCATGAATGGGGCAAAAGTCCAATAATTCTTGTGTATTTCTTGTATTATTCAGGCATGGAATCTACACGAAAAAAGTTGTGATGTTGAACTAATTGATGATAATTTAAGTGAATACAACATGGAAGAAGTGAAGCGTATGATTGGGATTGCTCTGCTCTGCACTCAGGCACATCATGCGTTAAGACCACCAATGTCAAGAGTGGTTGCCATGTTGTCCGGAGATGTTGAGGTTAATAATGCCACCTCTAAGCCAGGCTATCTCACCGACTGTACATTTGATGACACAACAAGCTCCTCTTTCAGCAACTTTCAAACCAAAAGCTCAAGCTTCTCCACGAACTTTGTGAAGCCTTCCCCTGAGGAGCTATCAGGAAACACTAATTCTAAGCCAATGCTTGGATTCAATATCAATGAGGGAAGATGATAATGTCTCTCCTCTATCATTTGTATATAATTATGTATTAATATGTATCATGAATATTTTCTTGTTTGGCTGAAGGAACAAATTTCATTTTCATTCAATAAAATAATATTTTAGACTATCAGCAGTGGTGAATAACAAGACGAAGAGCTACTCAACGCTCTCTGACGCTATTATCGAGACAAAACTTGGATTTGTTTCTTCCGACGCCGGTGACGCAGGAACCACCGGTTCTTGCCGGCGTCGGGACTTCACCAGCTTCGACTCTTGTTCTCTATTTTCTTGTACCTGCGATGCGTTGATTTTTTCACATCTCTTCCCTGTTTGGTGTCTCCGTTGTTCTTTCTCTCCACCGGGAAACATGGTTGACGAAGAGAGTGTTGGAAGCTATGTCTTTCGAGGACGAAGACACCTCCAACGTTCTCACCGTCTTCTTTCTCCGGTTGACCTGCCTATGTCTTTCCCCTACACCACTAACTATCACGTCCTCTCCTCTTACTCGCCGGATGATATCAATGGTTTTATTAAGGTTCGAAGCTTTGTTGTTAGAGGACGAGACAATCTTCAGCACCACCACCATTTCGTACCACCGGGGTTGAGGTTCGTGTATCTATGGTTGTTCTGCTTCGTTCTGTTGCTCTGTATTCAAAATTTTCTGGGGACTTACGCCTACCGAGATCGACTTATCCATCCACCACCTCTCTTCGCGAGTTTGAACCCATCGGAGGCTTTACCTCTCACCGTATGCGAGGCTCCGACCTGTTCTATCGCTGCATCTCTCACCAATGTTACAACTGATTCCTCCTACTCTTCAACTTGTCGAGTTCCACAGTACGCAAGCGCAGAGGATGGCTCTCAAGAGGGCCGAGACAGTCTCCTTCTAAGGCAAGCTTGGCTCAAGTGGTCGGAGTGCCAAAGGATGACCGGCGCCGCCAGCCACTTTCTCGGCAGAGACATGTGGACTAAGGTTTCAGTTTTGGCTCATGGGCTTGGTAATGGGCCATGGGTATGGACTCTCAATTCATTTAAACCTTCAATACCTTCATGCTTTTTAGGCCCAATAGATTTTATTTATGAGGACAAATGGATTCTTTTAGGGTTAAGAAGGAATGTGTTTGATGGTTATAGGATTATTAGATCTGTTAGTCTATCTTCCCCTAGACAGAATTTAGACTGTATTGATTATCTCCGTTGGGATAAAATTGTGTCTAGAACCTCCGATATGGAGAATTTCAAAAGCTCTATGGCAATAAGAGCTTATTTGGTAGTTCATCTGTCCCTAGTGACTACAGAACTAGGATTAGTCTCCGACTCTCAGTCTCCGACTCTCAGTCTCCGACTCTCAGTCTCCGAGACTCTTTATCTAACCTCTATCCAAGACCTCCAGAGCGTTAGAGTTCCCTCCGCCTGGATTTCTCTATCATATGCTTAGTTTCATATTGACCTTGTCACTTTTCATGTTTTCAATTTGGATTGTAATTCTGACTTTTTAATTAATATAAGAAGTTGTTTGACAAAAAAAAAAAAGACTATCAGCAGTGGTGAAAGACCATTGAGTCTCTTACCAATGTAAATTAATATTTTTTAGTTTGATTTAGTGTAAAAACTTTATAATAATTTTGGTTCCATTGGTGAAAGACCCATTGATTCTCTCACTAAGTCTCTCAATAATATAATATTAATCAATTTAGATATAGTATACTGTCAGTTGGAGACAAACTGTAACATGATTTGGTTTATTCATACCACTTTAATGCATATATGAGAAACCAATACATCATTCACTCATATTGATTCTTTCAGGTCTCTGATTTTGGACTGGTCTAAATTCTTTTCAGACACGAATACATCATTCACTCATATTTCTACTCGAGTGGTAGGCACTTTCGTGTAAAGCACCATCTATTAAAAATATCTGTCATTACTCCAAACCATTATGTTAGGTGAGATCTATTATGGACCGCGTTGATGAATGTTTGACAGTCAGATTCAATTCACAGCTCCTCGACTCCTCAAGATTTTACATCTACAATCGCTGCTCTCATTGCCAAACATTCACCTGCTAGTGGTGAGCTTACCTCTTCACAGAAGAGGACAAAAAGACTGAGTACAGATCCCTGATGCAAGCTGAAATCGAGAAACCAAAAGTAGTTTTCAGATTGTTATTTTTGGCCTCCAAACAATTTTGAAAAAAGACAAAGAAAAACTTTTTGAAAAGATTTAACTAGAAAAAATCAAAATCAGGAGAGAAACTCTTTGTTCAACTTCTGAAATCTTTTCTTTTAAATTTGTTGTTAGATTATTAACCTAAGTTTCCACGTTCCTATCCAAAAATGAAGCTTATTATAATTTGTAAATAAAAAATCTAAAAAAAATTGCCAGTTTCCCACGTTTAATTACCCTATGTATAATTTGTATATAGAAAAGTTCTGACATTTATTCCGAAATCGACTGGTTTTGCTTTCCGGATGTAATTTTTGAGGAATGTATGGGGGCACGCCAAGTAAAAAGAAATCTATCTACGTTACATTCAGAGGTGGAGGCGGTGATATAGGCTATGGAATCCTTGATCATGGCCCAAGTTTTAGAAGTAGAGATGACAACGGATTGTGCAGACGTACTAAGGCTTTTGATGCATCCTGAGGAGTGGCCGACGTTCCAACCCTACCAGGAGGACTTTCTCAGGTTAAAGTCTTTTTCCATGTTTTCTCTCTCCATGTAATTCCGAGATCTATAAACCGTAAAACTGATTTTCTCGTTCGTTCTATTAGAGAGTCGGCTAATAGTTTAGTTTTGTAAACGTTTTGTCAACCTTTTTGGTTGGTTATTATAATATTATGGTTGACAAAAAAAAAAATTACCCACGTCGTCCTTAATATATATTTTTAAAAAAATTCACTAACAATTAATAAAACCAAGGCTGTATTATATTATTACCTAACTTTTTTTGTTTTCTTTTCAATATTTACTACATCTTAACTACAAAATGAAAAGAAAAAAACAAAAAACAAAAACTACTTTATATACGAAACAAAAGTTAAACAAGTATATATTTTTCTTCATTCTACTCTTTGTTTTTTTTAAAGAAAACCAGAAAAAAACAATTACGTGATTCAATCCTATATGGAAAATGCGCACAATCAAAACATTAGATAATTATAAGATACTATTTTATATAAAAAAGAATTTATTAAATTTTCAAAATAATTATATATTACTATATAAACCCTAATGTGAGGTTGACTAACTTAATTTATTTCTAAGTAGATGCACACCAAAATATTTTTTTTACCGAAAATACATACAAATTTTATAAAATAAAAATGTATACTTATATACTAAATAGAAAATAAAATATATCTAGAGTTTTCACATGCAACATTCATTTATTACCATCTCAATAAAGTATATGAAATATGATAATAAAAAAGTATAATAACCTACGCTATAAGTGTGGGTGGCATTCTAATATATGATTAAAACATTATTGGATAGATAATTTTATTTTATACTTTATAAAAATATAAAAAAATAATTGATTTAAACAATTTAAATTATAAGAAATTAAAGTTATTATGATATAATTTTGAACCATTTACAAAGTGACATGTATCATATGAGAGAAATGATTAAGGGGTTCTCATTTGAGAACCGATTCTCAAATTTTTTAATCAAAAAACTATGTTTTATTTATTTGTCCTCTGTTTTCAGTTTGTGTAATCCTTTATCCCGGTCGTGATGGGCCGCTCGCTTTGTTTGGACTCTAAAAACAAATTCACCTTAGCTCACAATTAAATGGGCCCAGCCCATTAAGTCTGTTCGAAGCAGCGCCATCAACAATAAATATAAATACACGTATTAAAACCCCTGCCTCAAAACCCTAGTTCCCGGTGCTTGTATATTCTCGCTTCAGTAGGTTTAGGGTTTTAGTTTCTCCTCCAAAATGGCTATGTATCTTCTTTACGAATCTTCTTCCGGCTATGGCCTCTTCGAGGCGCATGGACTGGATGAAATTGGACAGAACACTGAGGCCGTTCGGAGCTCCGTCTCCGACCTTAGTCGCTTTGGCCGTGTTGTTCAGCTCACAGCGTTTCATCCCTTCGAATCTGCGCTCGATGCTCTTAACCAAGTCAACGCCGTCTCTGAGGGTAAATTTTCACTACTCACTTTGTTCCTTGTTCTGTATATTTATGTGTTCCGTTGTTTCTATAAACTCGTAGGAAATGATTAATATTAAGCTTACACTTTCTGCGAGTACCTTATCTTATACTGCGTGCTTAGATTATATAGAGACTTTCTTGAGCATCCTCGAATTTATTGCTGTTGAAATGGCCTCGTTGATTTTGGTTTTGTTTAAATAAGTAAACCCGTGAATTGAAAATCATCATTGTTCAGCTCTCGTTTAATTCGCTCAAAGTTGAATCCGTGATTCTAGAAAGTGCTTTAAATTTTTGGTTGAGTCGTTTTGGGTTCTGATTATGTTTCATTATGTTGATTGATTGTCAGGGGTTATGACTGATGAGCTTAGAAGTTTCCTCGAGTTGAATCTTCCTAAAGTCAAGGAGGGAAAGAAACCCAAGTTCAGCTTAGGAATGGCTGAGCCTAAACTCGGTTCCCATATATGTGAAGCAACTAAAATCCCTTGTCAGAGTAATGAGTTCGTACTTGAGCTTCTCAGAGGGGTACGCCAGCATTTTGATAGGTTCATCAAGGACCTAAAGGTATGATTTCCTTCTTTATGTTTAAGTCTTCATTACTTTTTACTTAGTCCATATGCTTTGTGTTCTCATAATTGTTTTCTATTGATGTAGCCTGGTGATCTGGAAAAATCTCAACTTGGTTTAGCCCACAGCTACAGCAGAGCAAAGGTCAAGTTTAATGTCAACCGAGTGGATAATATGGTTATTCAAGCTATTTTCCTGCTTGACACGCTTGATAAGGATATTAATTCCTTTGCCATGAGAGTCAGGTTTGTTTTGTGGTTTCTCTATCATAGTATGTGTTGCCTTTTAGCTTGAAAAAGATTGTTAGCTTAACTGTTTGTATTGTTTTTATAGGGAATGGTATTCCTGGCACTTCCCCGAACTTGTAAAGATAGTCAATGACAACTATCTTTACGCCCGTGTGTCGAAGATGATTGAGGACAAGTCAAAGCTGACTGATGACCACATCCCAATGCTTACTGAAGTCCTTGGGGATGAAGATAAGGCAAAAGAGGTCGTTGAAGCTGGAAAAGCATCCATGGGTGAATAATTTTAGCTGTGTTTATCCATATATTGGTAGCTATGAAATAGCAAGTGTTTATATTGACTCCTTGTCTGAAACATTTATTTTCTTCCATCTTCACAGGTCAGGATTTGTCACCTGTTGACTTGATCAACGTTCAGACCTTTGCTCAGAGAGTTATGGACCTTGCCGACTACAGGAAGAAGCTCTATGATTATCTTGTTGCTAAGATGGGTGACATTGCCCCTAATTTGGCAGCTTTGATTGGAGACATGGTTGGTGCCCGCTTGATTTCACACGCTGGGAGTCTGACTAACCTTGCTAAATGCCCGTCTTCCACCCTCCAGATTCTTGGAGCCGAGAAGGCACTTTTCAGGTTCTATATCTAGGCCATTACTTTAATGTTCACAAGTTTTTTCAGTGCTGTATTAAGATGAATGTCTGTGGTTTTACAGGGCGCTTAAAACTCGTGGAAATACACCTAAGTATGGGTTGATATTCCATTCATCATTCATTGGCCGAGCCTCTGCTAAGAACAAGGGTCGTATAGCTCGGTATCTTGCAAACAAGTGCTCTATAGCATCAAGAATTGATTGTTTTTCTGGTAAAAATCTTAAACGACTTGGAGAAGAACTTTGGGTTAAGAGATATGCTGTAAAGGTGTACTAAATTATATGATTTATGTAGATGGCGCAACTACTGCCTTTGGAGACAAGCTTCGTGGACAGGTTGAGGAAAGGCTTGAATTCTATGACAAAGGTGTTGCTCCACGCAAGAACGTGGATGTAATGAAGGAGGTGATAGAAAATCTGCAGAACAAAGGTATTTCTTGTAGTTGTTGTTTATTTCGGTTAATGCAAACAGAGTCCTCGATTTTGGTTGGACTCAGTGTTTGATTGGCGCCTCGTTTAGATGGGGAAGGGAAGAAACCAGTGGAGGCCTCAGAGAAGAAGAGCAAGAAGAAGTCGTCAAAGGGTGAAGAAGAGGAAGAGGTAAAAGTGGAGAAGTCAGAGAAAAAGAAAAAGAAAGAGAAGAGAAAGATGGAAACAGCAGAGGAGGAGACGAAATCAGAGAAGAAGAAAAAGAAGAGTAAAGCTGGAGGAGATGAGGAAACTGACGATGGTCACAGCACCAAGAAGAAGAAGAAGAAGTCTAAGAGCCAAAATGAATAGGGATGCAACAACAGTCAAACCCTGTATTTTTTTTATTTTAGCTAAAGGTTGGGCGCTTTTTCTTTTCTCTTAGTAACTTGGGATAATCTTTGTTTTGGTCTGAAAACGATTCAGGATTTTGGTAACATCATAATTTTGTTCATCATTTTAGGTTTAATGATTTTGTTTTTGCGATCATGTCTATCTGCTACACAGATTTCAAGTACATTAGCTAAAAATAGGTTCGCAATACGTTTTTATTGAAAGATGTTTAATTGAATGCACCTCCTAAAACTAGGAGGCTCTTATAAGAATTTGTGATGAATGTTAGGTTGATGTGGTCAAAAACTCGACTTGAAGCAATGCAAGTGTTGAAATATTATCTGCTAATGACCCAAAAAAGAGTAAAACAATAAGAGCAGCTTGGATTTGATTGGTCAGTTGGGAAAATGTCAAATTGAACAGAGGTTGAACTTGTGTAACAGTCGAGCTACCTCGTGCAACTAATACATCATTCATATTCATCAATTGACCAATCACACTCACCTCTATATTCTTAGTTTATATAAGCGCTTCACACCTCTCACATTTATACATATAATCAGAAGAAACAATAATAGAAAAATATATACTTGGCATGATGATGATGATGACGATTATGAGGTTTGTGGTGTTAACACTACTAGTGGTGGTGATCTCTCCGAGATTGATTAATGCCGAAAAGATGCTGATGATAAGGGAGTGCCACAATGCACATGTCCCGGCTATATGCATGCACTGTCTCGAATCCGACCCAAGCTCAGTGCATGCAGACCGTTTTGGCATCGCAAACATCGTCATACACTGTCTCCAGTCTCACCTCTCTATCATCACCAAGCAAGTTTTTACTTAATATCATATAATGAAGGTATGTGATTATTAATACATATCAAGTTCTTTCTTTGTTTGAATATTTGGAGCAGCAATATGAAGGATCTATCGTCAAAGACAAAAGATAGTGAAGTGAAAGCAGCTTTGGAGTCTTGCAAAACGACCTTGTCGACGAATACAACAACAGAACTGTTGCAAGCCAAAGCTAGTCTGAAATCTCGTAATTACGACAAAGCCGGTCAATCCATAAACATTGCACTTGGCTTCCCTGTCCTCTGCGAGTTTGATCTCTTAAGTCTCAAATTTGAGTCTCTCCAACTGTTTAACCAAATCAATATCTATGGCCAACTCTGTGATGCTGCTATGAGGATCATTGATCGCTTCTAGTCTCATCCTTTCTTTTCTATGTAACTCAACATCCATCCATCCATGGTTTCTTCCATATTGAATAAATAAAGAATTGGGATTCCTCTTTAATTACCAGAAGAATTATTTCAGAGTAACGTTGGGCCTGAGTGGATTATTAAATGGGCCGTGTAGATGGCGGGTTTATGAACTTTCAATTAATAGAAGACGCCGTAAAAATATTAAAATGCCCTAATTTTAATTTAATGATAAATTATTGATCATATGATTTGCATTGAAGAAGATTCATTTCATATCCAGAGAGGCTGTCTAATTACGCTTCTTCTTCTTCACTCGCCATTATTATACCTCTCTGGATCTCTCTCTCCCTCTCTTTCTCTTTCTAGATTTTCTGTTTAATTAATCTACGGTTTCGTCTTCCGGAGTATGGCATCGGCGGCGTCCCCGTCGGGAAAAGTGGAGAAGGGACATCAACTATACAGAGACGGCAAGTATAAGGAGGCGCTTCTCTTCTATACGGAGGCGCTTACCGCTGCTAAGGCCAAACCCCAGAAGATCGCACTTCACAGCAACCGCGCCGCTTGTTATTTGAAGTTGCACGATTTCAAAAAGGTTTGTTTATTTCCTTCGATCTCATTCTCTATTTTTCCATCTTTTTCTGTTTAGATTTGAAGTTAGACATGCCCAATTGAATTACGAAAGAATTCTATTTTTGATACAAATTTAATTATTCATTTTGAATCCGCAGCTATGTCTTGTTGTTAATTGAGGAATCACTATTAGTAACAGCAAAGCTAAGAATTTATAAGCTTCTGTACTTTTTTTGCTGTGAAGAATCTAGAATCATGAATGTTACAGAGAAGGGCAATGACTTGTGAAATTCTGAAGTTTGCCTATTCAGGAATATTAAGGGGATTTGTTATTATGTATTTTGGATTCTTCAGGCAGCAGAAGAATGTACGTGGGTGCTCGAGCTTGATCAGAAACACAGTGGAGCTTTGATGTTGAGGGCTCAGACATTAGTCACCCTTAAAGAATACCATTCTGCTCTGTTTGATGTCACCAGACTTATGGAGTTGAACCCTGATTCTGAGGTTTATCAGAACCTCGAGACTCGCTTGAGGACGCAGTTGGTATACTCTCTGTCTTGCTATCTTTTATACTAGTTATAGCCCATTGGATTGGATGAAAAAAGTGCGTCTTGTTTTTCTTGGTCAAGGAAAGTCCCTTGCTCCAATTCCTGAATCTGAAGCAGAGTTAGAAGAAGATGAGGAAGAGAGTGCCATTCAACAAGACATAGAAGAAAATAAAAGTAGAAACGATGAGTTGAGTGTCCATGAGAGAAGAGATAAGAGGTTTGAGTCAGTAGTTACCATCAGAAGAGATGTAGAGACCCCGGGAGAAGCTGCAGTAAACCAGAGAGAAGTTGTTGCACCTAAAACACCAGAGGTTAGAGAACAGAACAGCAAGGAAGGGGTGTTGTCTGGTAAGCAATCTGATGGATGGAAAGCCATACCTAAGCCTAAGGGTCATTCTACACTAGATTACGCTCGTTGGGATACAGTTGAAGATGATTCCAGTGAAGAAGACGACGATGAAGACAGCGATGGCAGTGATGAGTCTCCGCCTCAGTACAGATTCCGTGTAAAAACAGTCGGGGTGCGTCCTGTGAAGTGAAAAGGTGTAGATATGAAAGTGAATGGTTGAACAGAAGAGCTGCGAAAAAGCATTAGGAAGCAGACAAGTCATGTTTTAAATAGCCTGATCTGCAGATGGCCCCATACCACACCATGTGAAGAAGGCTCTATTTAGAGACCCAAACGTATGTATCAGTGTGCTGTGTATTACTGCTATTTTTACATCTTGCAATAGACAATATGCAAGTCCAAGATTAGATACACTAAACAAAGACCATTGGTATCTTGGTCAAAGGAACTCTCAATGTTTATTGATTGGAAATCATAAGAAAACAGAAAACTTCTGAAAACTATGCTTGCAAGGTAGATTCAAGTTCTGATTTTTAACATGTGAAACTAGCAGACATTTTAATACATCATTTCAATAATTTTTTGGCATATAAAGAAGCTTAATTGTCAAGTCAACAAAGTACATACATGTTGTATTGACACCAACAAGATCGAGATGTCAAATGGTTTTGTAGGATATCAGATCACAAAATTCTCTTCTTTTGTTTCTTTTTATGTTTAGATGACCATGGATTCGTTATTACATCAAACCTTTGATTACCGGCCCATTATCGGCCCAAAATTGAAATAAAGAGTCGAGATCCGCTGGAGGGGAGGAAAGAGTATTTAAGAGTTTGTGCCCGCCTTTGCCACATCCGTCGTTCTCGTCGCCGGTAAATCTTATTACTCGTCTTCTGAATTTGTTTTCTTTTCCGATTCTTCTTTTCTCGATCTCTTTTCCTGCTTAACTTTCTTTTTGTTTTTTCTCGAGATTTCAAAGTTCCTGGATTATTTGTAATTTTGTATGCTACTCTATATATACAGTTGTTAAGTTCGTAAACCCTAACCCGGCAAACAATTTGCTTGTTGTATGTAATTCATTTGAATATCTTGGATGAAACAGTTGAATTCTCGCTTCGGAATTAGTATAATATCATCAGACATTGATGGTTGCTTACTAATTTGGTGATTCTAGGAACAAGTGTGGGCAAAAGCAATAGTTAAATGGCTGAAGGAGAGCCTCTACGAAGTGGTGAAGAAGAATGTCAAATATCACTGTTTGATTATTCTGCTGAGAATCATTTGAAGGCAGTGGACTCTATCAGTGATTTCTGTGGTGAAGCTAGTGTTGATCTTGATGAGAACGAAATCAACAGACTTTCATCATCAGTCACATTCTTGAGGTGCGAAATGTAGTAAATAAATGTATCTATCTGTAGAATTTTTTCTTTAATCTTAGTTTGGTACTGTGTATTCCCCTGGTCTGCTCTATCTAGAAGAATCTATGCTTAAGTGGTTTAGATCTGTCGCAACTTCTAGGTTCGGTTTTCTGACTCTTTGTTCTAACAAATTTAGAAAATACACACTTAACTTAAAGGTATTTGTTTCAAGATCATTGTGCATTACATGGTTTTAGGAAACGCTTCTCAATGTGACAATAAGAGTATCATCTCTTTATTTAACACTCACAAGTCTAATTTCACCTGCTTTAAAATTTAGAGAATGGAGGCATTTTAATTACGAACCAAAAAGTTTTGCATTCTATAACGAAGCTGGAAAACGCCATGAAACAAATGATACAAGGAGTCAAACTTTGCCTCAATTTTCTTCAGCAAGAGCTCCAAAGGTGTGTCATATGTATTTTTGTTTTCGAGCTTGCTTCTTACTGCTTACATCCAAATTTGCTGCAAAGACTATGTTTTATTGAATCAGTATTCTTATTGCTTCAGGTCAAGATACATGGCGATGAATCATCATCATTTGGTGAAATCAGGTAATATTTAAAGTATACATGAACTGTAAACATATTAATTGCTCTACAAGTTCTACTAGCTAGCAGAAATTATGCCTAACAAGGAGATAAAAAACTCATGCAATTAATCTGGACAATGGGATATGATTATAGGTTTCTCCAGTTATATTAATGAAATTCACTGCTAATTTAGAGGTTTAAATTCAAGAATCACATATGATGTTAGGTGATTGAGTTAAGCTAGTATATACCAGGAGCAGATTAGTAATTGGGTAGGCAGCATATTGTCAGTGCATGTTTGTGCTATTGTGTATATATCTCTACTCGTATTTTTCTAATTATCTACGAGAGCTTTGATAGTCATGATCATTTACGTGATAAATTATTATTCACCTTTGCAGCAAGGATTTTGTGATGCATGTTGGAGGCTCTGTTTGGGCATTGGAGTGGTGTCCCAGAGTTCATGAAAATCCAGATGCTCAGGCAAAGTGTGAGGTGATTAAGACATATATTCTGTAGAGATGGAAATCTTAGGTTTTCATTGTTACAAACTTTCACTTTGCAGTTTCTAGCTGTGGCTACTCATCCGCCTGACTCATACAGTCACAAGATAGGTATTCCTCTTTCTGGTCGAGGTATCATTCAGATATGGTGCATTATAAATACCACATGCAAGAAAGATGGCGCCCCCTTTTCAGAGAAGAGTAAAAAATTGACAGGAAAGTCTCGAAAGAAACCACCCAGTGAAATTATTGAAGTAACAGAACCTAAGAAGCCGAGAGGTAGGCCACGTAAGCACCCAATAGAAACAACAGACCCTAAGAAACCAAGAGGTAGACCTAGAAAGAAGAGTACTCCTGAGTTTCCTGTCCAGCTTGATGGTGATGTTCTTTACATTGAAGCTCTGTCTGTTCGGTATCCGGAAGATTCAACTGTCCCCGCAACCCCTCTTCAGATACCACGAGAAACTTCAGTAACAGAAACTACTGCCAACAATGAAAACTCAAGACAAGTGTTGTCCTTGGAAAATGCAAATATTAAGCTTCCCGTACGGAGAAAGAAACAGAAAACTGAAGGTACTGAGGAAAGTTGCAAACCCTTGCTATTAGAAGATAGTGAATCTGTTGGAAGTATACCATGCCAACCATCCTCAGGTATTTCTGAAGACATTGCACTACCTAGGGTTGTCTTGTGCCTGGCCCACAATGGAAAAGTTGCCTGGGATATAAAATGGCGTCCATCATATGCCCATGACTCTCTTAATAATCATAGAATGGGATATTTAGCTGTCTTGTTGGGGAATGGATCACTGGAAGTGTAAGCTAACTACGCCTACTCTTCGTTTTATCCCAAAGCTTTATGTGCCCTGCATGATTTTTCTCTTTTGCTCTGATTTTCTGTCACTGTAGTCTGTAATGCCATCTCGTCTTTGTTTGCAACTGCGTGGAGATCATTTCTACAAATTTGGTTTGTGTAATTATATTTGCAATCTGCAATGATGTAGAACATTTCTAGCTTCATATACTATGCAAAATAAAGAACGACCTTATGCAGGTGGGATGTTCCAATGCCTCAGGCAACATCAGCTGTATATTTATCTTCAAAGAAAGCTACGACAGATCCCCGTTTTGTGAAACTTTCTCCCGTTTTCAAATGTTCAAACTTGAAGTGTGGTGACACAAAGAGGTCAGTAGATATCTTCCATCTAGCCAGTTCTTGCTTGTTTGGGGAAAAGGAAAACAAAGCAGGGCTTTTATGTTTGTAAAAATTGCACATAGAATTGATTTTCGCTGTCCTTGTTGATGTATATCCTCAATATCTGCCTCTATTGGGTTTCTCCTGATATGGTGCTCATCTATTGTCGTACAGTATTCCATTGACAGTTAAATGGTCGACTTTTGGGAACCCTGATTTCTTGCTGGCTGGTTGCCACGATGGCACGGTAAGTAGTAAATTATTTCACTTTCCTCATTGTCTTTATTCAGGACGAAAAAGCCAGTGTTTGATGGCATGGACTGTTTTTTTTATGCTATCTTGCATCAGGTTGCTCTTTGGAAGTTTTCTACAAATAAATCTTCAGAAGGTACTATTTGACATGTTTGTCCTGATGCCAGAGACTCTCTATTCACATTGTGGTTAGAGAGTAATTTATCTGTTGACTTCCCATTTACCTCTCAGGTTTTTTTCCTGTGCAGATACAAGGCCTTTACTTTTCTTCAGCGCAGATACAGCTCCT
Organism: Lepidium didymum; assembly: GCA_963920545.1. Taxonomy (NCBI): domain Eukaryota; kingdom Viridiplantae; phylum Streptophyta; class Magnoliopsida; order Brassicales; family Brassicaceae; genus Lepidium; species Lepidium didymum. The sequence goes on along the minus strand of OY986993.1, from coordinate 24,780,723 downwards.
ATAAGGGCAATTGCATGGGCTCCGGGTGCAAGGTCAGTGATGTGAAATCACGCGCATAAAATCAGTAATTTTCGTTTTCTGTTTTTGCTTTCAATGAGTTGGAGACTAATTACAAGTGGGCATGGTTCTATTAGGATACCAACTATAGAAGATAACTAAGGGATCACCCATTCATTTACATTCTGATATCTAGTTCATTTACGAGGTTAAATCACAAATTTTCCTATCTTTCGAAGAGAAGTAGCCACTCCAGGAGCCATGTAGTCTCTTTGTTTGATTCCAGCTCTTTTTAACTCTTGGTTTACAACTATGGAAAAGCGATTAGGCTTTGTCATTGGCTTCAATATAATAGGATTGTACCTCTTTTTATTCTTTTTGACTTCAAACTACTGCTACATAACCTTCTGTTAGAGGATCTTCACTTACTAATTGTGGTAATCTCTGATAAATTTCTAGTGATCAGGAAAGTGCAAACGTAGTAGCTACTGCTGGACATGGAGGTCTGAAGTTTTGGGACTTACGGTACACTTCAATAAAATAAAATTTTTTGCTGCTGATGCAAATAATACACAAGACTTGTCATGTTTGAAGTTTATTTGGCATTAGCTCAGACCATTGTTTTACTGCTTCACATGCTTTTCGCAGTGATCCATTCCGGCCTTTATGGGATTTGCATCCAGTACCAAGGTTTATTTACAGCCTCGATTGGTTACAAGATCCAAGGTATCAATCATTGCTCTCTCTGTCTCCAATTAATTTGGTCATTAGATCAATCGTCTGAAGTCCTCTCTAAACCTGGGGTTTTAAATATTTGCAGATGCGTGTTGTTGTCCTTTGACGATGGAACATTAAGAATCTTAAGCTTGGTGAAGATTGCTTATGATGTTCCTGCAACTGGAAAGCCTTATACCAACACAAAGCAGCAAGGATTAAGCATTTACAACTGTTCATCTTTTCCCATCTGGAGTATTCAAGTATCAAGGCTAACAGGTATTTTCTTTATGGGTTAAATATTCATAACCACTGTTTGAGAATGATAAACAGTCACGGTGACATCAGAACTTACATCAGCTCAAGCATTAACCGTTTAACTTCTCAGGCGTAGCAGCCTATTGCACTGCAGATGGGTCCATTTTCCATTTCCAGGTCTGTATAAACTGCACACCATTACTTTCACCTCTTCTGCTGTTTGTTAATTTATTTAAAAGATCTCCTTTTGTCTCTTGTTGGGATTATTTACAGCTTACGACCAAAGCTGTGGAAAAAGGCGGGAAAAATCGGACTCCACACTTTCTCTGCGGGCAGTTGACTATGAAAGAATCCACCTTTATAGTACATACTCCAGTTCAAAACGTCCCGATTGTTTTGAAGAAAACGATTAGTGAAAATGGTGAAAAACAGAGGTGCCTTCGAAGCCTCTTGAACGAATCTCCTAACCGATATGCATCTAACGTTCCAGATGTTCAACCTCTAGGTCAGTTGAAACTCTACGACCAGTCTCTCTAATATATCAATCTCCTGAGGCACCTAGTCCTTATCGTGGACAGGTTTACTTGGTTTTTGCAGCTTTGACACACGAAGAGGATCCAGGTTTAGAGTCTGAATCGGAAGGAACAAACAACAAAGTATCAAAGAAGAATGGAAAGAAGAGCACAAGAGAGGAGGATGAGAACCGAGGAGCATTGGTGTGTGTTAAAGAAGATGGTTATGAAGAAGATGAAAGAAGAAGAGAAGCAAGCAACAGTAGCAGTGGAACGAAAGCAGAAGGCTTCCCACCTAAAATGGTGGCGATGCATCGTGTGCGGTGGAACATGAATAAAGGAAGTGAGAGATGGTTGTGTTATGGCGGAGCCGCCGGGATTGTTCGGTGTCAAGAGATTTCTTCAGCCTTAAATTGTAAATCTCAGAGATAACTATTGTCCCATGTAAACTATAGACAAATTTAACATCATGCAATGTATATTCAAGTTCTGATTTTTAAGCTGACACCTTTTTTTACGTAAGAACATAAAAGAGGGGGTTGGTAAAAGGAAGGTTTAATGGTCAAATAATAAAATCGTGTCTCTCTGTCTCTCTCTAACAAAGAAGCCGACCGAAACATATAAAAGAGCGAATCATCCAATAGAGAGGCGCCACGTAGTTGGTAGGCAGCCGAAGATCCCGAGGGCCCTTGCGATCAGCTATGTCGCAAAGCAGCGGTGACTTCAATCTCTACGACGAGATTCTCGCTGTTATTCCCACCGACCCTTATGATCAACTCGATCTCGCCAGGAAGATCACTTCCATGGCCATCGCTTCGAGGGTTTCCAATCTCGAATCCCAAGTCTCCAGCTTGAGACAGAAGCTTCTCGAGAAAGATCGGCTTGTCCATGAGCTTGAAGGCAAAGTATCCTCCTTCGAAAGACTTTACCTGGAGGCTGACTCCTCTTTGAAGAATGTTCTCGATGAAAATGTAAGAAGAACTTCCCTTTTTCCATTTTCTTTAGTTGGATCCCAGCAATGTGTCTTCTACTCATCGCTTCCTCTATGAATTTTGGATTGAAGATGAAACTAACTCAAGAGCGAGACTCACTAGCAATCACTGCGAAGAAACTCGGTCGTGATTTTGCAAAGGTTCTTTCTTTCACCCCTTTCTATCTTCTCTCAAGTTTATTCTTCCAATATTGTGCTCAAGCTCCTGCGTGTTTCCTTGTAGCTGGAAGCATTCAAGAGACAATTGATGCAGTCATTGAATGATGAGAATCCATCTGTATGCTCTCTGAGTCATCACTTTTTGATATCCTTAATTGTATATATGAAACCCAAAATCTGATCTTCCTTTTTTACAGCGAACTGAGACTGCTGATGTCAGAATGGTTCCTCGAGACAAAGGTATCGTAACATCTCAAGTATTTCTAACCTTGTTGACCTTCAATGTCTTTTATTTGAGTGTTTTCTATTTATGTGATGCTTGTTCTGATGTTACCCAAACTCTGTATGCGTTAAAGATGAGAATTCAAATGGCTTATCAGCACACGGTTCCTACTCAAACAACGAAGGTAATGATGGCTTATATATGCAACAATTAAGTTTGTAGCAACAACGAGAGCTAGGCCAGTGTTTATGTTTTACAAATATGATCAAGAACATAAACCCCTTTTGTTAATTTGACAAAGTGTTGATCATGATATACGTGGAATGCTTCATCAAACAGGTTCAAGTGAACTGAAGCAGAGACGATCTTTAACTCCACAGTTGTCTCCCGGTATTACTCCGATTGGAACACCAAAGGTCTTGTCCACTGCTGGGTCTCCTAGAAGCTACTCTGCTACTTCATCGCCAAAGCTATTTTCTGGTGCTGCATCTCCGACATCTTCACATTATGATATACGTCTGTGGTCTTCGTCAAGCCAGCAATCTTCAGTAGCAAACTCTTCTCCTCGCTCACATTCTGTTTCAGGTTTACAACATTATTGTTTCTAAAATGCATACTTTTCTACAAGACTATCTTGTGATTGGTGGCTTTGTTCTCATTCCACTCAAAATCACAAATTCGATGTCTCTTATACAGCTCGACGTCCTCGTATTGATGGGAAAGAGTTCTTTAGACAAGCCAGGTATGTACTGTGTATATATTCTAAGATACCTAGACTAGAGCCATGAAGTAGTAAATGGGAATGATTTATAAATAAGTATATCAAAATTTGCAGGAGCCGGTTGTCTTACGAACAGTTCAGTGCATTTCTGGCTAACATAAAGGAACTAAACGCCCGGAAGCAGAGCCGCGAGGTAATAACCTGGTGCTCATCCTCAGAGCCCTTTCACTCTAAATTTGTTGAATGTTTGTTAGAATCCTAAAATAAAATGGTGTCATCTAATCTTCATCTCCAGGAAACATTAAGGAAAGCAGAGGAACTATTTGCGAAGGAAAACAATGATCTTTACATATCGTTTAAAGGACTTCTCACAAACGCTCGTTGAAACAATACACCAACTTCTATACATTTTTTTCATGATCATTACTGAGATTTTTTCATAGAAAAAAAATAGAACTCTTTAACCATAAAAGAAATCATGGGATTTTGTTGTTGGAAAGACTCAGTTCTTTTGCCAAGAGTTTATATCTTTGGTTAGCAAAAAAAGATCCAATAAATGTATCATTGTCTAGTTGAACAGATCAAAAGTTGTGATAAATGTAATTGTAAGTCTCGATTTACACATTAGAGCCGGTTTACATTTACCTTCTTAAACCAATAAATAATCGTAGTATTTCTTTGCATCTCAACAGCTAAAAACAATTCACAAAAACAATAATGTCTATGGAGTTTCAAAGCTTGAATACAAATAATTTGATAGTGGTGCAAATCTCGAAATATGAGCTCATGAAGATTGATTTTAGATTTGGCATCATAAAGTCAACGGTCAATTGGACAGAATAATAGTAGTATTGGGCAGAGGTTTATTGGCCCATTAAGGCCCAAATAGGCCGACAACGAAGAAGCGAAAACCCTAATTGAGAAAAGAATATACTCATAGCATCTCGTTCGCTACTATATATTTAGCTTACGGCTGCTCTTACGCCTCCTTGTACCTCTTTTCTCTCGCTCTCTTCTTCTTCTCATCTTTCTCTAAGGTTAGTGTTCCTTTTCCGTCGATTCTTCCTTTTTTCTTCGATTTAGTTTCTAGTTCCTCGCGATCGTTGATGTTTGCTTGTATTCGTTTTCAATAGGTTTAGCAATTTTGTTCCTTTTCATGTTTAGATGACCATGGATTAAGTCTTACTATTGATCTGTGTTTATTGCGTTTTATTATTATATCAAACCTTTGATTCCTATATGAAGCTTGTTTTTTCTTATGGTTCTGTTATTTACCATCGTTTTTTCCGATCTGGTGTGATAGATCCTTTAATCACGAAACTTCTTTAGATTCAAAGCTTTCTAAATCCATTGTGTTTGCAGTTTTTTTTTTATTATGCCTTGACTAAAATTATAGTGTACTGCTACACTTTTGTATATGTATTCATATTGTTGAAATTTTCTGTGTTTATATGAAAGCGTTTGAACATATGCTAAAGATACAACCTGAAGTCCGACACTGTTCAATTTCTCCCTTTGTAAAAGCTGAAACTTCCATAGTTTAGATTCCGTATAATTTACTTTTCTGTTATTGCAGAGGTGTTGTAGGTGACAAAAAAAAGTTAGCGAAAATGGTAAGTATTCTGTTTTTATTTTATTTATTTTATTATGTTTTACCTTTACATAGCTACTTGCTTTAAGGATTGAAGCGTAATACAATTTGATGCACTTGCAGGTGAAGTTTACAGCTGATGAGCTTCGTAGGATTATGGATTATAAACACAACATCCGTAATATGTCTGTTATTGCCCATGTCGACCATGGTATTTTTATTCATCTCTTTTTTATTGTTCTAATCAGTTTTGTTATATATATCTATTTCCTGTGTCTGCTGAACTAGTTATATTTAACCTAATGCATCTCTCTTTCTTGATCAATAGGGAAATCCACTCTCACCGACTCCTTGGTTGCTGCTGCTGGTATCATTGCTCAGGAGGTTGCTGGTGATGTGCGTATGACTGATACACGTGCTGATGAGGCAGAACGTGGTATCACTATCAAGTCCACTGGTATTTCCCTCTACTATGAGATGACTGATGCTTCCTTGAAGAGTTTTACTGGTGACAGAGATGGAAATGAATACCTTATCAATCTCATTGATTCTCCTGGGCACGTTGACTTTTCGTCTGAGGTTACTGCTGCTCTCCGTATTACTGATGGTGCTCTTGTGGTGGTTGACTGCATTGAGGGTGTGTGTGTTCAGACTGAGACGGTTCTCCGTCAAGCTCTTGGTGAGAGGATTAGACCTGTTTTGACTGTAAACAAGATGGACAGGTGTTTCCTTGAGCTTCAGGTCGATGGTGAGGAGGCGTACCAGACTTTCCAGAGGGTCATTGAGAATGCTAATGTCATCATGGCCACGTATGAGGATCCTCTCCTTGGTGATGTACAGGTTTACCCCGAGAAAGGAACAGTAGCGTTTTCTGCTGGTCTCCACGGATGGGCTTTTACTCTGACCAATTTTGCCAAGATGTATGCATCCAAGTTCGGTGTTGATGAGTCTAAGATGATGGAGAGGCTATGGGGTGAGAATTTCTTCGACCCTGCCACCAGGAAGTGGACTAGCAAAAATACTGGTACAGCAACATGCAAGCGTGGGTTTGTTCAATTCTGTTATGAGCCCATCAAGCAGATCATTGCTACTTGCATGAATGACCAGAAGGACAAGCTGTGGCCCATGTTGCAGAAACTTGGTGTGCAGATGAAGTCTGATGAGAAAGATCTGATGGGTAAACCTTTGATGAAGCGTGTTATGCAGACATGGCTCCCTGCAAGTACTGCACTACTTGAGATGATGATCTTTCACCTGCCATCACCACACACTGCACAGAGATACCGTGTTGAGAATTTGTATGAAGGTCCTCTTGACGATCAGTATGCTACTGCTATCAGAAACTGTGATCCTAACGGTCCTCTCATGCTTTATGTTTCCAAGATGATTCCAGCTTCTGACAAGGGTAGGTTCTTTGCCTTTGGCCGTGTCTTTGCTGGTAAGGTTTCCACTGGTATGAAGGTCAGAATCATGGGTCCCAACTATGTCCCTGGTGAGAAAAAGGATCTGTACGTTAAGAGTGTTCAGAGAACTGTTATCTGGATGGGTAAGAGGCAGGAGACAGTTGAGGATGTTCCCTGTGGTAACACTGTTGCTATGGTTGGACTGGATCAGTTCATCACCAAGAATGCTACTTTGACTAATGAGAAGGAAGTTGATGCTCACCCAATTCGTGCCATGAAGTTTTCTGTGTCTCCGGTTGTTCGTGTTGCTGTGCAATGTAAGGTTGCATCTGATCTACCCAAGCTTGTTGAGGGACTTAAGAGGCTGGCCAAGTCTGATCCTATGGTTGTGTGCACAATGGAAGAGTCAGGTGAGCACATTGTTGCTGGTGCTGGAGAACTCCATCTTGAGATTTGTTTGAAGGATCTTCAGGACGATTTCATGGGTGGTGCTGAGATCATCAAGTCTGACCCTGTTGTCTCATTCCGTGAGACAGTTCTTGAGAGATCTTGCCGCACAGTGATGAGCAAGTCACCCAACAAGCACAACCGTTTGTACATGGAAGCCAGGCCCCTGGAGGATGGTCTAGCTGAGGCAATTGATGATGGACGTATTGGTCCAAGAGATGACCCCAAGATCAGGTCTAAGATCTTGGCAGAGGAGTATGGATGGGACAAGGATCTTGCAAAGAAGATCTGGGCTTTCGGACCTGAAACCACGGGGCCTAACATGGTGGTTGATATGTGTAAGGGAGTGCAGTACCTTAATGAAATCAAGGACTCAGTGGTGGCTGGTTTCCAGTGGGCGTCCAAGGAAGGTCCTCTTGGGGAAGAGCACATGAGAGGTATCTGTTTCGAGGTTTGTGATGTGGTGCTTCACTCTGATGCTATCCACAGAGGAGGTGGTCAGGTTATCCCAACTGCCAGAAGGGTCATATACGCTTCCCAGATCACAGCCAAGCCCAGACTCTTGGAGCCAGTGTACATGGTGGAGATCCAGGCACCAGAAGGAGCTCTTGGAGGAATATACAGTGTGCTGAATCAGAAGCGTGGACACGTGTTTGAGGAGATGCAGAGGCCAGGAACACCACTGTACAACATCAAGGCGTATCTTCCAGTCGTGGAGTCTTTTGGATTCTCAAGTCAGCTTAGGGCAGCAACCTCAGGACAGGCCTTCCCACAGTGTGTGTTTGATCATTGGGACATGATGGGTTCTGACCCTCTCGAGCCAGGTACTCAGGCTTCAGCTCTGGTTGCTGATATCAGGAAGAGGAAGGGTTTGAAGGAAGCGATGACTCCATTGTCTGAGTTTGAAGATAAGCTTTAAGCTGATCTCTCCAAAACTAGCCTCTTATTCCATTTTGCTGGTTTTACAAACTCTTACCTTATTTTTGCCTTGTTTTTTGTTTTTTTTTTGGTTTACAACTATTTTGGAATGATGTTTCGATGACTCTTTATCTCTCGTCATCCTTTTTACTTGTTTTAGTTGAGAAATACTCTTTATGTCTTCGCAAATAATTTGGTCTTTTTTCCCTGTTTGCATCGTTTCTTTAACACTTGCTCTGGGCAGAAGATGAGATTGTGTCAGGTTTGAGTTATTAGAGATTACTCAAATTAGTATAGTGTTGTTGTTGATGTCGTCGGCTGCTTATTTCGACCATCTAATGATGCGTTAACAAAGTATTCATTAGGATTACACAGATTGGGTTGCTAAATTCCACTTAGTTAATAAGTCAGTTCTGAGTAGTTTGTCTATCATCAATTACCGTATATGTTCGTATAAATGGTATTAGTTGTCCATGAAATAATAAATTTTATATTAATAATTAGCTCTAATATTTATATGATAAAATAATTATCTTAGTCTAATATTTATTTATAACCATATTATTATTGTCTAAACGTATAAATTTCCAATTGCCAAAATTACTTCCTCGAGTATTAGAAAAAAAAAAAAAAGGCAATCATCACTATAATGCAAAACCAAGAGCATTGGAAATAAAATTCAATAAAAAACAGCCTGTGGTAGTTCTGACTTCTGAGTAGAAGTGATTGAGATCTCAGGTTTATGCTATACGTTGAAGCGGAAAAGCATCACGTCTCCTTCTTTAACAATGTACTCTTTACCCTCTGACCTCAACTGCAATAACAAATCAATATTTCAAGCAAAAAGCTCTGAGTAAGTAGAGAATCGTGAGGCATTTCGTTACTAGGAAGCTCTATATTTGGACATGAGGAAGAAACTCACAAGTCCTTTCTCTCTTGCTGCGGCAAGAGACCCAGCAGATACAAAATCTTCATACGCAACCTGAACACAATACAAGACAGTTGAAGCATTTTATAATTTTCGTGTTCAGAACTCTACTGGATACGAGATTCTTTGAGAGAAAGAAAGCTTACAGTCTCAGCTCTAATAAAACCCTTCTCAAAGTCAGAGTGAATGACACCGGCAGCTTGTGGTGCAGTCATGCCTGTATCGCACCAAATTATCTACCAAGTTACTTCATAGTCCCAGGAAATATTGCATTGGAGGACCCTATTGACTACAAACTAACCTGCATGTATTGTCCATGCTCTTGTTTCCTAGCATTGAGAATAAATTGATTTAGAAGATAATCTATTAACTCTGAAGCGAAGGTTCATTGTGATTTTAGAGTATTCGTATGTGTTCTTCACCTTTTCACCAGAAGTGAAGTATGTCTGCAATCCTAGCAGGCTGTATGTTGCCCTGATAAGGTTCCCAAGGCCACTTTCGCTGACACCTAGGGAGTTCAAATATTCTGTGCGTTCTTCAAGAGGAAGTTCAGTTAGCTCAGACTCAACCTGCTCCCAAGAATGCATAGTCTTGTCAAGTCGTGGAAGAACATTTTAAGTAAAACACAGGCATGAAAACATGAGATGTAAATACACAATGGTTTGACCTGTGCTGAAACAACCACATGTCCAGACTGCAAATCCGAGGAAAGACCCTTTACTTCTTCAACGTAAGAATTCTTCTCAGGCTCGGCAAGATCAGTTTCCGCCACATTTGCCACGTAGATCATAGGCTTCATTGTAAGGAGACAGAGATGCTTTACAACTTCTTGCTCGAGGTCGGACAATGTAACTGACCGTGCAGGTTTTCCTTCCAGAAGGGCCTCCTGAATTCTTTCCAAAGCAGAATTTTCAGCTTCCTCCTGTGTTATAGAATGTCAAAAACTCTTGTGAGTATCAGCATAACTAGTTATGAAAAGACAGTATCTATGGGGGAAATGTTCTACCTTGACTTTGGATTGTGAATCCTTAGCCTTGCCTTTCTTAAGTCTCTCGATTCTTTTGCCAATCTGTAATTCTTGTAGAAAAGAGAGAATCAGCTTTACAAACTCTCTTTCAAATTTCTGAAACCAGACAGGGTGTGTTCAAGCAAGCAAGGAAGCCCATAGCTCGAGAAATGAAAAGCTCGTTCGTTGAACAGTGAAATAGAAATAAGCTGAGGATAAAAGGTCATATAAGAGTGAGAAGAGAACGGCTGTGAGTGTACCTGATCCAAGTCACAGAAAATAAGTTCGAGATTAATGACATCAATGTCAGACTTGGGATCAACTTTGCCGTTGACATGGATAATGTCGTTGTCCTCAAAACATCGCACTACCTGAAAGCAAAACAGCTAAGTAGCCCGAAGAAACAATACAATACGCAATCAATGAGAAAAACAAGGAGAGACAATGAAACCTGAAGGATGGAATCAACTTCTCGGATGTGAGATAAGAACTTGTTGCCTAAACCCTGCCAACAAAATAAAGTAAAACTTGTAAAGAGTATGGAAATTTCAAGCATTGAGAGAGAGAAGAGAAGAGAAATGAATCTCACTTCGCCTTGACTAGCACCTTTGACAAGACCAGCAATATCCACAAACTCAATGGATGCAGGAACCATTTTTTGAGAACCACTGAGTTTGGAGAGCACTTGAAGACGCGAATCAGGAACCGCAACAATACCAACATTAGGCTCAATAGTACAAAACGGGAAATTAGCAGCTTGAGCCTTTCCATTCTCAACCTGAGAAAAAACGCAGAAAGTGTCTGACGAAATGCCTAAAAGAATAAAAAGGGTGAAGAAAGAAGTCACAGATTGAATGAATGGGGAATAGAGAAGCTTACAACAGCATTAAAGAGAGTGGATTTGCCAACGTTAGGAAGACCAACAATTCCAGCTTTCAAGCTCATGCTTACTTTGGAGGCAAAGCATCGGTTCTGAAGGTTCAAAACTCCAACGAACTTGGATTTACCGGAAAAAAGGAATTGGTTGGCACGTATAGAGGAGTTAGAAGGCAACAAAGCCAAAGCGGTGACGAGAGTGGTACAAGCTGCTCGAGCCATCCTCTGTTGAGAGGAAGGAAACAGAGGTAAGTGGAGAGTGGAGAGCCTCTATTGTGTTTGTACTTTGTAGATAGCTATGGCTTCTATTATTAGGCCTAGTGGGCCTATTAGAATGGGTCTCTGTATCTTATATTGAGTCATACTTATGAGCCCAATTTACATAGAAATTCAATAAAAGGAACCGGAGAGTGATATTTATCCTGACCTTGTTTTGTTGAGAAGAGGTAAAAAGAAAGACAAGTGTGCTTTAGAGAGGCTATGAAAAGCCAAACATACAAAACACCAATCATAAATTCAAACAAAATATCAATATGTGACGCAACACAAGAGAAGGGATTAAAAACAGGTTATTAGTATTTGCTTTGGTCCATTATCTTCAGCTTAAGGCATGCTTTAAAAGGCGATCTCTGACCTTATCTTTACCTGTCTTTGTGTATTGGTTAATTTTCTTACAAAATTTGAAAACAAGCTAGCAAAGGAGAAAACAGAAAAAAGAAGAAGAAGAAAGTACGTAGATGTACAGAGGGAGATAAGAAGAGGACAAGACATTAATAGTCTGCAGATTTTACATTTACACATGGGCTAATAAATAGATAAATCATTGCAAGTTGTTACATTCATCCCGCAAATACATACATATATGAGGACAAACTTTGGTTTGTTTTTGACCTGAAGAAACAGCTAAGAACCTCTCCTTTCCTCTTTCTCTGTTTCATTTCCGTAGCACAATTTTGTCATTCACTCACTCCTAAATAAAGCCCCTTATATATATGTATAGCTTTTGAGTTGTACTTGTATATATAAATAGATATATGTTGAATATGAACAATAAAAAAGAAAAGAGAATAATAATAATATGGTAAAGTAAAGTAATCAAGAATTATTATTTTTTCAAACGTGTCAAGTATAGGAAAATATAAGGGGGAAAATGCCAAGCCTCCAATGTTAATTTCCATTAACACCGCCATTAAATCATTAAAAACCTAAATTTTCAAAAATACGACGAATTAATTCCAAACTTTCAAAATATCAATTTAATCACAATCTTTCTGTTGACCACTCTACTATAGGACCGTCTTTAACAATCTTTTAAACTAATCATTCCCTTCAATTTCATATCAGAATCATAAAAAATTTTAATTCAAAAAAATTCAAAACGGATTGACGTCATGAAATCCATCTTTCTTTTAAAATTATACCCTCGTATATATGAAATCCATCTTTCTTTTTAAATAAATTATATTTACGTTACTTATTTATGTTATCATATTCAAATTAATACTCAAATTTATGTTTTTATTTTTTTTTGTCTGAATACTAAAACTTATGTTAGCAATAATTATAAAACACAATAATCTATATACGGATTTAATCATTTGCATCAAATGTTAATACCAAATTATAAAACACAATAATCTATATTTGTCTTTAACAGAGTTAATCATTTGCATCAAATATTCATACCAATTTATAAAACACAATAATCTATATTTGTCTTTAACAGAGTTAATCATTTGCATCAAATGTTCATACCAATTTATAAAACACAATAATCTATATTTGTCTTTAATGAATTTAATCATTTGCATCAAATGTTCATACCAAATTATAAAACACAATAATCTATATTTGTCTTTAACGAATTTAATCATTTGCATCAAATGTTCATACCGAATTATTCTCGGAATCAGAGTTCGAAATTATCCACACAAAAATTATCTAATCGATCGCTTTTTAAGATTATGACGTCAATCCGTTTTGAATTTTTTTGAACTAAAGTTTGTTATGATTCCGATATTGAAATCCAAAGAAATGACTAGTTTAAAAAAGATTGTTAATGATAGGCCTATAGTAGTGTGGTCAACGAAAAGATTGTGATTATATTGACATTTTTAACGTTTGAGATTAATTCGTCGTATTTTTGAAAGTTTAGACTTTTTATGATATTTTGGATTTTGGAATAATAGTGGTGTTAACAGTGTTAATTCTGTAACGATACACTTAACGATGGACCTATAATAGCGTGGTGAACAAAAAGATTATGATTAAAATGACATTTTGAAAATTTATGCTATGATGTTTTTGAAAGTAAAAGTTTTTTATGGCATTTTTTAGTAGATAAGGAAAGCGAGTGCCCTGTAAAAAAAAGCATGAAAAGAAAAAGGAAGTGTATTTAGTAACAAATTAACAATGGAAAAGGTAATTGTTGTGTTTGATTAGCAAAATCGCTGTTTGGAGAAGAATGGTCTGAAAACAAAAGAAACTAAAAGATATAAATGGTTGTCGGGCTTCCTTTTTTTTTTTTTTTGTCACAGTTGTCGGGCTTCCTTAATGTAAGCTATTTGGCGTTAGTCATAGACTCACAGTAGTGTGTTTATTTACGACAGATGGACACACTCACGTTCTCCGGTTCAAGCCTGGTTGGATTGCTCCGGTTCTTCCCGTTGCTCTGTATCTGCGACTTGTTACCCGGAGACGGAGATGACGACGACGAAGACGATGTCGACGATGATGATGATGAGAATAGCTGACCAAAGAAAAGCCCTGATTTTAACGAACATACCGGAACATTTAGCACCGGTGTGATTCTGACATTAGCTGAGTACGATCTCGGCATTCCATGGTGCTGCTTCATTCTAGGTCCACCTGTGAAGCTTCCGGGACTGCTTGAGCTTCTTTCAAGTCCATGAAACACGATTTTACCCGAGGCGTCAAGTCTCGGACTATCCGCCGATGATGATCCGTCAACGGAAGGATTCGACGGTGGATGATTATGACGTCTCGGCTTGGCTAATCTGATTCTTGGTTGGTTAGGGTTGCGTAAATGAGTCCGAGCTGGAGCAAAGGGATTAGGACTTGGTTTGTCGAGGTCAAGTGAGAGTCTTGGAAGGTCATCGATCTCGTGGCCAGAGGAAGAAGAAGAGGAGAGTGAGAGACGCGAAGAGGCGATTGAGATAGATTCAGAGATGTCTGATTCCTTGAGCAATGGCGATGCTTCTGATGCAGATGCGGAAACCGCGGAGGATTTAGAACTCCGGTGAAGAAATTGCTTAAAAGACGATGCTTTAGGGTTCGAAGAAGAAGAAGTGGGTTTAACAGATTCTTGTGACTTGGAGCTAACAAGCTTCTTGAGACCTAAAAGCTCTCGCCATCGAGTAGTACAACGAGGAGCTTTAGGAGAGAAGAGGTCAGAGATCTCCATCTCAAGTCTCCGGCATGATTTCAAAACCTCCGGCGATTCCTTCGGTTTAGTAGAGGTCGTCTTGGGGACAGAGAACTTCAAAGGTACAAGCTTTCCGTCGGAGAAGAGTTCGTCAGCGGAGAGCATAGTGACGGGATCTTCGAGACAAAACTCGAAATCAACAACTGGATTTTGGTTATCGGGAATGGGATCATCAGATTGTTGGTTGTCGAGGGAGGAAGAGCGAGTGGTGTCTTCTCGAGTCAAGGACATTCGAGGGCTGCTCCACCCGAAAGCCGTGAACTTGTCCGGGGAAACACCGGCAGATTAAACACAAGCGGAAGCCATCAATGTAGAAAGAAGAATAAAAGGATTTGGTTTGGAGACACTTGTTATATACACCTCTCTCTCACTCTCTTTACCCGACCATTCGGGTCGGGTCATTATTAATGGGCCTACCTTAACTCTATTTTGGGCCCTAAACCATGCATATTTTGTGTTCGTAATTGAGAGAATGAATATGAGCTTATTATAAATCAAGCTGGGTTGTGTGGAATGATGAATATCTCACATTATGGTCACGTCTTTTACACTCAAAATCACATTCATACAAACTCAAATTGATGTGAAGAAAAGACTGTTGAAATATTGAAACTTGACAGCTTTCACAAAATCATCCACATATATCTATATCAATAATAAATCATTCCAAATCCATCAATAGGAACTTAATAGTCTAACATGTACACACACACACATGTAATTATCTGATGAGGTAATTGCAAAAATGACACTTGGCTTTTCTCTATACAGCTTGCTACGATAGAGACATGTCCACAATTAAGGGCAAGACTTAAGAAGAAGTGTTATTAATTACAGATTCATTCGGCTAATTACTCGGATTATGTTGTTGGGAGACGACAAAAAACTAGTATTAATTAAAGACGGAGATTACAAGGCAGTATATTAATGGTTAAATATTCGTTCCTACTTAAAAGGCAGGAGTCATCATCCTCGGCAGACCTAAATGGAATGATCCCAATAAATATTCTGCTCTTCATAATTAACCAAACCTAAAGAGATAAAAAAAGAGAAATGGAGAGTAGTATAAGCATGGTGGAGGCAAAGTTACCACCAGGATTCAGATTTCACCCAAAAGATGACGAGCTTGTCTGCGATTACTTGATGACACGATCATCATCATCATCTCTCTTGATGATCCGTGTTGATCTCAACAAGTGTGAGCCTTGGGACCTCCCTAGTACGTTTCTTTTCCTTCCATTTTTATACAGTTAATATTGTAATTGGTCTCTTCATTTCACGTCCTCATGATTATAACTATTATCTTCAAGTTGAGATCAATAAATATATCATCTAATTAACTACTTATTTTATACAATGTCGTCTATATGAATATGCAATCCTTTATTCCACACATATATAACTATATATATTGGTCTGGTCTCTATATATTAGGTTATGATTAATATATACACATATATTACGTTATAAGTTCCAACTTTTCTAGAGACCTATTCTCATCATTATATATGTGAGAAGTTGACACTATATATTGGCCTTATCCTCAACCAAAATTCTTGAAATAATGTTTTGGATAAAATTCAAGATATTGACCCTTCAACTGCACATTGTATTATTGAATACTTAGTCGTCACTCATTTGATGATGATATCTTCTTTATCGATGTTTTGGTTGAAGAATCACATGTTGACATGCTTAGTTCAATCCTTCACGGATCCATCCATGTCTATTACTTTCTTTTTTTTTATGATTACTACGTAAAAGCTAAATAGCCGATTTATTTGAATTTCGAACAATATTATAGACGCAATATTATTTTCTCGTCATTTAAACTTTTCATTTTATTTGTATAATTTTCTTTTGAACAAAAAGACAAAAAATTGATTAAATGAGTTCCATTATCTATAATAAGGGTAATTATGTATTTAGCTAAAAAAAACTGGTTGTGTTATGTTTCATGAAATGATCAGAAGTGGCATGCGTGGGAGGCAAGGATTGGTATTTCTATAGCCAAAGAGATCGAAAATACGCGACCGGACTGAGAACAAACCGAGCAACGGCCACTGGATATTGGAAAGCCACTGGCAAAGACAGAGCCATACTTAGAAAAGGTAAGCTTGTTGGGATGAGGAAGACATTGGTCTTCTATCAAGGTCGAGCTCCTCGTGGTCGTAAAACTGATTGGGTCATGCATGAATTTCGTCCTCAAGGATCCTCTCATCCTCCAAATTCTTCTCCCAAGGTATACATACACACTTAATTCCAGTTCTTCGATCATCAATCACTCTTTCCTTAGCAGATCCCTTCAAGAGTTATTATATGTTTTTATATGTTCAGGAAGACTGGGTCTTGTGTAGGGTATTCCATAAGAATACAGGAGTTATTTGTAGAGGCAACAAGGAAAGCTGCTTTGACCAGACTGCCTCTGCATCTCTTCCTCCGTTGATGGATCCTTACATCAACTTTGATCAACAACCCTCTTCTTACCTCACTGATGATCATCATTTCATCATCAATGAGCACGTACCCTGCTTCTCCAATTTGTCACAGAGCCAAACCTCAGACCCAAACCTAACCAACTCAGTCTCTGAACTCAAGCCTCCTTATAAGAGCCCTTACCCCTTGTTCACTGGTTGTTCAGCCCCAGCCATGCTCACAGGCCTCGAATCATTCTGTTCTTCAGATCAGATGGTTCTCAGAGCTCTGCTCAGTCAGCTCACTAAGATCGATGAAAGCCGCGGGGCTAAAGAATCACAGAGTTATACAGAAGGTAGCTCTTAGAGCTTCCTGACTGACATTGGTATTCCAAACACTGCTTGGAATTGCTGATGGTCCAGTGTACCGAGAATTATAATTGCTATATTCATATTCAGAATTGAAACAACTATTCATCAGGAATATGGTGTCTGGTTGTACAAACATTTTCCCACTCTTGAACCCAATCGAATTCATATATACAACTCTTGTAAAATACCACTTAAGACGTTATGCATATATATTTCACTTTCATTTGTTTAAGTGTAAAAATCCAGTTGTACAGTCCTTTAAGAACTATTAAGCAAGAGGATTATCTGAAACATCATTACCTGTTAACATGACGGGATAGGTGACTGCATAGCCAACGCAATGGTTCCTGCAACAGAACTGCATGATCAGAATCAGTTCTCAGAACAAAATCCTTAGGAACAAGTTTCCTTGGTAAAATAAATTCCAAAACAGAGAGATTAATCAATGCAAAGACATTGTCTGGTTTGTAGATAAAATAAGCAGAAACGGTCAAGTTATTAATCTAAGATGCTTACTTTCATAGATGTTGCCAATTAAAACCATTGAGAAGTAACTCCGAATGGCACTTTCTGAGATAGAACTGCGCTTGCTATCATTTCTCACGAAATAAAGTAGATGACATGATATGCTGATATGTATCTTCTGTTTCATTGGCAGAAAGAGTTCACGAGGAAGATTGTCATTGCCGTTTTACATGATTCTAGTTGAATCTTCATATAAGGGTGTATATAAAACTTTTTAAGGTATGGAGATACACTCAATACGGTACCTATAAGCAGCTGGATGTCTGCAAAAGTTTTGATGCTGCAGCTAAGCCACTGAGTATGGCACCTTCGACACTTGGCTTCACACAGAAATCTCCAGACTGCTAAATTCCTATTTCGATCCCAGAGGCACCTCTCCTCTACGGCTATGCTTTTGGCTGGAAACGCACTTCCCCTAGAGACAACAGATTAATAAGCTGACAAAAGACTGCAGAAGGACTAAGGGTCTAGATGCTTACCATCTGTGGGCTTTCATGAAAAAGGGGAGAGAACTAACAAGGCCAGAGCACTGAAACTCTTTAAACATCTCTTCAGATATTTTGTTTAGTGTTTCATTCGATAGCTTTTGGAGGCCGGTCTTGGCAATAACGCTCTTGGCATAGTCTGGAGTAGAATGCAGTATCCATCTTTCACTAAAAATCAAGAAGAGAAAACCTTAAGATTTTAGAACAATGAAGCAATCTTAGCCCATACATTTGGTTGCACCAGCTCAAATACTGCAATTTTACACTTTTGTCTTCGGTAGTGAGGCGATTTACCTATCTGTGGATCGTCCTGGCTTACTGCTATCACAGTGAGCCCAGCTCAATATCTCTGAGTTCTTGAAAGATAAGCCTTTTACTGGTATCTAATTCAAGAATTATAGAGTAGACAAAAGACAAAAATGAGCTTAGTCATTCACTAGGTTATTGTTTCGGCATACGTATGCAGATGAACCCAATACTTTGGCTAGTAGATTGATCTATCAACATTGATTAAAGATTGGACAAGCAAATATCATACCAAAGACAATGGCTCCTTGAAAGCTAGCATAAGAGAGAAACATGGTAAAACAGGAATATCTTGCAGCTTAGTCGCCAACTCTGGGACTAGAGTTAAGTCTGTGTTAAGAAAGCAAATAATGGTGAATAGAGAGATAAATGTGATATAACTTTGAAACGGTTACAGTGGGAGGACTGAGTTTGTGAAATTCTTACCCAGTGGCGGTGGGAGTCCGGTCACTTGAGTAAACCTTAAAGAAGCAATGTTTTTATCTGAAGCAACCATTCCATCGAAACGACCTACATCTAATCCTTTTGAATCTGTCAACAACCATGGTATCTCTTCTTCCAACCATTCCAGCTTGGCAATCCCAGTTCCAAACAAACTTTTAACACCTACAATGAAGATCACTCAGGCACTGATGTTTCAGGCTTAATCTCTCAACTAGAAAGATTAGAAATTGTACCAGACTCGTGACACAAGGCCTTGGATATAGAGTTCATGCCCGGAACACCCACATACTTCTTTGCATCCCCTTCCTAGAAAGTAGACAGGTTTGAAATCAGGAAAAACCTCATACTCGAAGATAAATCATACTATAAGGCAAATTATTGGATACTTGGGAACAATCAATCATAGTCGATGGAAAAACCTGTTGGATGCCAAGAAACTTGTTAGAGGCACAATCGAAACTCCCAAAAACTTGTTTCCATTCAGAAACAAAACCTCTGGACTCCCACTCGTGAACAAGAGCCATTGCATCAGAGTTGCTCACACAGAAAAATGGAGCTCCATGGTTAAACATCAATTACTCTCCATCTTCGCAAATCTCTCTGCTTCCACGAAAGATGATTCAAAGTTTTAAAACAACTCCTCTGAAGTAGTCAATTATCAATATATCACTTTATCAAACGACTTGAACGTATAATTTGGAGGGGAAAAAGGAACCTTCTTTGGGACATGCGTCCACCAGGTCCACGACCGGATTCGAAGATTGTGACGGAGACGCCATTCCTTGCCAGAGTAGACGCACACACGGCTCCGGAAACTGCTCCAATATCAATAAAATAGAAAACTTCAATCCATTCGAGCAACCCAAAAACAGTAATCTGCCAACATAATTCAGAAAACCCACTTCCGCTCCCGATAATGGCGACCTTCATAGTGACGGCAACGCTGCTCATTTGCTTCCTAATCGCCGGCGAAATTGTGGCTGCCATCGTTTGCACTCTGCCTCATCCTCCAAAAAGAACCAAGTCTCGTTTACTATTTTAGCTATGAAACTGCATCCCGTTTAATTTATTAAAACCACAGCTCGTTACACGCAAAATACATAGGACGACATGCATGTACATATGCTATGAAAGGTATTAGTTTTGACCCCTCATCTTTGTTTTTTTTGTGGTTTTGTCCACAAATTAGCTTTGATACAAGTCTTGTGATTGTGAATGTCACATAATCAATAGACTCAATTGTTGCCTTATGGTTCTTATCCATTACCAAGCATTAAGATTCTGTGACACTTCATTTCTTCCATATATTTTACTTGAATTAAAATGACAGATTCTTTCTCACTCTCATTAGTTTCATTATGTGGCTTACCTCAGTTTATGGTTCTATATCAGATCGAGTCTGACCTGTCAATAGTTCCTGAATTTTTTGTATATATAACCATTGATTGAATTCCCTCCCTCGTCTTCTCTTAGCTTGAGCCTCTCTGCCTCTAGCTCCATATGCCACCATTTTTTTTCCAATGTTCAAGTAGAAATCACTTCAAGTCTTGTCAAATCG
This sequence comes from Lepidium didymum, assembly GCA_963920545.1. NCBI lineage: Eukaryota > Viridiplantae > Streptophyta > Magnoliopsida > Brassicales > Brassicaceae > Lepidium > Lepidium didymum. The sequence continues at coordinate 24,760,430 of OY986993.1, read as the reverse complement.
ATTTGGCGCAAACTCTAATAAAACCCAATCAATTGATTGTACAAATAAAACACCAGAGATTAATATCCATCCCTATTCCTACTTTATCTAGACACTGACGTTTATCCAACCTTTAACACGTAAGGAAAATCCAAATAGACAAAAATTTCTTGATGAACACGTAAAATCCAACACCTATCCATCCCTATTCCTACTTTCTACGTTTGATGCATAAGTAAAGTTTTTACAGTTCCCAGCAGAAATATTTGTGAGATCAACAAAATGTTGCAGGAGGAAGATACTGTGTTAAATTAAGGAGTTTATGTTCGTAAGACTAAGAAATTCACTTGGTAAACATTAGTCTGATTATTTGATACATCAGATTCAAGAAAGACAGAAGAAATAAACATAAGGTTTCAGAAAGAAGAAACAGATTTGGTTCACTTTAGATGACATAATCAGACCACCGGGTTACATGTGATGTTTGGTCCACAGTTAAACCCGGAATCTTATCATGCTTTCTCGGATTCTCTTTCCCACCAATCAACCTCGCCGGATTTCCAACCGCCGTCGTACGCGGCGGCATTTCCTTCAGCACCACCGACCCCGATCCGATCTTAGCTCCTTCACCGATTGTTATATTCCCCAAAATACAAGTCCCTGTTCCAATCAAGACTCCATCACCAATCTTCGGATGTCTATCGCCACACTGTTTCCCTGTTCCTCCAAGCGTCACGCCGCGTAGAATCGAAACGTTGTTTCCAATCACTGCCGTCTCTCCGATCACCATACCCGTCGCATGGTCTAAAAGAATCCCTTTTCCGACCTTAGCTCTGGGGTGAATATCAACGCCAAAAGCTTCTGATACTCTGTTTTGGATCAATAAAGCTAGAGTTTTTCTGTTCTGATTCCAGAGCTCGTGAGCGATTCGATGAGATTGACAAGCGAGAAAGCCTTTAAAGCCTAAGAAGCAATGAACATAGCTTATACAAGCTGGATCTCTTTCCTTGACTGCTATCAGATCTTGCTTCGTCGATTCGATAATCTCTGGACTCTCTTCTAAAACGCTGATGAACAATTCGTAAAGTGTGTTGCTTTGGAGACTTAAATTGCTGAGCTTTACAGAGAGAATATAAGCTAAAGCGGAATCAAATGATCGATGTGATGTAATCGAAGCGTAGTAATAGTTTGACAAAATGGGTTCTTGCTCAACATCGGATTTAGCTTCTTCAAGCATCTTGATCCAGACGTCATCTTCGATATGGGTGTGGATAATCCGGTTAACATAGAAACCGGGTCGGAAGATGCAATGGAATCGAGAATCATCGTCTTGGCAATTTCGAGACGTGTCGATACAGGTAGCCATGGTTTGGGAATGGGAAGAAGACGATCAGAGAGAAGATAGATTGTGGTTTGAATGAAGAAGATGAAGTGAGCTTATTGTATAGCTATGGCGGCGACCTTTTGACTCTGACCCAAAACTTGAAGCAACTATACTAATCTTACTTTCTATTTTCCAAATGATTTTATTTGTATTTTACACCATTTATGTTAAACTGACAATGATCATATTTTATGCGTGGTTAGTTGACATGAGCTGACATTAATGATGTTTTGAATTTTGGTTTTGTCTACTTATCTACAAATTTTGTGTTCATCAGTCATAACATGTTTTATTTGTGCCCACCTACTTATGCATATCAGTTTCATCAACCTCTTATATGATTTAAAATAATATTTTATCTACTTAAATGACTAATTCAAAGTTATTTGCTGACAGGGACAAAAATATATAGTAGCATTTAGATAACTTGTATGTAAATGCTATATGAAAATTTATTTTTTGGTTGTATAAATCCCCAAAATTCCAATATTTAGAACGCATTACTATTAAAATGTTTATAATTTGTTAATTAGTGGAAAAAAGATGAAGAAAATTGGAAGTTTATAACTAATAATTGGGTTGTAGGGTAAATACTAAATATTATCGACTCTAACCCATTATTGTTCAACATCACACACTCATGCCCAATTAAAAGTTACATACATATGTGACAAAATATTAATTAGGTAAATCTATATATCTATATGCTGGTGGATATCATGGATCAAATAAATTAATTATATTATCTAAGTGACAATTTTGGGTGCTTGACATCAGAAAAACAACTACAAATCAAAATGGAAACAAAAGGTATCCATTATATGAGGAGAGACTAATATGTTGTATTAGCTTCAGACTATTGGTCTAATTAAGGTTTTGGGACTAAGATTACAGAACTGACTTTCAAGTGCCGACATTAGGAGCACGAGTCGACAATGGTGCTCCATACGAGTATCTCCATTGACTGCAAGCCTCGCATTTCTCTAACTTCACCTCATTTTCAAGTGTGCAGAATCTGCAAGTCCATACTTTGTGCCTCATCTCCCTTTCCTTTGGATTTGCTGCTGTACATAGCTCACATATTGGAGCTAGCGACTGGTAGGAGTAATTAAGACAAAAAATGATTAAAAAATGGATTAGAGATAACAGGATAAAGTTTATATTCCAAAAACATATATTCTCTGTGGAGGACTTACCGAGTTCAATAAGGTGCATTCTGCACACTGCCACATTGAAGATTCTTCTCTGCTTTGGTTTACATTTCCACTGGTCAATGGAAAAGTTGCTGACGACTTCATGAAACCAGAGTTCTCTTCATCTTTGGAACACGAAGAACCCTGATCGCCTGGGCTGCAAATTCTTTTAGTACATCTTGTTTCAGAAGCTTCCTCTGTTAGATCAATGACATCTGATCCCCATTGATGACTAGAAGATGGAGGGCAAGAATTGGAATTGGACCAGCTACTGCTTCTTTTTACTGACTTTGCATTCAAACTCGTACAAGTTTCACTTATGGACACGGGTTCATTCCATGTGTCACAATCATTCTCTTTGTCTTCTAAAGCCTCTGTGGATTGGGAACCACACCATATATCATCAAGTAAACGCCTTTCTGCAGCCATTGCTGCAGCCTGAATTGGACTAAGATCTGACATAATGCTGCTATCACCACCAAGACGATGAGGTCCTGACGGTAACAGATTACCCTGACGCACTCTTTTCTCTGCTGCTGTAGCTGCAGTTGCTCGAAGAGATGGGAGTGGAGGCTGACGAGAAAACCCACCCAATCGTTTCCCAGGAATATCAAATCCCTGTCCTGTCCCTGTTATACCCTTTGACATCAACTCCTCGCATTCCTGGATGTAAAAAAGTTAGTTAAACGCCATTGGGAGAAACAGATGAGGCACATTGGAAATGCAACAGGATTTTTTTTTTGTCACACAAACTTCTTCTCATTAGATAATATGATTCATTACAATACTGAAGATAAAGGACTTAAAACAGTCAGTCCAAACCAAAAAGCATAAAAGATAAATCAACCAGACGGAGACACTCAAACGTACTGGGAATGATGGATAGGAAACGGAATAATGTTTACAAATCTTATAAAGACAGTAAAACATTCCTTGTTCAGTCGCCATATAAGTCAGTCGAACATACGAGGGAGCTCTTTGAACCATAGGTATTGAGCTTTGTGAAACTACCGAATCAAGATCAATTCGGGGATTGATTCTCTCCCGTGCAGAGAGAATTACAGAATTAATACTTCCAGCTCCATATAATTCCTCACTAAAATTCCCGAGAATGGGCATGTCCTCTAGAGCCCAAATTTCTGAAACAGATAAAGATAGAATTATATAGTACCTTAAATTAACTCTTGGCCCAATAAAAGGCCCATCGCTTTGATCCACTCCAGCTGGGTCTAAGAACCTAAAATTAATCCTCTGAAACTTTAATGGGCCTGGTCCACAAGGCCCAAACCCAAGTCCACGTTGCAGGGCTTCTTCGACAGAGGAAGAGCCGCGTCCTAGGGTTCCTGACGGCGCCGCCGGAAGAACCAGAGCTGCTCCAAAACCTCGTCGCCGGCAAGTAATAACCGATTGATGGTTCAATCTATACCGATCTGAGGCATAACTTGAGATTCCAGACTTCAATCTGGTTGAAATGGATTGCGGAGATGAATCAATGAAGCTTTTATGAATGCGTGCCCTCAGACACGACGGTGGGGAAGATGGAACGACATACTCTTTACTATGCTCCTCCGCGGCGAGGAGTTGAGGACCGAGGACTAAAGGTATCTCGTCGTCGATTTGTGGTTGATGGAAAAATCGATCATGGAGGTATGAAACCACCAGAAAAGGTTGGGTTTTTAGAGACCCAAATCTCATCTTCTCCGGTAGAGGAAGGAGGTGGTAACAGCACCGGAGTTGTCCTTGTCCTCGGAGGACTGTGCTTCACCACATATCACCGCCGGTCCCGTCCTCTACTGGAAAGGAAACAAAATGATAAAAGCAAAGAGAAATCACAGTGAGGCATGGAAGGAAGAAATAAGCGGAACAATGCAACCCGACGCCGGCGGAGGCCACCTCCGGTGTCGCCGGCGTCAGGGAAAGAAGATGGAGGTGATGTCTCGATAATCGGGTCAGAGAGGAAAGGCTATTCACCTATATTTATGTTGTTTTGTTTCTAAATGCAGCAGGATATGTACCCAAAATTTCAAACCATTTTTCTCCAAAAGCCATCACAGTGGTATCGTTTGAATAAGAAACATTTTCAACCATTGATTCATGTATGCTGCTAGGAGATTTCAGTTACAGGAGGTCGAAATCATACTAGTTATAGTAATATGCAACAAGACAGTATCCTACGATTCAATCAAACCTCTCTCCAAAGTTAAAAAAGTTCCTAAACATCAAGTTTCACGGTGGTGGGTGGTCAGATACTCAGATGAATAGAGGATACCTTACGGAGTTCATCCCAAAGCTTATAGAAACTTGCATTGTGAGGACCATGGGCATTGTGGCAAAGCTCATGGAGCATGGTGTCAAGAATTACATGGTACGATAAGAAAACCCCATCCTGGCTTACCCTTCGAAGCCTCAGTTTCACTTGAACCCCCCTATTTACATTCACCCCCAAAAGCCTTGAATTTGTTGGGCTACCATCTCGAAAATTGAGAAGAAAAAAAAACATTAAGAACCCTAAAAATCAATACTTTCAATACGAATAATTCTTCCATGACCACTGTATCGATTTCAAAAACTTGTGTAGACGATTTGATGTGCCTTTCTTTCTCGGAGCACATAGTAAGAAAAAAAAAAAAAAAAACAGACGACAATAACCCTTATATTACCAGAATTCAGAGAGAAGCTTGACTCGCCATTTTCGTCCAGTCATAATTGGCTGAACTTGATTCGCTACTTTCTCCAGAATTTTTCTCGCTTCATCTTCTCTGGGTTTCTTCTTCAAAGCCTTGATTTCCCAGACCTTATTCAAATCTCCCAAATTCATTGAACCCTTCACAGAATCCGGATCCTAAAACCAAAAGCCCGCCTTCAAAAAAATGTATATTTCGAATCAAAAGCCAGATAATTTCTGACCTTCTCGATACTCGATGCAATAAATTAGGAGACCGAGAAGGCGAGAAGGAAACAGTACAGGAGAATTTGAAATGTGAAGGTGCGTAGTCTGGTCATATAACAGAAGAGTGGCGGGACAAAGAAGACTTAGTTAAGCGGGCTAGGCCCAACTATAATGTACTATTCGTCAGTAACAATATATAGGGGCCTTATACAAGCTCAAATAGCCTAACACTATCACACATTCTTATTGATGCTTCAAAGCAAGTATCGCTACATTAGCTCTACAATCGGTAGCTGAGACAATTGTTTAACTCAAGTGTCCCATACCATGACAATGGCAATGGCAACAACTCCAAACAACACAGCCAAAAACTTAAAACGAGGCTCATCGACATTAATTTGCTTCTTTGGTCGATAACCTTTTGCCAACAAATGATTCACAGACACATACACAAAAACTCCACAGGCCAAGCTCATCGACAATGCGAATATCCAATCAGCCACTGACCCTTGAGTCGTTTCATCGATGACTATCCCGATCGCAACACCGATCGGGCTCGAGATGGCAAATGCGAAAGAGTAGGTGATTGAGGAAAATAAAGGACGGTCAGGGGTCATACGGAGAAGAGCTATTCCCATGGCAATAGCTGCAAATATCTTGTGGAGAGTTATTGTCCATAGAGCTTTCCAAGCATCTGCTTTAGTCTCTGAGATCCCAATTGCTATGCCTTCGAATATAGAGTGAAAACAGAGAGCTATGATCAATAGAATGCTATCTCCAATCGAAGTTTCTGCTGTTTCTGAAGTCTGCTTCGATTTGTCTTCTCCTGCAACGATACAAAGAATCGAACTTTGTAATTCAGGATTGAGATTCAGAAGTTTAGGTAATGTTTGGTACCTTGAAGCTCCAAATCTTTTTGGGTCTTTGAGTAGACATGAGCGATGACATAATCAGCAAACATGGTCAACAGATAACCAGCACAAGCCAACATAAAAGCAAATGGGTAAGCCGGAGATGGCTCTGACTCTCCTTCCGCAGTTAACAAATCACGAAAGGTTTCATCAGCATCAGGTAAGAAATGCATCAAGGCGGTTGCAAGAAACACTCCTCCGGAGAACTGTGTCCCCAGAACCAAAAAACCTTGACTCCATTTTAGGAAATAGGGAGATACTCCGCTTATGAACGTGAGGATAAAGATGATGACAAGACATGCAATTTTGACAGCGATTAAGGATCTTGATTTGAGATCAGAACTCTTAACGGGAGCCTCATCGTCGTTGTGGTCTTCTCCGGTTCCATGGGAGAGACATGGGACCACCAAGAGAAGAAAGAGGAAGAGGACATGAGGACGAGACATTTGAATCTCAAGTGGGTTTGTGTGTCTGTGATTCCAAGTTGGAAGATGTGTCGTGTACTATTATTACAAACAAGTGGTGTTTAAGAGTTGTACTAAAAAGTCATTGAGTTTTGTACTACATTTTTAGTTCGTTTGACTACTACACATTAATAAAAGATAGATTTACAGGTGAAGAGACTTTGTGATTGATTGACCTATTGTAGACCTGATATTGCACCTTAAGACACGTTTTGAAACCGGCAGATATTAACGTAATCGAAAAGATAAATTACTCCGTTTAAAAACAATACATACAAAGTAGACGTTTCAACCAAAACTAAGCAACTAGCTCTGTATTTGTTAATCAACGAAAGATTGAACTTTCCAAATGATAATAATTTGTATTAGTTCTCACAAGAATTGTTTTTTTTTTTTTTTTTTTTTGTGAAGCGAAGACAAATGCGAGGAAATTGGGTGAAAACGTAACAACTCTTTGTTGAGAGAGACATATAGTTGGGAATATTCACCTAAACCCATGGCAAAGAACAGTAAGTAGCTCCTGTTTCTATTTTATGGTGTGCAGCATCAATTACTGTCTCACGCTATACACATAAATATTAGATCCTTTAACGCCTCCAGAATCGGCCTTGTCCTCGTTGTTCTTGCATTTTCCTGTATACAGAAGTCAACAGTCTTAGTTGGACACTCGTATCCCATTATGAATTGATACAATGGGTAAACAAAAAGCTGTGATCGACTCACTTTTTTTGATACTCTATGGACCTGTCAAGGAACTCTTTGGCAACATCTTTTCTCTCGAAGGAGGCTAGAACAGGCCTGATGTCAGCTGGACTGCTACGTGCAACATCTGCATGACCCAAAAAAACATTTATATAAGTAGGAAGTTCACAACTTCACGAGACTGGAATAGAACTTATGCTATTTCCGCAGTTCACAATACTTACATTCAAGGAAAGGTATCAGGTCAACTAGGGCCGTATCATCAGCTTCTAGCTTGTAAGGCTTGATTGGGACGCAATTCTCTGGCTGAAGGCTTGATTCAAAAGCATTCCCGCTAACATACAGAATCTTCTTTGGATCTCTGTTCAGCTTTGACAGATCCTGCAGCAGGAAATTTAATAGGTAGTTGAGAAACAACTACTCAGTGTGTAAGAGAGAGTATGTTTCAACAGAGATAAAGCTAGTTACGTACCCTATAGTGCTTTCCATTCTCATATTTAGTAGCGCCTCTTGCTAGCTTCCAACGTATGTAGTGATTTGGGTCTAACTTATCACACACTGGATCTACGTACTAGAAGCAATGAAACAAATGTTTGTTGCCACTTTACTATGAAACTACAAGCAAAAACTAAAACAAAGTAATGAGGACTTTACCATATCCATCTGGTCAGAATACACGACAATCTCGTAGAATCTTCCAAGATGCTCCAAGAATGCATCGACACCTGGTCTTTTGAATGTCCTCCACCCTCTGTCTCGCTAAAAGTATTTGTAAATGAAAAGGCAGAAAAAAGTTCACTATGTTACTTAAGAAAACAAGTTCAATAGCACTGCTTTGTCTCAGGCCATCTATACTCTGAGACAGATACTCACATTAAGGACATCTATGATGCAAAAATTTGGTTATTAGTAAACCAATGTAACCGTACCTTCCAGTCTGTGTAAAGCAGTGTCTCATTCAAATCAAGAACTAGAGTGAAGATATGCTGTTCTGAGGGGTGAACATCTGGAAGAAGCTTTTCCGATAGAGGCTCTGTAAAACCCTACAACAAACCAGGAAGAAAATAAGTATTTTAGAAGAAACTAGAAAGGGAAAACAATAAAACAAGAAACGATGCTGTGTCTCGATAAAAGGACATACTTTCACGTGTTCCTCCACAATTTCCCTAAGCTCCAAATACTTATCAACGGCTTTCGCAGGCCCTGATGAAAATTCAAGCAACCAAATCATGCTATGAAAAATTAAAGATGTATCATTTGTTATAATGACAAAAGCAAAAGAACTATACCTGTCATCGCAGTAGCGTACAACATGGTTTGATATTTCTGCAGAGAGAGATAAGTATATAAAGTATTATTTCAGAGAAGCTTATAAACAAATCCATAAAGAGCGAAATATGGCAGCATAAGCGTTAAGTAGTATAGAGGATGGGACGTCAATTCATCAAAATATAGAAACAATGGTTAGACAAAATTAATTTGACAGTGACTCAATGTTATCGAGCAACTTACATCAATGCCAGAAGAATTAGCAGTTTGTGCCTGCTCAGCTAATTGCTTAGCTGATTCTCGGAACGCCTTAGTCTTTTCATTCACTTCATCTAATGTGTAAGCTGCATAACGAAACAAAGAAGAATGATCAGATCTAAAAGACTCAAGGATCGATTGTAGCTGGTGTACTAAGACATGAACATTTCACGCGTCAACCAAAACAAAATTAAGAAAAACATGGGAAACTAGAATGCAATTCCAATATACTCTCATTCCACAAGGGAAAATAACTTTGCATAGCCCATCGAAAATAGTAATATACGCGAGACAAAGATAATCATGGACGGAGGAAATGTAAGTACAGACCATAGCTTGCGTAACCAGTAGCAGCAGTAGCACCCGTGAATGCCCAGAGGAGTCCGTAACTAAGATACTTAAGACCTTTCCGCTCCCTTCCCAACGCTGCCGCTGCTTCCGCTTGAGGATGAGGAGGCTGATTTGGCGGTGAAAAATCAGAATACATCGACTGGTCAGAGGAAAGTCCCTGAACCCTCCCTGAAGAATTCGAAGAAGATGCTTCCGAAGAGATCATCCTTCGATTACGAGATCCAAACTTTGATAGTCTTGTCATAATGCGAGAACGAAGAGCAATAGACGCCATTTTCGGTTTCGGCGTTTTCGCCAAGCTCTGTGAATCGCAGGGTTGAAGTAGGGTTTTGAATTGATCGGAGAAAGGAAAATAAATAACTGGAGTGTTTGGAAACTGGAATTATGGGATCATTTAACTCACATCGACTGTTTGGAAGTCGGTTTATATCAACTCCGATATTTTGTCTTAGTCAACCATTGACTTGTGTAGCACGGAAAAGATTTAGGGTTGGAACGCCGGCGGTGCATCAAAAACCTCAATACTTCTGCCATCTCCATTTCTAAAACCTGGAACACTTCAAATGAAAAGATGTTTTGTTAATGTAATTCGTTTTCTTCTTTAAATATGTGAAATTTATTCGAGCATATATAACCCTGTTAAAAAGATAAAGAAAAAATTTCAACCAAAATTTATGAAATGTGTAACGTTTCTTCTGCCTAAATCTCGACTACAATGCCGTTAAGTCACAGTTAAACTTAAAACTATTACGTCTCTGGAAACACAAAGAAAGACTCCAGGAAGGTTCAAAGAAGGTAGAAAAGCCACAAAGCAAGATCCGCAAATTCTTAGCCTAAGGCCTCTAGGATGATGCAACAACACATAAGCGAGAGAGATAAGAGTAGCAAATGAATCACTTAATCCTTCTGAGAGGGTAAATTTAGCAATCTCTACAATCTCCTCAGCTTCTTCTCTCTTGGAACCTTTCACCAATTCGTCAACTACCAGCTGCAACGTCGCTTGACCGACAAGATACCGCTTACTGAATGTCTCTTTGCAGAGCTCGATTGCAGACTCAAAGTCGCCTGCTTTACACGTAGCAGGAAGCAATAAAGCAAATGTAGCTTTATCAGGACGGTAACCATGCTTCACAATTTCTTTGTACCATGATTCAGCTTCGTCCATTTTTCCTTGGTTGATAGATCCTCAAATCATAGCGTTGAAACTGAAAACATCAGGTTTGATCCCGCTAGCCTTCAGTTCTTCAAAGAGATTCACTAGCTCTTTTGATTTCACCTCGTTGGCTAATCCAAGCAAGCGGGCATTGTAAGTCCTGATGTCTACCGCTACATTCTTTTCCACCAGTTTAGCCCATACCTCTTCTCCTAGCTCAAACCGTCCCTTTAAATATGACGACAATCAAAGTGTGTTGAATGTGACTACATCAGGTTTCAAACCCTTGTTCTCAATCTCATCAAGGCTTCTGGTAAAGAATTACTCTCACACAATGCTTTGATCAAAGTGTTGTAAGATACAATATCTGGTTTGATTGATAGCTTGCCTGGAAACTCTTTGAAAAGTTCTTCAACCACATCGAATTTCTTGGAAAGTCCATATGCACTAAGCAAGGCATTGAAGACAACACTGACCGCTTCCAGTTTCTGTCAGGCATTTCGTCGAACAACTTCTGGGCCTTTTCATACATCCCGGCTTTTCCGTATAGGGAAATGATCCTCGCTGCGAATCCTTCCTTTGACATTTCGCGGTACTTCTTCTGCTCCTCCAAAATCTCTTCAACGAAATGTAATCTCTTTGCGGCGACTAGACGGCGCACGGTCCTATCGTAAACGGCTATGTTAGTTCGAAAGCGGTTAGACTCACATGCCTTCTTAAACTTTTCCACGATCCGTTTGGGGTTTCGTTCGTCATTGACGATACTCCTAAGTGACTTCTTAGATTTTGAGATTGCGGGCGTGACTGCCGGAGATGCGGCGGTTTCAGAGGCTACGGCGAAGGAAAAACGGCGGATTGTGGAAGTGTTGAAGGCGCCACGGAGAAGGCGAGATAGAGACGCCATCGTTTTTGGAAGTGTGCAAAGGGTTTTAGGAAACTGGTTTAAGCTGACCTCTTATAGTTTTTTTTGGAGGACTTATCTGATTATTTTAAAACTTTATTGACGTGTCTTTGAACTAAAGGAAACATTGGGGATTAGAATGAAAAAGTGTTGCTTCGCCGACGACCTAATAATTACTTCACCGGAGAAAGAGTGTTGCTTGTTTACGGAGAAGGCGAGCTTCAATCAATGGCGCCTGTTAAGATAACTGGCGCTGTTGTTGCAGCGGCGGCGATAGTGATGCTTTCTTCTTACTGTTATTGGAACTTCTTCTTACGCCTCTCCGAGAAGAAGAAGAGGAAGGGCAAGCTGATTATGAGAAACGGGATTGTCGATGCCATCGGCAATACTCCTCTCATTCGGATCAGTAGTCTCTCCGAGGCTACAGGATGTGAGGTTTTTCCCGCTTTTCTTATCGTGTTTCAGTTTGGTCTGATAATCTGACAGTGTAAAATTATGAGTCAAAAACGTAAACTTTTTTCGTGTGGTGTCCAGATTCTTGGGAAATGCGAGTTTTTGAATCCAGGAGGTAGCGTTAAAGATAGAGTTGCTGTGAAGATCATTCAAGAGGTATACTTTGTTCGGATTTTCCGTATTGGAAGTTTCAAGATTTTTGTTTAACTTCTTAGATTTCATCATAAACCTCTCTTAAGTCTTAAAAAAGTGTCGGTGATTGAGATCACCAGCTTGGCTATTCATGTAAACGTTTTTCACATAGAACCTCTGGTTGTTATGGTAAAAATGTAATCGAGATGCAAGTCCGATCCCTGATACGCTGTATGAAATATATTTTATTAAGGCTTTGGAATCTGGCAAGCTATTTCTCGGTGGAATTGTAACAGAGGGTAGTGCGGGAAGTACTGCCATTAGTCTTGCTACAGTTGCTCCGGCATACGGGTGTAAATGTCATGTTGTTATACCTGATGATGCTGCTATTGAAAAGGTTATATCTCTCGAACACCTTCAAGATACACTTCTCTTGTATGCATTATATGTATACTCATATTTGTATCGTGTTGGACTTATTTTAGTCTCAAATACTTGAAGCCCTTGGAGCAACGGTTGAGAGGGTGAGGCCAGTGTCAATAACTCACAAAGATCACTATGTCAACATTGCAAGGCGACGGGCTGAGGAAGCAAACGAGTTAGCATCAAAGAGAAGACTAGTGAGCGCAACAAATGGCATCCACCAGGAGAAAACTAATGGTTGCACAGTTGAGGAGGGGAAAGCGCCTTCCTTTTACTCAGATTCAGTTAGTGGTGGCTTCTTTGCAGATCAATTTGAAAACTTGGCAAATTATAGAGCTCATTATGAAGGTACCGGCCCTGAAATGTGGCACCAGACTCATGGGAACATTGACGCCTTTGTTGCTGCTGCGGGGACCGGTGGTACTTTAGCTGGCGTTTCAAGGTTTCTTCAGGTATGCTTTATCAGGGTTTATACTATTCACAACTGTATGAATGTGTATGTAATAAACAAACATAAAAAAACTCATAAATGTGGTGTTTTTAAACAGGATAAGAATGAAAATGTTAAATGCTTCCTGATCGATCCTCCTGGATCTGGTCTTTACAATAAAGTTACACGGGGAGTGATGTACACAAGAGAGGAAGCTGAAGGGCGTCGACTAAAGAACCCATATGATACGATAACAGAAGGAATTGGAATCAATAGGCTTACAAAAAACTTTCTAATGGCAAAACTTGATGGTGCTTTTCGTGGTACTGATAAAGAAGCGGTTGAGATGTCGAGGTAGTGCTCATTCTTTATATGTTGTGACACACCTGTTTTAGAGAGTATTGATGAAGATTTGGTATGCTATCCTGGTATCTTTCTTAATTTACCCAGGTTTCTTCTGAAGAATGATGGGCTCTTTGTTGGAAGCTCCTCGGCTATGAACTGTGTTGGGGCAGTGAGGGTGGCCCAAACCATTGGTCCTGGTCACACAATTGTCACCATTCTTTGTGATAGTGGAATGAGACATCTAAGCAAGTTTCACGACCCAAAGTACTTGGATCTATACGGGTTGAGTCCAACCGCAACCGGATTAGAATTCCTTGACATAAAGTGAAACTATCTATCTGTTACACAATAGCTTCAGATTCATCAAGCCTGGGGTTACAGTGGTTTTGTTGGAATCTTGTTGATTTTTCTGGAGATGCGGGTGGTATATTCTTTGTAGGACACAAGATTATAAGAAAAACAACTATCTCTAGAGTCAACGGAAGAAAGTCAAAGCAACAATGCATGTGTCTGACCTTAGAAACTCCCATAACTGCATCTTGTATCTGTCTTCTTATTTGTCCACAAGTCCTGACTTAATGGGGTCCCTTACAAGACTATGGAGAACATGTAATCAAAGATTTGTCTTTGCACCCATTAGATTTTGTCTGTGTTCAATGCATTCAACTGGAAAAGTCGTGTCTTAATAAACATAGATATCCATATTCTTCCAAGTATAAGTCGTTTGTATAAGGTTGATGATCCCAACAATGGCAGGAAATGGAGTTCATAAGACACTATTGATCTCATCACTATCTTTCTTAAAGAATCTTGGCATTCTCGTAATGATGCCAATCTTGTTTCTCTGTGATGTTCTCAACACGAAGGACGTGTTAAACAAGAAGTCCAAGTCTTATTTTCATCAGAAGGAGCTTATAGGTGAAGAGACCAAAACCAATTTAGATGAAGAGGAAGAGGGTTTGATAGAGATCACTCTGGGTAGAGAAGCAGAGGAAGAGAAGTTAGAGAATGCGAAGAAACGTTGGATGAGTAAAGAAGAGTATTACGAGGAGATGATCATGGAGATATGGGAAGAGATTGAGGCAGAAGATAACTTGATTGAGATTGACATCACCATCGGCTCCATTGTTTGAGATTAACACTGGCTATTCTAGGCGTTTAACTGAATATCATTTCATGTTTCTTTTTCTTTTCAATATTATAGTCACGCAAAAATAAATATCTAATATTCTTTTAATGCGTTTCTAGTTGACAAAAAGGGTTAACTGCCTTAGTAAATAAGAGAGCAGTTTAATTAGTTGTAGCTTTTACTTCAACTCTACTGGCCAAAAAGGCATCGATCAAATCTGATGCATTGTGAGTCACGGCGACTGTGGTCTCCTCTCTTTTCTCAGTCACGCCTTGTGGGTTGGGTCTAGTTCCTGATTCGACTCCGACTGTTTTAGCTTGGTCAGAGAATAGAATCTTTGAGATGTGTGAGCTGCAAATCTCTTTGTATGCTTCGTAGTCTGCAGCTCCAGTGTTTCCTCCTTCGAGGATCTTGGATAAAGGGTGAAGAACAGACACTGGACCATCGCTTGACTCTAGCTGCCGCTTGAGCATTAGGAAGTCTGAGACGAGTTCTGAGTTCTTGAACATGACAAAAACCGCAGTGTCATCAATGTGGTACACAGAAATGACAGAAGCTGAGCCAAATGCTTTGCAAATGCATTCTTTGATTTCTCTAGCCTTGAGTTTTGATGGGAAGTTCCAGATAAGGACAATGTTCTCGTATTTAAACTTAGAGACTCGCCAATTCTCTGCATCACTATGGCCTGTTCGAAGGTCAATGATATCACCTCTTGTCCAGCTGAGATAAAGACGATTGATGTACTTGTCAAGTTTCTCGTTCTGGGCCATGTTATCTGATTGCGAATGTTGTTTGAAGTCGAACCCTAGATGATTGCATGCCTGCGCAAAGATGCAGCCTGTCATGAAAGCATCATAACCGGCTTCGTGTTTTCCTCCTGCATTCCAGTTAGAACACCTGAAACCGAGGAAACATCCTTTTAAAGCTGTTTCAATCAGAAAACAGCCAAGGAGGAGGAACAAACCTAATGTTGTCTACTTCAACGTCAATTTTGACACGCTGCTGAAGATACAAATCAGAGCTTCTTGAAGAAAACTCGATTTGCGAACATAACGATGAAAATGCGGACGATAGTGATGTACTAGCCTTCTTCATCCGCTTATGCAACATTGGATTCACGTTTAAAAGTATTTTGGTGTCAACAATGTAAGGAAAGTGACTGTTAACGGCGGCGACGAATTTCTCAGCTGTTGAAGGAAGAGGAGCCACAAATTTGCTGTATACATGTGCAATATCTACGTCAGAAGAACAAAATGATTAGAGAGAGACATTTCTTAGTTACAACACCTTCATAGATGTAAAATGAAGCAACTTGCTTGCATACCCAAGAAACAATTGTGACCAACAATCAACTTTTGCTCTGAAGCAAGCAGATCAATCACTTGACGGAACCCAGCTGCAGCTTGTATTTTTCTTTCCGCCACTCTCATGCGTTCATCCTTGGCCTCCTTCTATGAAAGGACACAGTAATGATATCTAGATCAACGAGAGCTTCTAACTAGAAGAACTAGTGACTACACTATAGCTAGATCATCCCTGGAGC
Source organism: Lepidium didymum (assembly GCA_963920545.1). Lineage (NCBI taxonomy): Eukaryota > Viridiplantae > Streptophyta > Magnoliopsida > Brassicales > Brassicaceae > Lepidium > Lepidium didymum. The sequence goes on along the minus strand of OY986993.1, from coordinate 24,744,520 downwards.
CTGAACTTTGCTATCATAAAATATTTTCACTCCATCACTCTTAGTTAAGATCCAAAGGGCATGTATCTGATCGTAACAAATCTTTCCAACAACATAAATGCTACCTTACCATGAGATTTCTCTTGTCCGATTCTGAATCAGTGTACACAACAAAGTTTTGTGAACAAGAATTTTTATCAGTAGAGTGTATGTACACCAGATCTCCAAAATGCTTTCCTATAAGCTGTAAAGCCAAAACCAGAGCCAACGGATTAACAAAAAGAAATTCAGATTGGATGAAAACAGAGATTAATCTTGAAACAGAGAGCATTACCGACTTAATGACTCTGAGCTGATGAGAAGTGAAACCCTGCAGAGTGAGAGCTGGACGCATGAGGTAGAATATAGTTTCAGTACTCGTGGTCGATCCACTTGAGATCCTTGGAGACACAGAGGATGCATTACCTCCATGTAACAGCTCAGATCGCCATTCATTCAGCTTGTTCTTCATCCTTTCAGCAAAAAGAACATCCACCAACCGCACCAACTTTAAATCCTCTGTTTCAACAGATGAATCATTTCCATCCTCGCCGTATATCATTTCCAAACGCTTATACGCCTCTTCCTCTTGTCGTCTGGACAAATAAGATATTCCTGGGATTATTCAAATATGTGAATTCCTCTGGGACTACCACACCCATAATTTCAAAACAGACTTGATTGCTTAACGGTGTTCTCTTCAAGACATCAAAATGAGGAATGAAAAATGGTAAAATGATCACATAGAAAGGAGAAAGGAGGCACCTTCATGTATGCAGGTGTTGAAATCAAATTGATACTTGGCAAGGAAATCCATGGAGGTCGTTTGGCAGAGAAATTCATGAGCTGGTGGATCAAATGTGAGCTCCTGACGAGGAAATACAAAGAAATTGTGCCTACCAAAACGAGACCCATGGTCAAATTCATCGGCAAAATAGCACACTTGAAGGTAAAGAGAGAAAGAGAGAGAGACTTACGGGTAGGAAACATATGACTGAGTGTGAAAGTCCCAGCGAAAGGGACAAACGCCGAATTGGACGACAGCGAATTTCTCGGCGGAGTCTTTGACTTTGAGGTATCTAACGTCGTAGCGGTCAAACTCCAAGGAGTCACGCCACGGAGCGCTGGTCACGCCAGTCATCTCGAGGTCAATGGCCACAAAATCAGCAGCCTTCACAAGCGAACGCAGACTATTCAGCGTCGTCTCGAAGTTCGACCTCGTCACGTGCTTCAACGGGAAAGCCGCCGTTGATGTCATCACTGCATCCGCCGACGAAGATATAGACGAGGAACTGAAGCAGTAAGCGAGAGGCCTCAAAGGCCATCGCTTGTGCCGGCGCATTTTTGAACGGAGAGTGAGAGAATCAAACGACCATTTTTAGGTTTCCCTCGGTGGAAGGAAAGATGATTCCGACGATAAACCAGTGCCGTTTTATTAATTCCAGTTTTTGAATTTACACTTGCACAGTCTGCCGTTTCTAGCTCATTAAAACTGCGAACACTTGTCTTCACATGGCTAGAAACAGCGTGATGGTGTTTTATTTTTACGATGAACAAAACCAACGAGATCGTCATTGCTCTCAGCCTCTCACACAATGGCATTTGCAGGAGTGGCGGTCTTCGTTGAGACTAACTTAGGAACTCGAATCATCATGATGGTTCCTCTTGATATAACAGCAGGAGATTTCAAGAGTAAGCTCGAAACCAACTGTAAAGAAAAACTCTTTTTCGTTTTCCTGCAGATTTTCTATTGAAATATTCTCTTTCGATTTTTTGTTTTCTGTAGCTACTGTTTTAAGATGCTTTCTATGGGTTTTCCCACTTTAGCTTATAGGTTTACTGATAGGATTCACATTAATTGAATCTTTCTGGATATATAGTGTTTTGGTCTGTGAGGAAACTGAGAACAAAATGAAAACTTTGCTGAATGTTACAGATAAATTTTTCAAGTTATGATTTTGATGGTGACCACTAAAACAAGTGTTCTTTTACATTTTCTTCTGCATCATTAGTATTTGTTTTCTTTGATGATTTGTCTATCGTGAATGTTGATCACTGTATTATGTATCTACAGAACATCTTGACATGAGATTGCACATGTATTGTTTTGTTTATCTTTCCCTTTTGCCTTCAAATATAAAAATGATGATCTTTTGTTTGTGGTACACTATTTCACAGCATTTACCAGTTTTCTTGTATAGTTATCAGAACATGTATCAATCAAAAATGTGGTTTTTGCAGGAAAACTGGAGAAAACACATGGAAGTTGCTTTTCGAGCTCAGGGGAGATCCGAGTTGATCGTCTGATGGTAATGAAAATGGTTTTGGTTTTGTTACCTCTATCCATTGCTGCAGAGTCATTCTAACTTTTGCTTGTTTTGTAGTATAGGTTAAACGAAAGTCTCGCTTTTATTACCTTGCCGAGACTGTGCCTTTGAAATGCATCTTCTTGGATAGCCAAAAGCCCTGGTTTATCCATGCAGAAAGCTAGAGTTGTAAGCGGATCACAAGAGCCAATTATATCTAACAGCATTGATGAAGCTCAAATAAGACATTTACCTGCTTCTGATAAATCCATTGAAGGAGTCAGTACCTTGATCCAAGGTGAAAACAAGAAGATAAAGAAATCACGGGCCAAACCTGAATCCACAAACTTTGAATCTGAAAGAACATGCTTGAGAAGAGAGAGTTTCTTGGTCCTTCCACATCTGAACCTCAAACCATAAGATCTTCATTCCCAGTACAAAGAGCTGCAGAGATGGAAGACTCTGAATGTTTCAACAGCCTCGTACCAAAAACTCCAGAGAGGAAACCTGTAGACTCTGTGAGTGTAAGTGAAATGTGATAAGCAAGAAACTAACTGTGGCTGCAAACAACATCAATGCAAGGAAGAACTTATAATTCATCATCACTATAATCATCTATCTTCAGAAGCAAGACTTGCAGATATAAATGTCTAGATAGAAAGACAGTCACTACTGTTGCAAAATTTCTGGTCTTTGAGATACCTAGTACTTAGGATTGAGTCTTCAATCAATATCTCTCTTAATGCTTCATTGCACAAGAACTAGCTTTGTGTAGATGTGTATGTGTTTTGATTCTTTTGGCAAATATTTTGTCAATGTAAGATATTATATATTAGTAAAATTTGTGATTCTGTTTCATAAACTCATAACCATGAGGAAGAAAGGAAAAAAAGCATTAGATGTGAAGAAAAGAATCACAGAATTGTCTTTAGCTTATGCTTCTCAATGATTCTTCTTTTTTAGTCCTCCTAATCAAAACTAGTTTAAGAACTAAAAGATGTTTTATCTTTTTTTTTTCAACAAATAATCGACAATAACCTGATATATAGCTTAAGTTTTTCAACTGGAATTAGGTGGGATTCGAACTCGTCACTTGATACTTAACTAAATTAGAGACAAGCCAACTGGACCACCTATTTTTTCTTTTTTGTCAACATTGGATCGACAAAACCCGATCCATAACCTAAAGTCTACTCTCCAATAATCCCTTTTTTAAGCTACCACCTATTTTTAGTAAATTAAAAGATCTTTATATATAACAAAATATAAAGTAATCCAATTTATTTCCAAAGCAATTATTTAATACCTATTCAAAGGAATTTTCTTTACCAGTTTTATACGTAAGATATAAGTAAATAGATACAAACATCTGTCTATATTAAAAGCAATAAATATGAGTCTAATTACAAAACTTTGGCTATTTGGATAGATAAATTTTGTTAGAGGTTTTTGCATGACTATTATAAGTTTAAAAAATTCATTACATATACAAAAAGTAGTATTACTTTTATTAAGTAGCTTTTCTTTTAATAATATTAAAAATGAAATTAACATTATAAAAAGTATATTTTTTGGTTAAATGATTAAATATTTATGTAGTTTTTCCATCGGATTTTATTTTAAGAGATTGCGTATTTGGTGTAATAGGATTTGAGATTTAAAATTTACAGATTTTATGTTATACGTAGTTTTTTTTTGGATTTAATTGTTAAAATGTAATGGAATAAAAGAAGAAAAATCCCTAAAATTTATAAACCGGCATTGGAACAAATTTCTCTTGCTGCATATAATAACACAAAGCGCCTTAGCTTCTAAGAATTCTTCTCCACTTCTCTCTCACTGACTTTCTCTCTCCCTATCAAATCCCTCTCTATCTCAACAACGCGATCCTCTTCAAAACCCTAGTTTCGGATCGCTCTGCTTGGGATTATCTCCTCCATCGTCAATTCTTGTCCTTCTCTTTCTTCTTCTCCTTCCTTTGCCTCACCGATCGCCATCCGTCCAGATATTGGACCCGATCACTACGTGGATATCTTGATTCGATTCCACCCAGTCCTCTATTGGTTTACTGATCAATTCTCTCCCGTTTTGAGGATTGATCAGTGCTCAATCTCTTAGTGTTGCTTCGGGAGATGCCCTGTTTCTAATCATGAAACTTCGAAGGAGGAGGGCTTCGGAAGTGGTAAGTGTTCCTAACCACGTAATTAAACTCTTGATCATTTGGATTACTATCTGTGTCTGTGCATTTTCTTTTTTCTTTACTTTCTAGATTACTCTTTCAGTTTTCTGCTACTTGTTATTGATTTTTTTTCTTTGGCTTTCTTGGAACTAGCATGTATTTTACTGAATATACACGTTATCGTGGTCGAAGAATTTTGTTTCATCTCACACAAAAGAGTAGCTTCGATGAAATTCATGCGCTTAACTTTTGTTTCTGAAGTTATGCTGTATGGTAATCGGTAAGATTGATTCCTTTGGTTAGTATAATTTAGGTTTGAGTTCTTAATCCAAACGTTGAAAGCTTTGGTAAATGGTATTCTGTGGAGTGTTGTATGATATCTTTTGATGTGTGGGCTTCCATCCTATTGGATGTTGTATGTATTGGCAGTACTAACCACTCCTTAATTCATTTCTACCAGCCTCCCAAAATCAGATTTTTCATCAATAGTGTTACTGCTGTTCCACTCGAGCAAATACAAGAACCCCTTGAATTTTTTCGCTGGGAATTTGACAAGGTACTTAAAACCCGTGTGTAAACCTGTTTCTGTTTATTATGTTAGTTTTTATTTATGGCGGTTTGTTCTTCATATAGGGTGACTTCCATCATTGGGTGGATCTCTTCAATTACTTTGACACATTTTTTGAGAAGCACGTAAAAGTAAGGAAGGATTTGCATATTGAGGAAAATTTTGAGGAGTCTTATCCTTCTTTCCCAAAGGATGCTGTTCTGCAAGTTCTCCGAGTTATCAGAGTTGTTTTAGAGAATTGCACAAACAAACATTTTTATAGTTCTTATGAGGTAAATATGTGTGCCAGAATCCCCTTAAATATCACTTAATATATGTAGACTTTTTTTTCTTTCTAATTGGTGTCAGAATGTAGTGATATTATATGTTGATTTCTAGTTTTTCTGCTCAATGTATCTCTCACACACTTGTTCCTTCACAACTGCAGCAGCATCTTTCTCTCCTGCTTGCTTCTACTGATGCAGATGTTGTTGAAGCCTGTCTGCAGACGTTGGCTGCCTTTTTGAAAAGGCAAATCGGAAAATACTCAATTAGAGATACTTCTCTGAATTCAAAACTATTTTCCCTTGCACAAGGCTGGGGGGGAAAAGAGGAAGGTCTTGGCTTGACATCATGTGCCACAGAAAAAAGTTGTGATCAGGTTTCTCACCAGCTAGGCTGTACTCTTCATTTTGAGTTTTATGCTTCTAATGAATCATCAAGTGGGCATCCTGGCGGTTTACAAATTATCCATGTACCTGATGTCAGCATGCGTGCAGAGTCTGACCTGGAACTTCTGAACAAATTAGTCATTGATCACAATGTTCCTCCCAGTTTAAGATTTGCGTTGTTGACCAGATTGAGATTTGCAAGGGCTTTTTCGTCTTTAGCAACCCGGCAGCAGTATACATGCATTCGTTTATATGCTTTCATTGTTTTGGTTCAAGCAAGTGGTGACACCGAGAATGTTGTTTCTTTCTTTAATGGTGAACCCGAGTTTGTAAATGAGTTAGTTACGCTGGTTAGCTATGAGGATACTGTTCCAGAGAAGATAAGGATACTTTGCTTGCTTTCCCTGGTTGCACTATCACATGATCGAACTCGGCAGCCAACTGTTTTAACTGCAGTCACCTCTGGTGGGCATCGTGGCTTGCTATCTGGTCTAATGCAGAAAGCAATCGATTCTGTCATTTGTAATACTTCCAAGTGGTCTCTAGGTTTTGCGGAAGCGTTGTTATCCCTTGTTACAGTTCTGGTTTCATCATCGTCTGGATGTTCAGCCATGCGAGAAGCTGGTCTTATTCCAACCCTATTGCCTCTCATCAAAGATACAGATCCCCAGCACTTGCATTTGGTCAGTACCGCTGTGCATATATTAGAGGCCTTTATGGATTACAGCAATCCAGCTGCTGCTTTGTTCAGAGATTTGGGTGGCTTAGATGATACTATCTTTCGGTTGAAACTTGAAGTCTCTAGTACTGAAGACGATGTGAAGGAAAAAATATGCAGTACTGATAGTAACGGGAGGGATTCACATGTTCTTGGCAATTCTCTTATTTCTGAGCAGCCTCCCTACTCTGAAGCATTAATTTCATATCACAGGAAATTGTTGTTAAAAGGCTTGTTACGTGCAATATCTCTTGGGACTTATGCTCCTGGTAACACTAACCTCTATGGTTCTGAGGAGAGTTTGCTGCCTGAATGTTTATGCATTATTTTCCGTAGAGCAAAAGATTTCGGAGGTGGAGTGTTCTCACTTGCTGCCACTGTCATGAGTGATCTCATTCATAAAGATCCTACTTGTTTCAATGCTTTAGATTCAGCTGGTTTAACTTCTGCTTTTCTTGATGCTATATCAGATGAGGTTATCTGCTCGGCAGAAGCCATAACATGCATTCCTCAGTGTCTGGATGCTCTGTGTCTCAACAATAGCGGTCTTCAAGCTGTAAAGGACCGAAATGCTTTGAGGTGTTTTGTTAAAATATTTACTTCTTCGTCTTATCTGCGGGCTCTTACTGGTGATACGCCTGGTTCTTTGTCAAGTGGGCTTGATGAACTCTTAAGACATCAATCTTCATTGCGCAGTTATGGAGTTGATATGTTCATTAAAATCCTCAATTCCATGTTGGCTATTGGATCTGGGATGGAGACCACTACTTCTAAGTCATCGGATGTGCCTGCTGATGCTGCTCCTGTTCCTATGGAAATTGACGTTGGTGACATGAGCTTGGCGGTTTTGGATGAGCTGGAACCATCTTCTGGTATTACAACACCAAACGTTGAGCTGTTTCTTCCAGATTGTGTGTGTAATGTTGCTCGTCTCTTCGAAACCGTTCTTCAAAATGCGGAAGTATGTTCGTTGTTTGTTGAGAAGAAAGGAATTGATGCTGTTTTGCAGCTATTTGCTTTACCCCTTATGCCTCTATCAACGTCTCTTGGTCAAAGTTTTTCTGTCGCTTTTAAGAACTTCTCCCCTCAGCATTCGGCTGGTCTAGCCCGGATAGTGTGCTCCTACTTAAGAGAACACCTGAAGAAGACAAATGACCTCTTGGTTTCCATTGACGGCACTCAGCTTCTTAAATTAGAGTCTGAGGTCCAGACAAAGATTTTAAGATCTCTTTCCTGCCTAGAAAGCATGCTGTCCCTCTCCAATTTTTTGTTGAAAGGAACAGCTTCAGTTATCTCTGAATTAAGTGCCGCTGATGCTGATGTACTGAAGGAACTTGGTGTAACATACAAGCAAACTATATGGCAGATGGCCTTGTGTAATGATACCAAGGAAGATGAAAAAAAGAGTGTTGATCAAGGACCTGATAATTCAGTTTCTGCCTCATCCAATACTATTGAAAGAGAGAGTGATGAGGTTTCAAGTAATGCTTCAGCTGTTAGATACACAAACCCTTTATCCATTAGAAGCAGTAGCTCGCAGTCTATTTGGGGTGGAGATCGTGACTTTCTGTCTGTTGTGCGTTCTGGCGAAGGTATTCATGGTCGCACACGACATGCAATAGCCCGAATGAGGGGTGGGAGAACTCGTCGGCACCTGGAGTCTTTAAATTTTGATCCTGAGATTCCAGCTGAATTACCAGAAATGTCATCTTCCCATGAGCTGAAAAAGAAAAGCACTGAAGTTCTCATGGTTGAAATATTAAACAAGCTAAATTGTACACTACGTTTTTTTTTCACAGCCCTTGTGAAAGGATTTACCTCTGCTAATCGTCGTAGAATTGATGGAACAGCATTGAGTTCAGCATCTAAGACCCTTGGTACTGCCCTAGCTAAAGTATTTCTTGAAGCTCTTAACTTCCAGGGGTATGGTGCTACTGCTGGGCATGATATCTCTCTGTCAGTGAAGTGCCGGTACCTTGGAAAAGTTGTAGATGACATAACTTCCCTGACATTTGATACTCGAAGGAGAGTCTGTTTTACAGCTATGGTGAATAGCTTTTATGTTCATGGAACATTTAAGGAACTTCTCACCACATTTGAAGCTACAAGCCAGTTGCTCTGGACCGTGCCGTTTTCTATTCCTGCATCTAGTACTGATGATGAGAAGCCAGGTGAAAGGAATATATGGTCTCACTGTACGTGGCTTGTAGATACTCTGCAAAATTATTGCCGAGCACTGGACTATTTTGTTAACTCTACATATCTTTTATCTCCTGCCTCTCAAACGCAGCTTCTTGTCCAGGCAGCTTCAGTTGGTTTGTCGATTGGACTTTTTCCTGTACCCAGGGAACCTGAGGCTTTTGTGCGAAATCTGCAGTCTCAGGTTCTGGATGTCATACTACCTATATGGAACCACATGATGTTTCCTAATTGCAGTCCTAATTTTGTGGCTTCAGTTACCTCCCTTGTTACACATATATACTCTGGTGTTGTGGATGCTAGGCAAAATCAAACTGGTGTTACCCGGGGTACAACCCAAAGAGCCTTGCCTCTGCAGCCTGACGAAGGCATTGTTGGTATGATTGTTGAAATGGGATTTTCAAGGTCAAGGGCTGAAGACGCATTACGAAGAGTTGGAACAAACAGTGTTGAAATGGCAATGGAATGGTTGTTTACCAATAGTGAGGATCATGTGCAGGAAGATGACGAATTGGCTCAAGCACTTGCACTATCTCTTGGAAATTCATCTGAAACTCCCAAAATTGATGATACAGAAAAGCCTGTAGATGTTCCGCAGGAAAAAGCAGAGCCAAAAGAACCACCTGTTGATGAAGTTATTGCTGCATCCGTGAAGTTATGTCAAAGTGATGAATCTATGGCTTTCCCGTTGATGGATCTGTTTGTGACACTCTGTAGCCGAAACAAAGGGGAAGACCGGCCAAAAATTGTGTCGTATCTTATTCAGCAACTGAAGCTTGTAGAACTTGATTTCTCCAAGGATAGTAGTATGATACCACACATTTTAGCATTAGTGCTCTCAGAGGATGATAACACACGAGAAATTGCTGCACGGGATGGGATTGTGACCATATCAATTGATATATTGACGAATTTCAACCTCAAAAGTGAATCCGAAAAAGAGATTCTGGCTCCAAAATGCATAAGTGCGTTGCTCCTTATCTTGAGCATGATGCTGCAGGCACAGACAAGACTGTCGTCTGAACATGTGGAAGGAAATCGAAGTGGATCTTTAGAGCCGAATAATTCTTTTCAGGACTCAACAGCAGCTTTAAAGAAAGCGCTATCTTCTGATGTTGTTAAAGGGGGGTCAAACCAGGCTTTGGAATTGATTTTTGGAAAATCTACAGGCTATCTGACCATGGAAGAGGGTCAAAAAGCTCTACTAATTGCCTGTGGCCTCATAAAGCAGCATGTTCCTGCTATGATCATGCAGGCTGTTCTTCAGTTATGTGCTCGTCTAACGAAAACACATGCTTTAGCTATTCAGTTTCTGGAACATGGAGGATTATCTTCACTTTTCAATCTCCCGAAAAAGTGTTTTTTCCCTGGGTATGACACCGTTGCATCTGTTATTGTGCGACATCTTGTCGAAGATCCTCAGACTCTTCAAAATGCTATGGAATCAGAAATACGGCAGACCTTGAATGGAAAGAGACATATAGGTAGGGTATTACCTCGGACATTCCTGACAACAATGGCACCTGTAATTTCAAGAGATCCGATTGTTTTTATGAAAGCTGTGGCTTCAACTTGTCAGTTGGAATCATCAGGAGGACGAGACTTTGTGATACTGTCAAAGGAAAAAGAGAAGCCAAAAGTTTCTAGCAGTGAACACGGATTTTCTTTGAATGAACCTCTTGGAATATCTGAAAATAGGCTTCATGATGGGTCAGGAAAATGTTCAAAAAGCCACAGAAGAGTCCCTGCTAACTTCATCCAAGTTATTGATCATCTTATTGACATTGTCTTGAGTTTTCCTAAGGTGAAGAGGCAGGAAGATGCTGAAACCAATTTAAGTTCGATGGATGTTGATGAGCCGACTACTAAAGTGAAGGGCAAATCAAAAGTTGGTGATCCAGAGAAAGGAGAACTTCGATCTGAAAAATCTGAAGAATTGGCCAGGGTAACATTTATCTTGAAGTTGTTGAGTGATATTGTTCTCATGTACATGCATGGTATCAGTGTCATACTTAGACGTGATACAGAAATATCTCAACTTCGGGGTTCCAATCTACCTGATGAGTCACCTGGCAATGGAGGGTTAATATATCATGTCATTCATCGATTACTTCCAATATCTGTTGAAAAGTTTGTTGGACCTGAAGAATGGATGGAGAAATTGTCTGAAAAGGCTTCCTGGTTTCTGGTTGTTTTGTGCAGCCGTTCCAGTGAAGGGCGCAAAAGAATAATCAATGAGCTTTCGAGGGTTTTATCTGTGTTTGCTTCCATGGGAAGGAGTTCTAGTAAAAGTGTTCTATTACCTGATAAACGAGTTCTTGCTTTTACTGACCTGGTATATTCAATCTTGACGAAGAATTCATCTTCCAGCAATTTACCTGGTTGTGGCTGTTCACCTGACGTTGCAAAAAGCATGATAGATGGGGGAACTATCCAGTGTCTGACCAGCATCCTTCACGTGATTGATCTTGACCACCCAGATGCTCCGAAGCTTGTCACTCTTATCCTCAAGTCTCTCGAGACACTGACAAGGGCTGCAAATGCTGCTGAGCAGCTAAAATCAGAAGGACTAAACGAGAAAAAAAACACAAATCCTGACGAGAGACATGATAGTCATGGAACTTCAACTGAGGCTGAAGCTGATGAGCGGAACCAAAATAGTAGCAGTTTACGGCAAGGAACGGATGCAATAGAGAATGGACGGGAGCAGCCTCAAGATTCCTCTCAAAGCGAAGGTGAAAGGGGTTCGAGTCAAACCCAGGCTGTGCCTCAGGAGATGAGGATAGTGGGCGATGAGACAATACTGCCTGAACCTATTCAGATGGATTTCATGCGGGAAAATATTGAAGGTGATCAAATCGAAATGAGTTTTCATGTTGAAAATAGGGCTGAAGATGATGCAGATGATGACATGGGGGATGAAGGGGAGGATGATGAAGGAGATGATGAGGATGTCGATTTAGTGGAAGACCCTGAAGATACTGGCCTTGGAGATGAATATAATGATGACATGATTGATGAAGATGAGGATGATTTTCACGAGAATAGTGTAATAGAAGTACGATGGAGGGAAGCTCTTGATGGGTTGGATCACTTTCAGATACTTGGGCGATCTGGTGGTGGAAATGGTTTTATTGATGATATTACAGCTGAGCCGTTTGAAGGAGTAAATGTGGACGATCTGTTTGCTTTGCATAGGCCCTTGGGCTTCGAGCGTAGACGTCAAACAGGGAGATCTTCTTTTGATCGATCTAGTTCAGAAGTACATGGTTTTCAGCATCCCCTCTTCTCCAGACCTTCACAAACTGGCAATACGGCCTCAGTTACAGCAAGTGCTGGCAATATATCCAGGCACTCTGATGCTGGCAGCTATGACGTCGCACAGTTTTACATGTTTGATACCCCTGTTCTACCATTTGATCAAGTACCAGTTAATCCTTTCAGTGATCGTTTAGGTGGTGGTGGCGCACCTCCTCCTTTGACTGACTATTCCGTTGTTGGTATGGATTCATCAAGAAGAGGGATTGGTGATAGTCGGTGGACTGATATAGGTCATCCCCAACCAAGTAGCCTATCTGCTTCAATTGCCCAATTGATAGAAGAACATTTTATTTCCAACCTTCGTGCTTCTGCTCCTGCAAATACTATTGTCGAAAGGGAGGCTAATACCACAGAAGTCCAAGAGCAGCAGCATCCGGCTGTTCCTCCGTCTATTGGAAGTGAAACCTTTTTGGGGGATGGTAACGAAGGTGGTCGACAAAGTGAAGAGCCTGAACTGTTAAATAACAATGGCAATGTTAATAATCCACCTGATGTCGAAAGGGAGGCTGGAAGTATCTCTCAAGGTGTAGCTAATCTAGCTTCACCTGTCATACAAAATGCAGGTGAAAGTCCCCAGCAGCATGAAGTTATGCAGCATCTTCCTTTGGACAGTACCCCGAATGAAATTGATAGGATGGAAGTGGGGGAAGGTGATGGATTACATATTGAGCAAGCAGACCTCGAAGCAGCTCATCTTATCTCCACTACCCAGGGTCAACCTGATTCTACCAGTATTCCAACTGTGTCTGTTACTGTGACGCCTGCTCCAGTAGGTGAACTTGACTCTAACATTCAACCAAGTGTTGATGTAGATATGAGTGGTGATGGTGCAGAGGGAAATCAAACTGTTGATCCTTCACCTTTGGCCCACGACAACAATGAGCCCTCATCCATGGAAGCTACTCAAGATGTGAGGAATGGACAAGTTGATGAAGGTAGCTTGGATGGTGGGGCTCCAGAAGCGAATGCCATCGACCCTACATTTTTGGAAGCGCTCCCTGAAGATTTGAGGGCAGAAGTCCTTGCTTCTCAGCAAGCTCAGTCCGTCCAGCCTCCAAATTATCAACCACCTGCAGTAGACGACATAGATCCTGAATTTTTGGCTGCGCTTCCCCCAGATATCCAAACAGAAGTTCTTGCTCAACAAAGGGCACAAAGGATGGTACAGCAGTCGCAAGGGCAGCCAGTTGACATGGATAATGCTTCGATTATTGCTACTCTACCTGCTGATTTACGTGAAGAGGTTTGTATCTTTATTTGAGTTAAGTAATTTGAATTTTGAAATGGTGATAACGTTCTGAATGCGCTACTTTCAGGTTCTCCTGACTTCTTCAGAAGCAGTTTTGGCAGCTTTGCCTTCACCTTTGCTTGCGGAAGCGCAGATGCTCAGAGACCGAGCAATGAGTCACTATCAGGCTCGTAGTCTTTTTGGAAGTAGCCACAGGCTGAATAATCGAAGGAATGGTTTGGGTTACAATAGGTTGACGGGGATGGACAGGGGTGTTGGAGTCACTATTGGTCAGAGGGCTGTTTCATCTTCTGCAGATGGCTTGAAAGTAAAGGAGATTGAAGGAGACCCACTCGTGAATGTTGATGCCTTGGGATCACTAATCAGGCTATTACGACTAGCACAGGTAAGAGGCATTCCTGGTTTTTTCCTTACACGCTTCTAGTAAATAAACAAATCAGTGCTTGTTTGACAAAAAAAAAAAAAAAAAAACAAAATAGTGCTTTTGCTGATGCTGGATTGACTCCTTTAGTGGAAGAATCATAAGCACTATGTTATGTTTGTTTTGGGATTCTAACGATGATGTTATTTTATTGTATTAGCCGTTGGGAAAAGGCCTTCTGCAGAGGCTTCTATTAAATCTATGTGCTCATAGTGTTACAAGAGCGAACCTGGTTCAACTTTTACTGGATATGATAAGGCCGGAGATGGAAACATCACCAAACGAGTTGGCAATAACTAATCCGCAAAGGCTCTATGGCTGTCAATCAAATGTTGTTTATGGCAGATCACAATTGTTGAATGGTAGTACTCTTGAAATTTTTTGTTTGCTTTTCTCGCCAGCTTCCGGAGCACCCTCTGACTTTCTTTCGTTTTTTAACACAGGTCTTCCTCCTATAGTGTTCCGTCGGGTGCTTGAAGTTTTGACGTACTTGGCTACGAACCATTCGGCTGTTGCTGACATGTTATTTTACTTTGATTTGTCACTTCTATCCCAGTTGCCGAGCCCAAAACCCTCTGTAGGTGAAGGCAAGGGTAAGGAGAAAGTTAATCATGAGGCAGACTCCCGGGATCTGGAGATACCTCTGGTTGTCTTCCTAAAACTGCTCAATCGGCCTCAGCTTTTGCAGAGTTCATCTCATTTAGCGCTGGTATGTTTAGTATGGTTTCAGAATAGTAGGCTTCTTCTCACTACTATCTCCAGAAGGTTGCTTAAACTGTTATTTTATCTAGTTTGTGTTCTGTATCTTTTAGGTAATGGGTTTGCTGCAAGTAGTTGTCTACACAGCAGCATCCCGAATTGAGGGCTGGTCTCCGTCAACAGGAGTTTCTGAGGAATCAGAAAACAAGCCCGTTGGTGAAGGAGCTTCAAGTGAAACACGGAAAGATACTGAATCGGAACTAGTGGATGAAGCTGAGCTATCTATTGCAAGAAGAAAGAATTGTGCTGAAATATATAACATATTCTTGCAGTTGCCACAGTCTGATCTTTGCAATCTTTGTATTCTTCTTGGATATGAAGGGTAAGTGACAACCTCATTTCTTATATTTTTGCTGTAGTAGTCTACACTAGATATATCTTGTCTTATCCTTGGTGTCAATTATTTCCCTGATTTGCTTTAGGTAAACTCACATGTTTTACTACCGTAATAGGTTATCGGATAAAATTTACTCATTAGCGGGGGAGGTGCTGAAAAAGCTGGCTGCCGTAGATGTGGCTCATCGCAAATTTTTCACGAAAGAACTCTCAGAATTGGCGAGTGGTTTGAGTGCCTCAACAGTCCGTGAGCTATCAACACTATGCAATACGCAGAAGATGAGTCACAGTACAGGTTCCATGGCAGGTGCATCAATTCTCCGTGTTCTGCAAGTTCTTAGCTCACTAACTTCCCCTATCAATAATAGCAATGCGGGAACAGAAGAGGAGGAACAAAACATTATGCAGAGACTAAACGTGGCATTAGAGCCCTTGTGGCAAGAACTTAGCCAGTGTATCAGCATGACTGAGTTGCAGCTGGATCATACAGCAACTACAACAACAGTGTCCAACGTGAACCCTGGAGATCATGTCCTAGGGATCTCTCCTCCATCCTCTCTTTCTCCGGGAACTCAGAGGCTCCTACCTCTTATTGAGGCTTTCTTTGTGCTCTGTGAGAAGATTCAAACTCCGTCAGTATTACAGCAGGATCATGGGAATGTGACAGCGGGAGAAGTTAAAGAATCGTCTGCTCATTGTTCATCATCTAAAACCAGTGTAGATTCTCAGAGAAAAAACGATGGCTCCGTTACATTTGCAAAGTTTGCGGAGAAGCATAGACGCCTTTTGAATTCATTTGTTAGGCAAAATCCAGGTTTGCTGGAGAAATCCCTTTCAATGATGCTCAAGGCACCAAGGCTGATTGATTTTGACAACAAGAAAGCATACTTCAGGTCAAGGATAAGGCACCAACATGATCAACACATTTCTGGGCCATTGCGTATTAGTGTCCGCCGAGCATATGTGTTGGAAGATTCGTACAACCAGTTACGTATGCGCTCCCCTCAGGATCTGAAGGGACGTCTGAATGTGCAGTTTCAAGGTGAGGAAGGTATTGATGCCGGTGGTCTTACCAGAGAATGGTATCAATTATTGTCTAGAGTTATATTTGACAAAGGAGCGTTGCTTTTCACGACCGTTGGGAATGATGCCACCTTCCAACCGAATCCCAATTCTGTTTACCAAACTGAGCATCTATCATACTTCAAATTTGTTGGACGCATGGTACTGTATCAGGACCTTGTCATTGTAATCATCTGATTGTTTGGTTTCTGGTTTTTTGGTCTATCTGATGTGTTTTTGATGTCACTGCAGGTGGCAAAGGCGTTGTTTGATGGACAACTTTTGGATGTCTATTTCACTCGTTCCTTCTATAAACACATACTTGGTGTGAAGGTGACCTATCATGACATAGAGGCGGTGGATCCTGATTACTACAAGAACTTGAAGTGGCTATTAGAGGTTTGAGTTCATTTACGTTTATCTTAAATTGAGATTACCTTGGTCTTTCTTCTCAGAGACTAAAATTTATCCCTTTTGCTACTGATTCAGAATGATGTGAGTGACATACTCGACCTCACATTTAGTATGGACGCAGATGAGGAAAAACACATTCTTTACGAAAAGACTGAGGTTTGTGATACTAGATTTTTGTTTTTCTGCACAAAGTCTCAAATTGCCTACCATATTATCTTGATCCTGATATCTTAACTGAAAAGGTGACGGACTATGAGCTTAAACCTGGAGGACGAAACATACGGGTAACAGAAGAAACAAAACATGAATACGTAGACCTTGTGGCCAGCCACATACTTACCAATGCTATTCGGCCTCAAATCAACGCCTTCCTGGAAGGTTTTAACGAATTGATACCTCGTGATCTTGTATCAATTTTCAACGATAAAGAGCTCGAGCTTCTAATCAGCGGGTTGCCTGAGATTGATTGTAAGCTGAATCCAGTTGTTCTAGTTGCATGTATTTGCTTATGCATTAAAATGTTATAACACTCTTTTTTCTTTTTTTAGTTGATGACTTAAAAGCCAATACCGAATATACCAGCTACACGGCAGGATCCCCTGTTATACATTGGTTCTGGGAGGTCGTTAAAGCTTTTAGCAAAGAAGACATGGCTAGATTTCTTCAATTTGTCACCGGAACATCGAAGGTAAAATAATATTAGCAGCTTCTGTCGAAATCACTTAAGAATTAAATTTTCAGATATACGTATGCGTGGTTGGTTACTTTCTTGTTGGTTGATAATCTCATGTCCTTCCTTTATTTCCCTTTCGAAAGGGTAGAAAATCATAGCAAAGGAAACTTCCTTTTGTTTTACAAGCGGATTTTCTGTTTTCAGGTTCCTTTGGAAGGCTTCAAGGCACTGCAAGGTATTTCTGGCCCTCAAAGATTACAAATCCACAAAGCATATGGAGCTCCGGAGCGGCTCCCATCAGCTCATACATGGTTAGAAATCACTAGAAAGCCTTTTTCATTTAAACGGTTCATTTTGGCTTTATTTCTCGTTGGTTTACATGTGTTTTGCAAATCTTGTAATGTTGCAGTTTTAACCAACTAGACCTCCCTGAGTATCAATCTAAGGAACAACTACAGGAACGCCTGCTACTTGCCATTCACGAAGCCAGTGAAGGTTTTGGTTTTGCTTGAACAAAACCTCTTGAAACCTGTCACCTTCAGAATCGATGAAAACCCATCAATCCTTCATTCTTTCGACTCCTATGTACATGTGAGTAAGCTTCATACTTGTACATCTGAAGATTTTACCTTAAACTGCTAGTCGAGAACAATACTAATCAGGACTGTTCGGTTGCAGATCTCGAAGATTTTCAGGCAGGATAAGGAGAATAGCTTTTGACAAAGACTGCAGAATGAATAGAAAACTCCAGGGGGCTATTTTTGTTTGTCAATATATGTTAGTATCAATTAGGGTTTCTCTTTCTTTCTCTTTAGTAGATTTTGTAAAGCAAAAATCCTTTTAAAACCCCAAATATTTTCTTAGTTTCTATCGATCTTAGTAGCAAAATAAAAGCAAATAGCATGACTGCTCGTCAATACTTTTGAGTCTGGTAATCGAACTCTTACAAAACCGCTAAACAAGTGTAGATAGATAATGCTTAACAACTGATTTAACTGTCACGCTTATTGGCATCTTCCCTTCATATAAAGGCCACTTTATGACGACAAGTAGTCCTGTTATCACAAACTGCAAGCCCATTGTCTGAAACTCTCCACCATCTCCATAAGTAAGTCTCATAACAGCTGCAGCGAAGCAGAAGAGATTGAGCATACCAAGTGTCCCGAGGAGGAGAAACATCGGAGACTCCACTCCAAACTCCATTACCTCCTCCTTGTATCTCCCTGCTGCTTCTTCTTCCGCTACTTTAGATGTAACCACAAACGTAGACTCCGAAAACCAAGTTTCTTCACAATCGTGTCCATAAATCCAAAAAGAAACGAGCTTGTTCTTCTATAAAGCCACATCCTTTGCTCGTTCCACCATCCACTGAACGTTCCTCCACACCATAAGAATTCCGCTAGGCTATACACATTAGCTGCAACATTGAAGTATGCAAACGGGATAAACCATGAGCTCCAGACCTGCATTCGAAAAACCAGATCGATTTTTACCCTAAGATTCTGGATTTATGCCAAAACCAAAGACAGAGGAAAAGCTAGTACCTTTGGAAACAGAGGAATGCCTTTGAACAGACAAAGAGAAGTCAAAACAGAGTAAATAACCACAGGTACTGCACTTGGAGCCCAAAAGCAGTAGCAACAGTATCCAAGTATCAGTCCTAAACGAATTTTTCCTAGTCCTTACCAAACCGGACTATACTCTGAAAGCAGAATCTGAAAGTCTCCCTTTGACCATCTTCTCTGCTGCACAAGCATTTGATGCAAATTGGTCGGTGCTACCCCAACAAAAGCTTTCTTTTTTGGGTTTAAGTACACTGATTTCCATCCACGGCACTGAATAGCTAAACCAGTTATTACATCCTCTACCGGGCAACCATATTTCAAACCCATCTGCCATGGAAACAATCATGATTTTAAACAAAAGATATTGATGGAATAGTCAGACCAAGTGAGTATTAATCACTGCCTTACCTCCTTCCCCCATTGAATGTTTTCCTCATAAGTGCACCTCGCCAGAACCTTAATCATCTCAGGCTCTGAGATTTCTTGAGTTTTCTCAGATTCTTCTTCTTCTTCTTCCTTTCCATACTTCCTTCCACTGAGCAGCCAGTTCCAATGTATAATGGACCGCCATTTCCATCCAATCCATTGAACTCCACCATTTTTTGTTAGATTTCACATCCCAAAACATTAAAGTTAGCTCAATCAGAATCAAATATTTCAAAATATCCAGAAAATATGTTGTGTGTTTGTGTGGTATTTCTCTCTCTCTTTACAACTTACATCCATTCCTACACGCATCATGCTCCCATACAGATCATTCCTCGTAAGGTTGTCATAAGACTGCGGAAACTGCACAAAAGCAATCTCTTTTCCCTTCTTCTCATCAAGAAGGATGCAGAGCGCTTCGAGTGCTGACTTTGTATTGTTTAAGTACATATCACAGTCCAGGTTAAGTATGATTTTACCACCAGTGATCTGTCAGAGAATAAAAATGGTATCACACAAAAGAGAAAAATATCAGAATGCCTTGGGTTGAGCAAGAAACCATCATTTACCAATGCGTTCATGGCTCCAGCTTTGAAGTGATGATGATACTAAGGTCTCTTCTCTCTCGATAAATACACCAATGTTGGTATTGTTATCCTTTTCTCTTCTCTTCTTCCGTCTACCAAAATCTGAAATTTAATGAAACCAAAAACAAAACTCTGTTTCAGTCTTTTGTTTGCTGCAGTTACAGAACATAACTAAAAAGCCATTACTTACTTGTAGAATGGTTCCATGGTTTCTTCGAGTAGCGTCAGAATCCCACTGCGAAAACCCGTCACTGTATCTCAGACGCGCCTCCTCCGGTTCTCGTTGGAGTCTTATCGCCGTTTCAATCCTCGCAGCCATTTCTCTATATAACTCAGCCACCTCCTGACCCGCAGACTCAAGACCATTTACCTTGGAAGAGAAGTAAGCCGCCGGAGATGTTAGCTCAACGTTGAACCTCTTACAAAACGGAATCCAAGTTTTAGCAAACTCAGCCACCGCCGTGAGAGCATAGAACGTGAGCTCAGAGCCACCACCATCTGAGAGATACACGGCGAGTTTCTCCAGTGGGTAGTCGAGAGCCATCAAAGATAAGACTGTGTTGACCACCAACAAAGGCGGCTCAATGACCAGATCTTCCGTGCAAATGAAGACGTCGAGCCTCGGAAAATCGTTTCCATATCTTCGGGAGAGTCTATTGATGAACGGAAATGGCCAAACCGGATTCCACCGAGAAAATTGTGTGACAAACCAATAAAAACCGAACCAAATCTCCATCATCAACATAATTAACCATATCAATCGACCCAAACCGTTCTGGTTCTCATTAATATTAACTGGTACCATCATTCTGTAGAACCATATCCAACAGATACACCCAAAAACCGAGGCTGAGACACTTGGTACGCAACCACTATTCCGGTTCTCTTCCTGGTCTCGAAAAGCGGTTCATTACCGCCATCAAGAACCGGTCTAAACCGGTCGTTTTCTTTTTCCATCTGTTTTTATTCTCTCTCAAAAGCTACGCCAAGTGTGGAAATAAGAAAGAAGATAAAAGAGAAGTGGCTTCTCAGACATATATGTTGACTGGTTAGGATTTGATTATATAGATTTGTGGCGGCTGTAACTTTGGACTATTGTCAAGACAAGTGGTGAGACTTTCCAGGCACTCGTCGACGTCATTCAAAGCGTCAGCCACTATGTTTCTATTACAGTCCAATGATCGAAGCTAGCGTCAAAGGGTCGAACACTGTAATTTTTAATTTATCATCAGAGCAAAAGCTATAATAGCTCATGATGAAAAAGAAAAGTGAAAGACTATTTGATTACTGAAGGACGAATATAAATGACCAGTGATGTTGCAGAGAAAGAGCAAGATTGCCGATTTACAGACTGCATTTTTATCTGGCAAAACATGTGTTTTAAGAGAGGTTTTGGAAACACTGGGCTTTCACGGAAAATTTATCGGGTGGTTGATGCAATGCATTACTACAGTGCACTATGCTGTCATAATTAACGAGGAACCTAAAGGTGATATAAGCCCGTCGAGGGGAATTAGACAAGGTGACATTTTATCACCTTATATCTTTATACTGTGCAGTGAGGTATTATCAGGCCTATGTAGGAAAGCTGAAGAAAGTGGGAAATTACCAGGGCTTAGAATCTCAAAGAATGGTCCGAGGGTTAACCACTTGCTGTTTGCGGATGATACGATGTTTTTCCGTAGGGGAAATGGGACAAACTTAACAACTTTACAAGGGATAATTCATAAATACAAATCAGCGTCGGGGCAGTCAATAAATAAGCAAAAATCTGCATTTACCTTTTCAAGGAAGATGTCTCAGGAAATGAAGATAAAGATCAAAGCTAAGCTTCAAATTAATCAAGGAGGACTAGGTAAATACTTGGGATTACCCGAGCATTTTGGACGCATGAAGAGAGACATTTTGAATTCCATCATTGACAAAATCCGCCAAAAGAGAGTCAGTTGGACATCAAAGTTTTTGTCACCTGCAGAAAAAAGTACAATGCTTAAAAGTGTCTTAAGTGCCATTCCAACTTATGCAATGTCATGTTTTTTATTACCGGAATCATTGTGTAAGAGGATTCGGTCGGAACTCATAAGATTCTGGTGGGATAAGGCGATGGCAACCAGAAACATGTCCTGGATAGCGTGGCACAAGCTGACAAGACCAAAGAGAAAGGGCGGCTTAGGCTTCAAGGATATCTGAGCTTTCAATGTTGCCTTGGTGGCCAAAATCTCATGGAGAATCCTTACTAAACCTGATTCATTATTGGCAAGAATGGTATTAGCAAAGTATTGTAAAGAGGAGCCATTTTTACAAGTATCAAAACCTACCTCTTGTTCGTATGCGTGGAGGGGAATCATAGCTGGCAGAGATTTACTAAAGTCACAACTGGGGTGGATTGTAGAAGATGGCCTTAGTATCAACATCTGGGAGGATAATTGGCTGCCTTATACTTCTTTGAAAGCCCCGTTTGGCCCACCTAGAGAACATGATATGAAGCTAAAAGTTTCTGAACTGATTAAGAAGGACAAAAGAGAATGGGATTGTTGTAGAATCAAGTAACTACTACCTCTGGTGGAGAATGACATTCGATGTATAAAACTCAGTGTCCAGCATGACAACAATAAAAGAATTTGGGTATGTAACCCTCTAGAGTGTACACTGCAAAATCGGGCTATCAAGTGGCATTAGAGCTTAATGCAAAGAAACAGATGATAACCCCTGATGCAAAGATTGATTGGCTAAAGGAGATTTGGTCGATCCCTATGCAACCTAAGATCAAATTTTTTGTATGGAAATGCCTAAATCAAGCGGTTCCTACTTGTGACAACCTATTAGCTCGACAGATCGAAGTGGATCCTAAATGCCATAGATGTGGAGAAGTCGAAACATTAGAGCATGCTTTATTTACCTGCGATTTTGCGAGGAAGGTCTGGAATTTAGTTCCGTTCGCAATTGATTACCTCCCCCAAAGCTTGGACCAATTCTCTGAAATATGGAGAAAACTTCGAGTTAAGAAAGTACTACCTCCAATCGGTATTACTAAGACTCCCCTTACAGCCTGGACTTTATGGATGATATGGAAATCCCGCAATCAAATGGTATTCAATAAATTAGCCCAATCCCCTAAAGAAGTTCTTCAATTGGCGATAATCTCAGCAAAGAATTGGGAAGAGGCTCAAGATTCATTTAAACCCAATCACTCTAAGGGTATGGTTCGAGAAACTAACCTGGGTAGTGAGATGGCCGTATGCTATTCGGACGCAGCGTGGAATGAGAAGAAGCGACTGGCTGGTACAGCTTGGGTCATTAAGGAGGGGAAAGACCAACCGCGACGAGGGGCACAAATTCAGGAGTTTGTAGCCTCGCCTTTGATAGCTGAAGCCTTGGCTATTCGTTCAGCGATGACTGAAGCACTGGCCAATGGTTTCGTCCGGATTGTGTTTCGATCCGACTCTCTCAACCTTATCACTGCTATCAAATCTGGAGTGATATTATCAGAGATCGCTGGCATATTGCATGATATTGCCTATCTTCTCTCTTTATTAAAATCGATCGACTTCGAATGTATCCCTCAATCTTTCAATGGCGAAGCTGACTGTTTGGCTAATTCTATCCTATCGTCTTTCAATTCTTGTAATGTGGCCTCTGAGGCTCGTAACTCTCTTTAATTTTAGCTTAATGAGAAGGTATTTGACAAAAAAAAGAAAAAAAAAGTGAGAATATGAAGCAGACAATGCAAGAAGAAGATGGGTGTAAATAGAAAATGAGTTCTATATATTTATATATTAGATCAGGAGATCAACTCCGGGGAAATTTGTGTTTATCTTTCTCTTTTAAAACAAAAGCTGCATCTAGCTGATGCATGCAAATCTAGTAATACAAAGGTGATTCATATCATAAATACTGCCTCATCAACCAGAGAAAATTCTGCTCTTTGTCGACCTTTATGGGCAACTCGTGTTATGAGGCGGAAATATCAGATTTTTTGGTCATTTCCAAGCTTCTGGAACTCAGTTTCTAAGGTATCGAAGATCTTGGTGCCTTCGGTGTCTGTCTCAGGGAACCTAACGTGGACTGAACCATGTCTTATCGGTGCACCTGACCCTATACCAGGAGCCTGTTGCTTGACATAATTGTAAAGATCTTGGTGGAAAGGGTGATCCAAAGAGAAGCAATTGTCTACTGTTCCATTTGAGATGTGCCTACCAGATCCAGACCCTTCTCTTCTACAGAAATGTGGGAGAGACTCATAGTCCATTATCTGCATAAGAAAAGTTAAAACTTTCAGTCTTCTCGCACAAGAGTTACACTTCTTCTTCTTGGTTAATTGAATTGCTTACTTACCTTTAGCAACTCATCTTTCCCGCAGCCTTTCAGCACTTGAATCTTCTTCTTTGTTCTCTCTTGCAACAGAGGTTTTATGGTTTTCCAACAAGCAGAAAATATGTACGGGACATTGACAACATAATATGTCTCTGTTTTCTCTGGATAGTTTAAATCATCTATTGTGGTTATTGCAGTCATTAACTGCATAAAGTAAAGAAAAAGATAAAAATGTGGTCAAATAAAGAATCATATCTGTAACTCACAACTCAAGCATTTGTTTCATTCTTTTTACCTTAATTTGACTTAAGGCAGAAAGTTTTAAACCAGACATATCCAGTATTTTCAAACAAGTGCAAATTGGTCGTCCCTGTTTCTTTGTAGCAGATGGCTACAGAAAAGATGATCACACAATTAGGATTGATAAAGGAAAAAGCATATGTTGTAGACAAAGACCAAATAGAGTTTTGGTCTTACCAATATAACACGATCGCGGTACTCATTCATTTGAATGTGAGACTGTACATAGTAGTGAACCTGAATGAAGGATCAGAAAGCCTATGGTCAGAGATTCAACTTTATATCAAGTCGTGGAGTGGAAGATAAATAGAAATGCTTACGGAGGCTTTGTCATATGTGCTAAGCCCCACACCAATAGCAATGACAGGGAGACCCTAAAAAGTCATATCATTTAACAAAGTTGGTTTAAACATGATTTGGTGCTTATAAAAGTCAAAAGTTAAAGTCAAAGAAGGAAACTCATTAGAGTTGTACCTCTTTTGAATAACCAGACACACCTACAAGCTGTGTGTCTCTGATAGCTCTGTACAGATCAACAGGAACAATGGGTTTCTGCAGATGATCAGATGAGATCAAAAGGTCACAAAGAAACAAAGAACAGGATAAAAAACAATGATCGGATGAGATCAAAAGGTCACAAAGAAACAACGAACAGGATACCCAAAAGCTGAAAACTCACTGTTAGTATCTTGTCAATCTCGTTTTGAGTCCTCCATTCCAAACACTCGAGCAACTGTAACACTTGCAGGCATTAGTTTTAAAGCCAATCTATAATTAGGTGGAAGAAAGCAAACAGATTTAAACCATTTTATGAGCTTTCTGGACATTCCAATCCCTCGCTTTAAGAAAGCGTAACAACGTCTCTGTGGGATACCCTTGATGAACGTTCTGCAGCATGACACAGGCAGTTTTATAAGTCCACCATTTCTATCAAATGTCTTCTCTCAAGCTAGATCAACATAAGATCCAAGTTACACTTTAGACCCAACTGAAAACTTTGGATCAGTCAATCTTCTAAACTACAACTCGACAGATCCAAGGAATAGTTGATCTAATAAAAAACGGATCTATTGAATAAGCACTGCTAGAGAAGAACAACAACTTAGAGCCAACCTGACTCAAATTTAGATCCAGATCACTGGGACCATGCTATATATGATCAACTACAATGGGGTCTTTTTTTTGCCGGTTTGTCAAGAACCCTTTTTTAAGAAGAAAAATATTTCCCAAAATACCAAATCGAAAGTAGTCATCTTTGGTTCAATAAGCAGAAGAGTTGAAGTTGAATCTTTCAAAGCATCTATAAAAAGAAAGAAACAAAAGAGAAAGCAAGTAAATTACTAACCCGATACGACTCTTTCAATGAATCGTCAACTGTCAATACCAGAAAAAAATTGAACTCAAATTAGCTCAAAAATTAAGAATTCGTCGGCGATTTTAAAACAAAGGAAAAGCTTAAAACTTGAAAACTCAAAGAATACAGAAAACAAAAAAAACACACACCGTCCTCCATTAAAGCTCGTAATTGCTTGATTGCTTCCTCATTACTGATGCTCATTTTCTTTCTCAAGAGAGATCTCAAGCTCCGATTTGAAGGAAAAAAATCAGAAATTTTGGGCAAAAGTTTCAGCTCGAAATCTAAAAGAGGGTAAATCTCTGATCTCACGGACAATAGTGAATCCAAGGAAGTGAGAGAAAGAAATAAATAAAAAAATGGTGGAACTTTTTATTTAACGGAGCTAAGATAAAACGCGAGAGAGAGAGAAACCAAGTTCTCTCTTCTTCTTCTCCAAAGAGTTAGAAAAATATCAAATCATCATAATGTTTTCTTCTTGTAACGAAGAAGACAAGGAAATCTCAATTTATGGATTTCAAGCATGCCTCTTTTTTCCACTTTCTGTAAAGTTTGTATTTATTTTTATTAATGAGGAAAATCTCTCACACTCGATCCACCGTTAATGAAAAGTCAAGCAAGAATCTAATTATAGAAATAATTTATACTTTTTTTTACTCAAACCTTTACTTACTGCTTCGACTTTTATTTCAGTGAAAATTATGTGAATATCATATATATGAAAATTAATTCAGGAACATACATTTATCAAAGTTAAGAAAAATAGCAGTAGACCGATTAGATGCTCCACCACAAAATACTATGACCCACATATTTTGAAATTTTTTTATGTTAGTTACTACAATTTCCATTTATTTTATTTAGGTAAATATTTTTCCACAATAAATCAATATGGAATCTTTTTTAATGACATTTGCATGCTTAAGATAATTGATTAGAGCATAATTTGTAGTATATTGATTACAAAATTCAATGATAGATTTAAAAACATGCTCCTAAAAAAAAATCATATAATATATAATGGTATCTAATTCTTTCGAATTTTGATATGTTGATATCCAATACATAGGCACTACCGAAAACCGTGTATAAAATAAGATATCCTCATAATAATCGTATATTAACTTTCTTGGAAAGATTAATGAATTTATTAATAAAATTTTGTGTTTTTCTTTTTTGATAAAATCATATAAAATATAGTTGGGTTGAGAATTGAACGAAAAGAGAACAAGATGTTTCATGTATAATAAAACTTACTTTTTACTATACTAAAATGAGATTAAAATTCAATAATAACCCAATAAAATGTTTTGTAAAATAGTTATATTTATTTTTACAATATTTATAATTAAAATTTGACTGTAAAGAGACATATAATGGGATTTGACATGATTTATGTTTAATTTATTGTTAGACTTAGATTCGACATAAATATTAAATGGGAAAAAAGCAATAATAATGGAGAAACATGAACGTCCAACGTCATGTGTGAGTTCTCCTCTCGCCATACAATCAAAGACCCCATATGAGTCATATGACACATGCATCATCTAACTATCTTCTTCACCTTTTTCCTCTCATTATTATATTTTTTCTGTTGAATTATTTATTTATTTTAGATCTACTCAACGAATTTATTAATTTAGATATCCTTAGAACATATTCCCTTTTTTTTATTAAAAAAAAAAGTTGGACCTAACATGTGGCATATGTAAAGTTACATAGTTTGGCAAAAACCAAAATTCCCATCCGTTTCAACTTTTTCCAAATCTTTCGATTAAACAATCTTTTGATGACCCAAAACAAAAGTTGAATAAACTCAGCATACAGTTTTAGACAAAAAAACACTAATTGTGTTGCAGAGAGAGAAGTAACTAACAACAAACCATCTCAAAACTAGTTACAGACTTTGTACAAAAGTTTTACTAAAACTATAGTTATGTCCAAAAAATTACTATTTGGGGGGTACTATACATTTACATTTTCTATACATAAAGGCTTTAATACAGTAACCATCCTAGTTAAGTAAGCTTGAACCCTAATAATCAAGATCTTGTAAACTTGTCTTCATTTCATTAGATAGATATTCTCTAAGGGGAATGCATAGACCAGTTAAGGAGTCTTGTTTTTGTAATGGTATAATCAAGTGCTGGTTTCCATGTCTATCTTTGATTTCTATAAGACCCAACAAGACAGCAACTCCAAGTGCTTGAAACTAGTCTTTGCTTTTGGACATAAAGTCTAAGTTATGATCAACAATTTCGTTACTTCCTGAAATTTACATTGACCTTATTACAGGGTTTAATCACTTTAATGCTTTCAACTTCTTCTGTGGATATATTTCCACGTCTCCATTATTTGTTTCTTTTCCTTTTGATGCAAGAAATTGATCTGAATCTAGGCTTGTCTTATACAAGTATATATCAACTATGATAAACCTGCAATTTTTTGTCCTTAAGTAAAAACATAAGAGACAGAGGAGTTCATGGCAAAACGACGCAGATTCTAACGAGAACCCAACCTGAGAACAAGAAGATTCTGCTACTCAGGTGCAGCTTGGAAAGAAGAAAAGAGTGGTGCTGGAATCGGCTTCCTTTTTGTTGATGAATCAGGTAGAGAAATCCACTCCTCTGCGCTTCCATATCCTTATGTGCTCTGGAGAAGGCAATTGAATTGAAAATCACAAGACTTGAAGTTAGATAGGATTCCCTACAAATGATAGGAGCAATTAACAAAGGCAAAAAAAAAACTCTCTCTCGTCAAGCGACGAGAAAAGGGATTTAGGTCACTCTCAGCCACCGCCATTGTCACAAAAATTGACGTCGCCTGCGGCGCGTCTCCCTCTACCTCGTCCTATTCCAACAAGATTCCTTCTATCACCCCCAATCTCTCCTTCCTTTCTATTTAATTCTCTTAATGGTATCCCCCACTGAAATTGAGCCACCATGTTCATCTCAAAACTCACTTTCACAAAGAACTCCCTTTCACACCTCCACACCTTTTCTCCACTTGTGTGCCATAGATTCTCTGATGCCCTCTTCAAGTAGGAGCTTTGAGTTGAGCATTGAGTCTCCACTATCTCAGGTTTTAGAAAATTATGATGTTGCAAAATCGGGTAAATTGGCTTCATCATCCACGTCTTCATCTGTACCAATTTCTGTCAGTATCGACTTTGCAAAAGCAGTGGTATCTCTCCCTGCATCTACCCAATCTCTATCTCCACAAGGAGCCTGGAAAGTGCCTCTGTCAAACCCTTTGTCTTCACAGGTAGATCAAACAAAGGTCATAACAAGTTCTTCCATTGGGGAATTTCCAGTGATTTCACAAGTACTCGCCCCTCCTGATTTGTGGCCATCATTGCAAGATGGCAAACACCAATCTCACCCTCATTCAAAATTCCCTGCGGTGAGTAAAGATTCTCAACCTATGTTAGCTAAGAGGTTTGAAACTTCTCCTCAATAGAAGGTCTCTTTTGAGGAAAAACATCGTTTTTCTTGGGCTTATAGGATAAATCCTGCAACAAGAAATCTTTACATAGCTACCACTCCAATCTATTTGGAAGATGGAACTCCTCAGGTAATGGTTCCAAATCACATTCTCCTTCAGGGTTTGGAAAATCAGAATGAATATGTTTTAGGTCAGTTTCACCGTTGCATTGCCCAGGAGTTCGTGCCATAATCTATATGTTGTGAGACATTTTTAATAATATAAAACATAAATTTGATAAATAAAATAGTTAAAATTATTCCTTTAACTTATTCTATAGGATTTGACTTTACAAAATTAAGAGATAATTATGTTTTATATTAACATTATATATTACATGATATTCTATTTTTTATTTAATTAAATTATTTATAAATTTTAATTATTTTTGTAATTTTTATATATCTGTGGATCGGTCCGTTGACCAAATGGTCAAAACTTGTTGTCCATGACAGATTAACCTGCAAAACCCATCTTTTATTTGGACAAAATATATAATCTTAATTTGTCCCATAGCGGAGCGGTTTAACATAACCTGCAGATTTAAAGCCAGCATTAACACCCTAGATGAAGTTATTTGTGAAAAAAAAGACTAAAAACATAAGAGAAATAAAGAGAGAGCTATAAAAAACGGCGTCGTATGCAGTTTAGTTGACTAAACAGTTGTCTTTCTTTCTCCTTCCATTGTTGATTTCTCTGAAGAGAACGAAGAAAGTTTGAGAAGGATGGCGGAATCGCGAGATATACTGATGTCGACGCTATTGGATTCTGGGGTTTTGATTCCCGGAGATTTCTCTTCCGTTGGTGAATTTTCTACGGAAGCGTTAGTATCGATCTGTGCTCAGTTGATTAATCTCATTGACCCATCAGCGTCGTTTTGCCATGAACTCCCTCATTCTCTCCCCGAAAGGTTCAGGATTTGCACCGAAATTGCTCATTCTGTGAATATTCTAGGCTACATCAACGACATGACTTATTATAAGGTATCATATCATTTCCCATTTTAGATCGCTAATAGAAATGCTCGGACATGACTTATAAGTATATAGAATGATAGAAATTTGTTGGAAAACCAAGTTTTGCTTGGCTTATAGGGTGTGACATTTTGGATTGGTTAAAGGAACTAACTTTAGGGTCTAATGAATCTCAAGGAACAAGCTTTACAGTGGAATTCATAGATTAGATGTGAGGATCATGAGAATAGATAGCAAGGAAGTGTCTAGATTAGTGAAATCCAGCACTCGTTTGGTCTTTCAGATATGAAATATCAATAGCTTTTTGTTTCTTTGTATTCTGTAGTTATCATGAGAGTGAATGTGGTGTGAGATGGTTATCGAGAGCTGTGATTGTCCTTTAGTGTTCGCTAGAATCTTCTGAAGTTTATTTTCCGTTCTGGCTGTGTGGCTTTCCTTATATGTGTGAAATCATGCTGAAACAGATTATATATGTTACTTGCGGCAGTTTCTGCATCCATCTGAAGATGACTCGTATAGGTTGGTTAGGTTTCTGGTTGAGAGGCTTTCGGAGAAAAATGAAGGAACAAATACTTCTCCAGCTGGTGATTTAGTTAGCAGGCCAAAAACGGAAAATTTCAGCGATATTTCAGATGTCAATATGGTGAAGGAGGACAAGGATGAGACTTTTGATATGCATATAAAGAAAGTTGAAGCTGTTTTGAAAGATCTTACGATGAGTACTGGTATCTCTCATTCACCAGACTCTCTTGCCAAAAATACCTCCACCAATGGGTCCGCCATTGTTGACTTCCTTTCCCGAAAGACAGATGGCCCTGTAAATGATGTACCATCAGATCTTTCTTTGAGAGAGTCATCTGGATATGAAGAAAATACTAATGAAGACCCCTATGAGGTACTGTTTCTTCTACTTATAGTGGCCTTGTCTCCTTTATCTATACTGGGAATATGTTTGAACTCTTACATAGGAATAAAACCAGTTTAAAATGTTAATCTTTATCATTTCTATGCTTTGTAGATAAGTTATGAGACTATCGAGTTACAGAGTCAACATAGTTTACTCTTGGATAAACTGGAATCTGGATCCTTAGAGTTATGCAGTCTTGACAATGAGTTGGAGTTGTTGGAGATGGCTGCGGAGAGGTTATTGGATGACAAACAGCTGGGTGGGTCATATCTCGAACAGCTTAATCAACAACTAGTGGTCAAAAGGTGTAATATCATGGACTTTCAAAAGCAATGGTATGAACTGTATTCTGTTAATTAAAGTTGAAAGTATGTATGCATATAGTTTCATGGACAACCACAGGACATGATACCCTGAAGTATCTATGTACAATTCCTGAATATATAAACCTAAGTTTGGCGGAGCATGATTTCTAAGTATATCATGCCTTCCTTCAGGTACGATGTAAGGCTATCTTTGGAAACTATAAAGCTACGTCTCTTGGACCAACTTGATGTAGAGGAACCAGAGGCTAAAGAGAAATTAAATAAGTTGAGAACGACTGAACTGGATTTACAAACTCTCTTATCAGAAATTCTCAAGAGGTAATGAGAGAACTCCTACTACATGGCCCTTCGCTGTATGCCATTTGGCTTTGGTTTTTTTATTGCTAGTTTATGTCATTTTCTTTTGGCAATTAGATACTACGTAACTTCTTTCATTTGGAAATATCTGTGGGGGTAATAGAAATCTGAACTGCATAAATAGGAAGGAGAAATATCAAGCATTTTATTGGCTTTGATGTTGAAGTTATAACTAACTGCAAGTCCCTGGACTCCCGTAACATATTAATGTGTTAATTTTTTGTCCCAACAGGGAAGATGAACAGTGTAACCTATACACTGAACTTGAAAGGCAGCCAAAAGCAGCACCTCGGAAATCTCATATCCATGGGATTAAAGAAATAACTAAAAATAGCCGTAAACTGGACACTGATATTCAAAGGATTTCAGGGGAGACCAGAGAGCTACAATATGAGAGTAACTCAATCCAAGAACGCCTACACCGATCATATGCTGTTGTGGATGAAATGCTTACAAGGTATGACCTTTGGCCTGTCATGCTTGAATTGTCTGATCAGATATACACCAAAATAAAGGTTGCTATGACGCTCAGCTTTAGAGAACATGTATACCCTTCTATAATGTGATGATGAGAACATTTGTTCATTTACTGAGCAGAGAAGTGAGAAAAGACCCAGCTGTACGGCAGGTATACAAGCTATTAACCAGTATCCACAGTATGTTCGAGCAAATCTCTGAGAAAATCCTCATGGCTGATCGGTTTAGAAGAGAAACAGTCGACTATGAAAAGAAGTTGGGGTCCATTGCAGCTCGAGGCATGAGTCTGGAGAAATTACAAGCTGATCTAGATGCCATCAGGACTGAAAACAAAAGCCTTGAGAAACAACTAATTCATGTGGTTGAGGAGTAAGAGATACATTTTTTAGAGTTTTGAGGTCATCAGAGAATAATCTGTTAGTGTGCTTTCATATTTTGAGGCAGTGTTTCCTTATAGGAATGAGAAATATTTCCCTCAGATATATGAAATTCTTTCTTTCTGATCTGATAGCGGCTACTAAAGGGAACCAAAAGTTGATTCAACTAAACCATCGGGATCTTCTTTCAAACATTCTCTATATATTTTCCGATGATTCACAACAACAAAAAAAGGCAAAAAAGTTTGCTTCCTTGATCCACATCTGCTTTCCTCTTGTAATTGCCAACCTATATTTTTCTGGGGATGATGTTTCCTAAGTATTTACACCAAAAATCCAGACAGCTACCTCTCTTTTACGTGATTGATGTAGTATCTTTGCTGCTTCTGCGTTTAGGGGTGGGCCTGATGCTGAAAACGAGGGGACAAGACCAAACACACTGTGCAGCTTCTTGACCATAAGCAATTTGCTGGGTTTCTGTGTTTGATAAAGCTTCCTCCTTCAGTTCTCTTTCTACAGGTGGGTCAATGTGATCTGAGTGCACCACTAGCTCAGCTGCAGGTGCTGAATTTGATATCTGAGGATCCTAATCTTCAGAAATAGTAGATGCTATTTCTCTGCACAAGAAGTTACTGTTATGAGATAAAAGCATGAAATTTTAGAGTTACAAGTAGCAGTCTACAAAAAAACAGAATACACTTTTACAACTATATAACAAGGAAAAATCTTCTTAATTCTCGAAATTGAACTTAAAACGCATATCTGAATAGTCCAACTCAAGTGAAACTGAGAGCAGTGTGTTGAAATAAAAATTGCGATAGATCACTAACTAATGTAGATAGGTGTGGGCAATCGGGTATTCCGTTCGGTTTTTTGGTTCTGAAAATTTTGGAACCATTTAAGAAATGAAAGGTTTCGGTTCGGTTCCTACCGGTTATACCCAAAATTCGTTTTGGTTTCGATTTCGGTTTCGGTTCCGGTTATTTTAGAACCAAAATATGAAATAGAATATGTATAATACAAAATTTATTTTGGTGTTACAAAACATGTTCTTCACCGTTTATATATGATTTTGCGAGTTTAGTGTTATGATTTTTCAATTCTGATCATTCACAAAACACAAGTCATGGTGAACATAAACCCAACCAATAAAAGCCCAGCCCAAACTAGATTGTTGTTTTATAAATAGGGCTATTTATAACTTGTTCTGCACTCGATCGACTCTTAAAAACTAAAATAAACCCTCGCTGTCTTCACCTTCTTCTCCATGGCCAGTTATAGCCAGAAATCAGCAGCCAAAACTAATTTAGTGGGTAAGCGAAAGCTGGAAGACGGTTTGCAGACCGAACCGATTCTGAAGAGACATAGGGATTTATCTGAGGAGAAGGAGACAACGAAAGGATTTGCTGATGATCTCCCAAGGGTTGAGTTGTTGGAGACAAAGTCCGATGAGCCTAATTTAATCTCAGTGGAAGGAATTGATGAAACTCCCGATTTTGTTGAGGAAGCTACCGTAAGTATAATTTTTTAAGAAATTTAGTTAGATATTTTGCAAGTTTATCTTCAATTAAGCATCTTTGTTGCTAACACACACACTTGGCTGTTAAATTCAGGAACATGCCCTACTCAAAAAGACGGTCTTTGTTTCCCGTCTCCCTCCCGAAACTACAATATCAGATATGTAAGCAGCATTTTCAGTTTCCACTTTCTTTCTCCATCGGAGCTACTTTTTTCATGACTAATATTTTGTTGACAGCATCGATTTCTTCAAAGATGTTGCAAGAGTTGTTCGTGTTCGACTTCAACTAACCCGCGAGGACCAGTATTCGGGCTCTGGCTTTGTTGAGTTTGCTTCTGCCTACGAAGCAAAGAAGGTGAGATTAGTTTTTAGTAATGATGAAAAAAGTATTTAACTAGTCATTTCACAAGTAGTAGTGTTTATTTCTATAAAGTATGTGAAAGTACCTTAGCTGACTCGATCTTTTATACTCTAGGCACTGGAAAAGAAGAAGGGAGAATATTTTCACAATCAGGAGATTTTTCTTGCTGTGGCTCATCACGGGCCTCCTCCATGCTCTCGACCCAAGTAAATTGATTTTTGTAAAAAAATTGCTAGAGTTTTTATTCCACTAAACAAGATTAATTTTTGTTGTTGTTGTTGTTGTTAAATCAGCTATTGCCTAGATCACAAAGTTTGGTAAGAGATTTAACTATTTGCCTCTTGAGTTTCTTATCAAGTGCACATTAGGTGAAATTTTTGGTATACATGGATCACAAAGGTTTTTGATATTCCAGGTACGAAGAAGAAGACTACCTTCAACAAGAAAGCCTTCCGATAGCAGAAGATGAGACACCTCCTGGTTTTGTTAAGGTCAGAAGAAACGCTTAGCGTTTTATAATACAACTGTTGTGACACAGTTGAAATATGACTTATTTTGGGGATGAGGCTAGTCTTTGTTATTGTGCAGTTTAAGTCCTTTTCTCCTTAGAGTCGTGCTAACACATTTGGCTCTTGAATTCAGGAAGCTGCCATGAAGAAAAAGACGCTCTTTGTTGCAAATCTCTCTCCCCAAACTACTAGAATTTTGCATATGTAAGTAGCACCTTATTAAATTTCCACTTCCGTTCTCATAACAAGTTTTTCATGACTGGTTTCTTACCCTCCATTTTTACAGCATCAATTTCTTCAAAGATGTTGCAGAAGTTGTTAGTGTTCGACTTATTGTAAACCATGAGGCTAAGCATGTGGGCTATGGCTTTGTTGAGTTTGCTTCTGCTTACGAAGCAAAGAGGGTGAGTAGTCTCTTAGTATCGATGAAACAAGTATTAAAGCAATTTGAAAAGTATACAACAGTTATTTGAAAGTCTGATACTTGTACTGTAGGTGCTGGAAATTAAGAATGGTGAATATTTGCACGATCATAAGATTTTGTTGAGAGGACTTGATGAAACTCATAAGATTTTGTCGAAAGGACTTGATGAAACTCCCAGTTTTCCTGAGGTACCTCTTCTTATTATCTTCAAAATATGTCACGCTCAGAAGAAACGCTTAGCGTTTTAATGTTGCCACAATGTCAAAAGATGACTTGTTCTGGTTTGAATCTTCAGATGAGGCTACTATTTGTTGTTATTGTATATAAAAAATCCTTTTCTGCTTAGAGTCTCCTGCTGACACACTTGGCTTTTAATTCAGGCAGTTGCCACTGTAAGATATAAGACACTCTTTATTGCTCGTCTCGCTCGCCAAACTAAAATATCAGATATGTAAGTAGCACCTTCAATTTCCTCTTTAGTTCTTGGAGCAAGGTTTTCATGACTTAACATTTCATCCTCCATTTTTTACAGCATCAATTTCTTTAAAGATGTTGGAGAAGTTGTTCATGTTCGACTTATTGTAGACCCCAGGACTAAGCATGTGACTTTTGGCTTTGTTGAGTTTGCTTCTGCTAACGAAGCATGGAAGGTGAGACTAGTTTATAGTAATGATGAAAATTACCTCAGTAGTTATTTGAAAGTACGATTGCTGATTAAATCTTTTATTCTGTAGGCGCTGGAAGAGAAGAACGGTGAATATTTTTATGATCAGGAGATTTTTCTTGATATTGTCAAGGCACCTCAATACCCTTTAAAATCCAAGTATATTGATATTCTATGCTGTGGATATTTGTTTATTTAACACTGGTTGCAACTTATTGCTAGAGTTTTGACGCCATTACACAAGACTAACGCTGTTTTTTTAAATTAATTAGGCACTGCATAGATTACAAAGTTTGGTAAGGGATTTAACTATTTGCAGCTTGAGCTTGTTATCAAGAACACATTGGGTGAAGTTTTTGGTATACATGGAGATATCACAAGGGTTTTTTATATTCCAGGTACGAAGACTACCCTCAACGAGAAAGCCTTCTGGTAAAAGAAGACGCAGCAGGAGTGGAAGGACTTGATGAAACTCCCGATTTTGTTGAGGTACCTCTTCTTTAATATGTGTCAAGCTAAGAAGAATTACTGTTGCCACAAAGTCGAAGATGATGAGTCTACTTTTTGTTGTTAATGCAATTCACAACTCCTTTTCTCCTTGGAGTTGTGCTAACACACTTGGCTGTTAAATTCAGGAAGTTGCCTCAAGGGAAAAGACAGTTTTTGTTGCCAATCTCTCTTTGGACAGAGACACACTTTTTTACGCATCAAAAATGTATGTACTATGTAGCACCTTTACTTTCCAATGTTTGTTCTTGGAGGAAGTTTTTGATGATTAATATTTTATCCTCCTTTTTTTTACAGGAGCAATCTCTTCAAAAATGTTGGAAAAGTTGTTCATGTGCGACATATTGCAGACGACAGGGGGGAGCCTGTGGGCTGTGGTTTTGTTGAGTTTGCTTCTGCTAACGAAGCAAAGAAGGTGAGAATAGTTCACAGTAATGATGACTTCATCTGGAAAGTAGTGTATACTTATGATGACAAATATATCAAAGAAGTTTTCTGAAAGTTGTATTGCTGATTAAATCTTTTATACTGTAGGCGGTGCAACAGAGGAATGGTTTAGAGTTTCATGTTAAGTTGGCTGAGAAGATAGCTCCATACCCTTTCCAACCCAAGTAAATTGATTATTCCATATGGAGATTTGTTTCTCTAACTTAATGTACTATAGTTTTGAAGATTAACACTAGACGCTATTATTTTTGGTGATTAGGTACAACCTTGCAGACCTTGCAGAGAAGCTTTGGTAAGGGATTTAACTATTTGCTTTTTGAGTTTGTTATCAAGAGCACATCTTGGGTGAAGTTTTTGGTATACATGGAGGAGAGATGACAAGGTTTTTGTATATAATCCAGGTACGAAGACAACCTTCGACGAAAAGGATTTGGTTTGCCGCTGTTCAAATCGGAGCTGAGGAAACAACCGGCAATCTTCTGCGGTAAGAAGATTACCTTCTCTCACAGTGACTAGAAGAAACTCTTTGGTGATTTTACCTTGTACAGTGCAACTTAAGTTTATAACTTTTTGTTACCCATAAAATTGAACTTCTGTGATGTAAGATTTCTTTATAGGGCTCAATCTTTCCGGTCGCTCAAAGTTTTTAAAAAAAATCTGTTTCCGACATATTTATTAACTGAATCAACCGGTGTACAAATCAAGAGCTTCATTTTGGCACATTTGCCACCTAAAGCATTAGAGAATGTGTAAACGTGTCATCTCACTATTTGTATTTCAAAAGAAAGGACCCAAACATTAATTAATCATCTAAAACCAACATGTATATTCATGCGACTTTCCAGAAGCTAGATGCTCAGCAAAGAGAGCAATCTTGGCTTAGTGATCATCTGAATCTTCTTCACTGCTCCATTTGCTTATGAACTTGGGAACAATGTTTCTTACATCTCGCGCCTCTGACACTTCATCCATTTCATTCATTCGTTCAAAGGGGTCATTTTTCTGACATTTCTTGCTAGTATTTGTCCACATAGTTATAAATTACAAGATGTTTCTTGCTAAATTTGGTAAAAGGGGAAGTGATATATGAGTCTATTTACCTCTAGTCTATAAATTTTGGTTCTTTTCCTTAAGATCTTGACGCTCGTGTCTACTCCCGTCTGGTTCATCATTCTCTTCTCAGTTTTCCTTTTTCAAGAACTACCGTCACATTCTCACATGTCTTTGGGATATACCCAAAGACCTGCAGACAAAACCTGAGACTGTCTCATACTGATGACTCTGCAAAAAGGGGAACAAAAGGATTGTTTATACTTTGCCAACAAGCAATTTTTAAGATCGATTCTGATTTCGAGAAAGACACACTCACACACAAAAGACACGGTTAAAGAGACAATTACCTCTGGCATTTTCAAGTTGAGTTCTTCTGATAACTGGTCAATCGATGTGTTGGCATCAACATCATTTATATCCTCTGCTCTCATCCCGATATAACTCGTTCTCTTCTGAATCTCCTCTCCTATTCAGCTAGGAACAATGGAAATGAGAAATTAAGTTAAAGAGATAGACCCCACCATTGAAGAATAGCAATAAGTTGAAACTAGGATGCACTTACCTTTGAATCGTTTTCATCAAATATTTCACTAACAGTCTCTTCAACCACATCTTCAAGAGTTATTATCTGCATGGAGAAAAATTACACAACCTATCAAGAGGGAGAAGGAGAGAAAAAAGAAAAAAAAGAGGAGAAAGACAACCACACACATACTCCAACCGTTCCACCGTATTCTTTAAGAACAACTGCCATGTGGACCTTTCTTATTCTAAAAACTCTAAGAAGATTCCAAACTGACATCGAATATGCAAATTTCGACAAAACATCAAAGTTTATTATGTGTGACAAACAGTAACTAAGGTTTAGGTATTAAATCAAAAGATTGAGTACAATGATGATTACCAGCGATAATAAACGTACAGTTGTGGACATGGAGCACAAACCTGCATTCTTTGTGTGGTTGTCCTTCTCTTTTTCTTTTTCCTTTTTTCTCTCCTTCTCCCTCTTGATAGGTTGTCTAATTTTTCTCCTTGCAGATAATAACTCTTGAAGATGTGGTTGAAGAGATTGTTGGTGAAATATTTGATGAAAACAATTCAAAGGTAAGTGCATCATAGTTTCAACTTGTTGCTATTCTTCAATGGTGGGGTCTATCTATTGCACTTAGTTTCTCCTTTCCATTGTTTGGGGATACTTCCCATTAAGAATTTGAAGCATTGCTTCTAGATTAGTCGGTTTTTGTTCTGGGAACCCCACTAGTATATATGGTGTTGAAACTCCCGGTCTTTCTCGAGCTTTCACGAATTTGTGAGATTCGGCTCTAGACTTGTTTGGATATGCTTCCACTAGTATCGTCTTGGGGATCCCGGTTGTTTATGGTTTTATATCGACGGAGTTTTCATATCCGTGAGATTAATCACAATCATCCGAATGACCTTTCATGTCAAAAAGACATGCAAAGAGCTTGGAAATGAGCTATTCACCATAACTCTCTCATTAGCAGATTGATCATCGTTCTGGTGAAAGTAAGAGAAAACCAACCGTAGAAATTCAACCTCTGATCAACGATGTAAGCATACAACATGTTACCGTATGAATCGAGAGAGGAAACGTAGATATTGGAAGCAGAGCCGAAGCAAGTGGCTAAGCTGTAAGATAATGAAAAATCTCCTTCGCCGACCAGAAGTATATGATGTTTGGATGAATAGTGTTTGACCCATACTTCTTCACCATCGTCTATCTCTCTGTTAAGCTCCATGAGCTCCCTCATTGCCATAGTCGTGGTCAATGAAATGATGATATCTTGGAAAGCTTTTTAAGTAATAGACGATTTAGCTTCTCTATGAAATGGAAATGACTATTAGCTTTATGGCATCTCTTTCCAACAGTCCCTTGTTTTAAGTGAACGGTATCTTTTCAAATTTGAAGGATTATGTTCATATATCATTTTATGTTGAATTCTTTTTCCAGACTTTTTCTATCTAATTAGAAGAACAAAATCCAATGTATTAACCGCAAACACTATTACACGAGACTAATCGATAACATTCAACGACTATTTAGGTTAATAGTTATTCAATAAATATAAATAGTTAATTAAAATTAAATATGATATATATATATAGCCTATGTAGTATACAACAATTTTATCATAACTTAATAAAAGTATTTGACAAAATAAAATAAATGAGTGGTGTTTGTAAATTTGAATAGTTAAAAGTGTTATTGAGAACATTAAAAATGGTATCTCAAAATTCTGCTTAATTTAAGTGTTAACTCGTTTAATTTCGACTTGGTTTAAGACTTTAAGCCCATTTAGTTGCCAGGCAAGAGACACGGACAGTTGGAAATGGCAATGTTTTCTAGCTTCAGCGACAAGAAAACGCAGACCCCATTGTGACAATAGAACATTCTGAATCTCAATGAATGGGACACTTGAAGAAGAAAAGACTGAAGCACATGATCAGTGATTTGACTGTCAACAAAAGAGATGACAAATGGAGCCTAGATCATGTCATCAAGCTATGAACAATACTAGTATTTTTGAATTCTAGAAACCCAGAAGTCGAACTGAATTAAAGCAAGTGCCTTGCCTCGTAAAGTTATAATCCAAACACAAACACATAAATCCAGATTCAATTGTATGTAAAGATTTGGTTTGAATCCCAAAGACAGAGAAACTCGAAATGCTAAATCAAAATGCAATCAAAGCCACAGAGTTTTTATTCCAAACTCTTATCGAGAAACAGAAGATACATTCAGCATGGAAACTAGCCTTTTGGAGGAGACTCAGACGGCGTCTTAGAGACGATAGAAAGTGCGTGTAATCCACTGTCCAGCTCTTCCCGAAGCAAATCATAGACAAGCCTGTGCCTCATTACCAGATTCATTCCTTCGAATCCTTTGGAAATGATCTTTACATTGAAATGTGTTTCTCCGTCAGTTCTACCTTTCATCCCAGCGTGACCTGCGTGCTGATACGAAACATCCTCGATCACTAACTCCACAGGCTCGAGCTCCTTCTGAAGCTTCTCCCTCATCCTGCTCGTCCGATTCTCGTTTGCCCCTGAATCCGACCCGGTTTTCTCAACGCTGCTCATCGCGACGGATCTCGACCCAATTCGATTCAGAGTTGAACAATTTTGGTGCGGAGATAGAGAGTTTAGGAGAATTTGCTGGTGATTTTAGGGTTTGAGGTCGGTGGAATCCCGATACGAGTAACCTAAGTGAAGATGAAAACATGGCCACTCTGTTGAATCCACATGAAACGCCGTCGTTTTAGCATTAAATCTACCCCTTATTTATGATAAATAAGTACAAAAATGGGTACAAACTTTCAATTAGATCAAAACACCCTCGTTTCGTTTTTGTGAGATAAAGGAAACGTAGACTTATCAGCAGGTAATTAAAAGAATTTGGGAAGAAAAGAGGATGATTTTGACCAATCATTTGGGCCTTAGTGGCCCAATAAATGTCCCATATCGGTTGAGTTAATTGGATCCTTAATAGTTAAACTTAAATTGGTTGGTGATCTTTCCCGGGGAGGGAAAGCTTCCAAAAATTACCTGGTAAGTTATCCGTGCAAAGTACATCCGAATGACGGATCTTCCTGTCCAAGTTTTCACATAGTTATGATCTAGCAGAATACTGTTCACGAAGGCTATAGTTTCCTTCTTATAGGGTTTCGGGAACGCTCTCATCGGTGTAACCTACCGATGTGGGACATTTAGACTGGCTATGTTGGGCCATTAAAACCCAAATGATTGGACAATGAGGGACTTGTTCTGCTCTCGATCATAAAACCTCACTGTCTTCACCTTCTTCTCCATGGCCAGTTCTAGCCAGAAATCGAATAAATTCATACCAGAGGTTGGTGACGATTCATCTTGGAGTGATGGGATGAAAAAGTAGCATTTAACTTAGTTTCTCATTTCCATTGTTCCTGGCTGAATAGGAGGAGATTCAGAAGAAAACGGGTTATATCGTGATGAGAGCGGAAGATATATATGATGTTGATGCCAACACATCGATTGACGAGTTATCAGAAGAACTCAACTTGAAAATGCCAGAGGTAATTGTCTTTCTAACCATGCTTTTATGTGTGGGTGTGTCCTTCTAGAAATCAGAATCGATCTTAAAAAATTGCTTGTTGGCAGAGTATAAACAATCCTTTTGCTCCCCTTTTTGCAGGTTCATCAGTATGAGACAGTCTCAGGTTTTGATTGTGAGGTCTTTGGGTATATCTCAAAGACAGGTGAGAGTGTGACGGTAGTTCTTAAAAAGGAAAACTGGGAAGAGAATGATGAGAGTAAACACGAGTGTCAAGATCCAAAGGAAAAGAACCAAATTTATAGACTAGAGGTAAATAGACTCATAATTTCACTTCCCCTTCTACCAAATTTAGCAAGAAGCATTTTTTATTCTCTAACTACTTTGTAGACAGATACTAGCAGGAAATGCCAGAAAAGTGAGCGCTTTGAACGAGTGAATGAAATGAATGAAGTGTCAGAGGCGCGAGTAAGAAACATTGTTCCCAAGTTCGTCAGAAAATGGAGCAGTGAGGAAGATTCAGATGGTAATCACCAAGCCAAGATTGCTGTCTTTGGCGAGCATCTAGCTTGTGGAAAGTCGCATGAAAACATGTTGGTTTTAGATGACTATTAATGTTTTAGATCAGTTTTTTTTATGGGTCTTTCTTTTGAAATACAAATATTGAGACGACACGTTTACACATTCTCTGATGTTTTAGGGGGCAAATGTGCCAAAATGAAGCTCTTGATTTGTACACCGGTTTATTCAGTTAATAAATGTCGGAACCAGAATTTTTAAAAAAATTTTGAGCGACTGGAAAGATTGAGCCCTATAATACGGAAAAAAAACCCAGGGCATTGCATTGACCGATTAGAGCAGAGTATCTAAGAAATCTTACATCACAGAAGTTTAATTTTATGGGTCACAAAAAGTTATAAACTTAATTTGCCCTGTACAAGGTAAAATCACCAAAGAGCTTCTTCTATAAAGTCAGTCACTGTCAGAGAAGGTAATCTTCTTACCGCAGAAGATTGCCGGTCGTTTCCTCAGCTTCGATTCGAACAGCGGCAAACCAAATCCTTTTCGTCGAAGGTTGTCTTCGTACCTGGATTATATACAAAAACCTTGTCATCTCTCCTCCATGTATACCAAAAACTTCACCCAAGATGTGCTCTTGATAACAAACTCAAAAAGCAAATAGTTAAATCCCTTACCAAAGCTTCTCTGCAAGGTCTGCAAGGTTGTACCTAATCACCAAAAATAATAGCGTCTAGTGTTAATCTTCAAAACTATAGTACATTAAGTTAGAGAAACAAATCTCCATATGGAATAATCAATTTACTTGGGTTGGAAAGGGTATGGAGCTATCTTCTCAGCCAACTTAACATGAAACTCTAAACCATTCCTCTGTTGCACCGCCTACAGTATAAAAGATTTAATCAGCAATACAACTTTCAGAAAACTTCTTTGATATATTTGTCATCATAAGTATACACTACTTTCCAGATGAAGTCATCATTACTGTGAACTATTCTCACCTTCTTTGCTTCGTTAGCAGAAGCAAACTCAACAAAACCACAGCCCACAGGCTCCCCCCTGTCGTCTGCAATAAGTCGAACATTAATAACTTTTCCAACTTTTTTGAAGAGATTGCGCCTGTGAAAAAATGGAGGATAAAATATTAGTCATCAAAAACTTCCTCCAAGAACAAACATTGGAAATTAAAGGTGCTACATAGTACATACAATTTTGATGCGTAAAAAAGCGTGTCTCTTTCCAAAGCGAGATTGGCAACAAAAACCGTCTTTTCCCTTGAGGCAACTTCCTGAATTTAACAGCCAAGTGTGTTAGCACAACTCCAAGGAGAAAAGGACTTGTGAATTGCATTAACAACAAAAAGTAGACTCGTCATCTTCGACTTTGTCGCAACAGTAATTCTTCTGAGCCTGACACATATTAAAGAAGAGGTACCTCAACAAAATCGGGAGTTTCATCAAGTCCTTCCACTGCTGCTGCATCTTCTTTTACCAGAAGGCTATCTCGTTGAAGGTAGTCTTCGTACCTGGAATATAAAAAACCCTTGTGATCTCTCCATGTATACCAAAAACTTCACCCAATGTGCTCTTGATAACAAGCTCAAGCTGCAAATAGTTAAATCCCTTACCAAACTTTGTAATCTATGCAGTGCCTAAGTAATTAAAAAAAAAGCGTTAGTCTTGTGTAATGGCGTCAAAACTCTAGCAATAAGTTGCAACCAGTGTTAAATAAACAAATATCCACAGCAGAGAATATCAATATACTTGACTTTTAAAGGGTATTGAGGTGCCCTGACAATATCAAGAAAAATCTCCTGACCGTCAATATATTCATGGTTCTTCTCTTCAAGCGCCTACAGAATAAAAGATTTAATCAGCAATCATATACTTTCAAATAACTACTTAGGTAATTTTCATCATTAC
Source organism: Lepidium didymum (assembly GCA_963920545.1). Taxonomy (NCBI): domain Eukaryota; kingdom Viridiplantae; phylum Streptophyta; class Magnoliopsida; order Brassicales; family Brassicaceae; genus Lepidium; species Lepidium didymum. Next base: position 24,700,221 of record OY986993.1, on the reverse strand, counting down.
TATAAACTAGTCTCACCTTCCATGCTTCGTCAGCAGAAGCAAACTCAACAAAGCCAAAAGGCACATGCCTAGTCCTGGGGTCTACAATAAGTCGAACATGAACAACTTCTCCAACATCTTTGAAGAAATTGATGCTGTAAAAATGGAGGATGAAATGTTAAGTCATGAAAAAATTGCTCCAAGAACGAAAGAGGAGATTGAGGGAGCTACTTACATATCTGATATTTTAGTTCGGCCAGCGAGACGAGCAATAAAGAGTGTCTTATATTTTACAGTGGCAACTGCCTGAATTAAAAGCCAAGTGTGTCAGCAGGAGACTCTAAGCAGAAAAGGATTTTTTAAGTACAATAACAACAAAAAGTAGCCTCATCTGAAGATTCAAACCAGAACAAGTCATCTTTTGACTTTGTGGCAACATTTAAACGCTAAGTGTTTCTTCTGAGCGTGACATATTTTGAAGATAATAAGAAGAGGTACCTCAGATAGAATCCAAGTATCGGTGCTTTCAAAATCACAAGATTATATTGATACCATTATTACATTTGAGGATAAGCGATTCTATGCAACTTTTACTTATTGTACAAATGATAAAAAGAAGAGAATTCTGATATGGAGTAAGTTAACTGAAGTGGCAAAAGTAAGAAACTCACCTTGGATTATTATGGGGGACTTCAATGACATCCTATCCAATGATGAAAAGACCGGTGGGGTAGTGAGACCAGAAAGTTCCTTCACTGACTTCTGATCGTTTGTCTCTACAAATGGGCTATTTGATATCCAACACTCCGGGGATTGCTTCTCATGGAGAAGAATCAGACAAAACTCAACAGTGAGGTGTAGACTTGATAGAGCTATGGCGGAGGAAAAATGGTTCGATCTGTTCCCAACCAGCAGATCAGAATATCTTATGTTTGAAGCATCTGATCATAAACCTTTAGTAACACATTTTGAACCTGATTGAAGAAGAAAGAAAGCCATCTTCCGATTTGACAAAAGATTAAAGGATAATGCCGAGATTCATACCTTATAAGGAAGAGTTGGAACCCAAGAATACATCTCTCCTTAAGTACTCGCATCAGCAGAACTCGTGCAGCCATCATTCATTGGACAGCTGAAACCAATAGAAACAGCAGAGTGAGTATTGAAACCTATAAAAGAGAGTTGAATGCGGCGCTGGAGGATCCCATATTTGATTACCAAAAGGTGAAAAACATCACTCAAAAACTCCAACTCCAATTGGCCTATGGTGAAGAGGAGGCCTTCTGGAAACAGAGGAGTAGATCACTATGGTTACAATTGGGGGACAAGAACTCCGGTTACTTCCATGCTGCAACAAAAACCAGACAGATTCGAAATACATTATCTGTCATTGAAAACGATGAAGGAATAGCCTTAGTAACTGAGGAGGAGATAGAAAAGACAATCACAGGGTACTTTCAAAATCTGTACACTTCATCCAACACACAAGGTAAAGAGGTAGTACAAGAAGCGCTTGAAGAGAAAATTACAGCAGAAGATAATACTCATCTGATAAGTATACCAAGCGAGGAGGAATTCGATGTGCAGCATTCTCTATTAATGTTGATAAAGCCCCTGGACCAGATGGGTTCTCTGCATCATTCTTTCAAGCAAATTGGGACACAGTGGGACCTGCATTAGAAAAAGAAGTGTTAGATTTTTTCAACTCAGGAACCATGAATGCAGCTTCAAATAAAACACTAATCAGGCTGATACCAAAGAATGCAAATCCCAGGAAAGTATCGGAATTCAGATCAATTGCTCTATGCAACTACTCCTACAAAATGATTGCAAAGATTCTGGCCAAAAGAATCAGAACAATACTATCAAAGGTTATATCCCTCAACCAGTCAGCATTCATCCCTGGGAGAAGTATTACTGATAATGTACTCATAACTCACGAAATATTACACTCATTAAATACCTCTCAAGCAACAAAGTATGGGGCTGTGGCTGTCAAGACAGACATGACGAAAGCCTATGATCGGCTAGAATGGTCGTTCATAAGAGAAGTAATGACAAAGCTGGGATTCTATGAGAGATTTATTAAATGGATAATGCAATGTGTATCTACAGTGCAATATTCAGTAATAGTTAATGAAGAACCTAAAGGACATATTTTCCCCTCGAGGGGTATTAGACAAGGCGACCCACTTTCACCATACATCTTCATTTTGTGTAGTGAGGTCTTATCAGGACTATGTCGTAAAGCTGAGGAAAACGGAAAACTACCTGGATTGTGCATATCTAAGAAGGGTCCTCGAGTTAACCACTTATTGTTTCCAGATGATACAATGTTCTTATGCAGGGGAAGTGAGAAGAACCTAGCGACACTGCAAGAAATAATTCAAAAATATGAGAGAGCTTCAAGGCAATCTATCAATAAGAACAAATCAGCCATAACATTTTCCCGAAGAATGCCACAACAAGCAAGGAACAAGATAAAGGAATAGCTCCAAATAAATCAAGAAGGGGGAATAGGGAAATATTTGGGCTTACCTGAGCACTTTGGCCGCAGAAAGAGAGATATATTCAACTCTATTCTCGACAAAATCCGACAGAAGAGACTCAACTGGATAACCAGATTTCTGTCGCCTACAAGAAAGGATACAATGATGAAGAGTGTCCTCAGTTCTATACCAACTTACGCCATGACATGCTTCCTATTGCCGCAATCATTATGCAAAAGGATTCAAACAGAATTAACAAGATTTTGGTGGGATAAATCTATGGACTCTAAAAGCATATCGTGGATATCATGGAACAAACTAACAAGACCAAAACATAATGGGGGATTAGGATTTAAGGATATTCAATCTTTCAATGTGGCATTGATAGCAAAAGTTTCATGGAGAATACTATCAAATCCCGAGTCTCTCCTAGCCAAACTACTCATTGCAAAGTACTGTAAAGAGGCCGAGTTTTTGGAAGTAACAAAACCTGCTATGTGCTCACATGCGTGGAAAGGAATCCTCCTTGGCCGAGACTTGATCAAATCTCATCTAGGCTGGACAGTAGGGGATGGTAAAAGTATAAAGCTTTGGTCGGAGAACTGGCTATCAACGCACTCACAGATAGCTCCTTTTGGCCCACCTAAAGAACAAGATGAGAAGATGACAATATCAAATCTCATTTGTGAAGAATCGCGACAATGGAATAGTGGAAGGATTAGACAAATATTACCACTCTTGAAGGGAGAAATCAAGAGCTTAAAACTCAGTGTACAGGGAGACAGAGATAGGAGAATCTGGTTGAAAACCCCAAATGGAGTATATTCCACAAAGACTGGCTACCAAACTGCTATAAACATGAAACAGGAAATCCAAAAAGAAAACACAGCAGGCATTTGTGACTGGAATAAGGAAGTGTGGAATATTCATGTACAACCCAAAATCAGATACTTCCTCTGGAAATGTCTCAATCGAGCCATTCCCACAAGCGAGAATCTACTTATAAGACAAATCGAGGTGGATCCGAAATGTAAAAAGTGTGGAGAAATTGAGACTATAGAACATACGCTATTCACCTGTGTCACAGCAACCCAGGTATGGCAACTATCTCCCTTCTCCCATAGCCCTCTTATCCAGAGGGAGGACCTCTTCCCTGAAATATGGAGAAATCTAAGAAAAAGTGTGGTCTTACCACCGATTGGCATCACAAAAACCCCCCTTGCGGCCTGGATAATATGGGCAATCTGGAAAGGAAGAAATCAATTAGTGTTTAATACACTATACCAATCACCAGAAGAAATACTCGGTACAACAATTCTTGCGGCTAAGGAATGGGAAGAAGCCCAAACTCTGGCCAAAGGAAGCGAACAAAAAAGTGGAACCATGAAGACTCACCTCACCACAGATACAGCTATCTGTTATTCGGATGCGGCATGGAATGCAAAGAGTCGGACTGCCGGAACTGCTTGGATCATCAAGGCTGGGAAAGACTCGCCGTTAATAGGAACTCAGGCAGAGGAGTACGTTGCCTCGCCGCTAATTGCAGAAGCACTGGCGCTGCGTGCAGCAATGATCGACGCAGTGGCCAGCGATTTCCGTCGGATTGTTTTCCGATCGGACTCCACAATTTTAATCAACGCTATTCAAAAAACCGTGAACCTTACTGAGATCGTGGGCATCCTCAAGGATGTATCCTTTCTCAAACCTTCTTCGACTTAGTCGAATTTGAAACTATCCCTAGGACTCTCAATGGAGAAGCCGATAAATTGGCAAAAGCCACCCTGTTTTCTTTTTCAATCGCTAATGTAGTTGGTGAGAATCTTTAATATCATTTTAATGAAAAGTTATGTGTTTGAAAAAAAAAAAAAAACCAAAGCGATAATAGTAGCATAAAAGCTATCATCGAAACTATTAGTAATTTTCTCTATCATTCTTTTCTTGTAAATTATCACTTGTGATAACTATTAAAGACCTTTTGGATGAGAAACGCAGATACTTATGCATTAGTGGGCTCAATAAACCAAATCACAGTCCTCGTTTCCCGATCGATATACTGCATAAAGAAAAACTCAATCGTCTCATTACTTTTTGTTTTCATGTGAAAATAAAAAACTAAACTTTTCACAGTATCTTCACACTCATCGCTCCAATGGCGATGATTGAGCTCTCCAAGCTTACCAGCAGATATAGAGACTTTGACGATGCGGAAGAAGAAGAAGAAGTACGGGTCAAGCATTATTCATCAAACCATCAAATACTTCTCGTCGGCGAAGGAGATTTTTCTTTCTCTCACTGTTTAGCAACTCTCTTTGGCTCTGCTTCCAATATTTGTGCTTCCTCTCTCGATTCATACGGTAACACTTCGTTCTGCTTGCATTTTGACACTTTTTTGGGTTTTGATTTCGCTTGAGTTTTCAGTGTCAGAGGTTTTAGGGTTTATGTATGTCACTTTTGGAAAGATTGCTTGTAGCGAAAGTCGAAATCAATTTATATAACAGATTGTTTTGGATCTTCCGGTAAAATAACATGATATTTCAGCTATGTGCTTGTGGCTTTAAGCTCGATTTCCTCTGTTGTTTGATGTTTTCTATGGTAATTGAAGCAGATGAGGTGGTTAGAAAGTACAAGAATGCAAGATCAAACCTTGAAACTTTGAACAAACTTGGAGCTTTCCTTTTACATGGAGTTGATGCAACCACATTGCACTTGCATCCTGATCTTCGTTGTAGAAGATTTGATCGTGTCATCTACAACTTCCCACACGCCGGATTCCACCGCAAAGAGTCTGATCGCTGTCAAATACGGTGAGTTCAACCTCTTTTGGCGTTACAGATACGGTCTTTTTGCAGTTGAATGTTGAGACCTCTCGCTGAAACTTTGAGGGATTTTGTACATGTTTATTGTCTGTTTGTTTGTTAAAGGAAGCATAGAGAATTGGTGTTTGGATTTTTCCATGGTGCAAGCCGTATGCTTAGGGCTGATGGAGAAGTTCATGTCTCTCACAAGAACACAGCACCCTTTTGTCACTGGAATCTCGAGGAGCTCGCAAGTAGATGCTTTCTTGTGTTGAGTGAATGTGTGGAGTTCAAGAAGAACGAGTATCCTGGTTATGAGAATAAGAGAGGAGATGGGTCTAGATGTGACAGACCTTTTCCTTTGGGAAAGTGCAGTACTTTCAAGTTCAAATTCTCTCGTGTCTCTAAGGAGCTTTATGCAGAGAAAGTGAGAGGAATAGAAGCAAAGAAACACGATTCAAAGCTTCCGCAAACTCTTTCAAATAAGCAGTCAATCTCATTTGATCATGTGTATCCCCTCCAAACAGTAACTGAAGGTGTTAGCCAAAGACCAGTTTTGTTTGATCTCAACTATCGCCGAGACCATAACCTTAGCCAAGTCCAAGATCCTTTGGTCCAATCGAGACAAAGAACACCTCCATTGGACCTGTATTATAACCAAGAATATAGATATTCACAATTCGAAGATTACAGGTTTGCTCCTGAAAGAAACAATGCCCGGTTTCAAGACAACTTAATACAGCTTGAGAAGCTCAGATACACTGAGCGAAACAACTTTCTTAGTCAAGACTTTCCTATTGAAACAAATCATCATCGTCAAGAACAATTCCATGAAAGACATCGCCTGCTTGGTCCAGACTTTCCAGTTCAAGCAAGTCAAGAACCATTCTCTGAACGGTATAATAGTCGCAGTGCAGTTTCGTTTGATATTTGTAACGGAATAACACAAAGAATGTTAACACGGACGAGGCTTCCTCATCTCTACGGTAGTGAATCACCAGAAAGACATCGTATGTTTGGTCCTGATTTTCCAGCTCAAGTGAGTCAACCATTCTCTGAACGCTCTAACCACTTCAGTGGAGTTTCTCATGGAGTAGTACGAGAAACATTAACATGCACCAGCTTCCCACATCCATACACTGGAGAATCACAAGATTTTACCTTGACTAGGCAGAGAAACTTCAACATTCAACCACAACATTACTGGTAAATCGATTTGACTAACTAATCTTGGAAGAACTTAGGATACTTTGATGGAAACAAAGTGACTGAAGCTTGAACTCACTAACAATCTCTGAGAATGGTGTTTTATGTTCTGTTTCTTAGCATAGCAGTAAGCTAAATAACAACAACTCGAAACTGCTATGATCTCGAAATGGAGATGTTACTTTGGTGGTAATTTTGTGTGTATATTTAGTTTTTGGAGACTTATGACTTGCATTGTCTTTTGGAGATAATTTTCTTTGTTAGACACTAACCGGAGCAGAAGGTTTGATTTTCCTTATAACTTACGTAACTCTATAATCAAAAGGAAAATGTAGAAGAATAAACTATATCTATAACTTTAGAATATGATTTTTATGATTTCTTGTAGACTAATGTAAACGTAAGCTTGGTGAAGAAGGTGACAATCACTATCTTCAATTTCAACTTATAATTAAATCAAATAATTAAAACTGAAAAGAGAAACGGTCAAGTAAATTTCATGGAAATTGATAGTGATAAAAAAGAAAGACGAAGAAGAAATACATAGAAATAGAATTGTTTAATTTCAAATTAGAATTGTCTTTATTAATAATTATTAGATCTATAGACTTCGTCCATAAGATTGGATGATCATTGTCGTGTATATAAATATAGAAACATATGTGAATAGAGAATACACACACTGGTCCCTTTGATTCCAAGCAAATCTCATTGGTATATTGGAATATCCTCTCCGGTGATTATTTTCCGACGATATGGCGAAGGTTAGTGTCGTTAATATTGAGTAAAAACTATAGTTTCTTGCAAAACAGGAAACTTAAATATGTTTGGTATGATTGTTTCTTCAGCAACGAATAGTTCTGAAGATGGATATGAGTGAAAGTGAGAAAACGAGGAAGAAAGCTATGAAACTAGCAGCTGCTGCATCTGGTAAGCATCTCTAATCCAATTAATTCTTCTGAAAGCAATACTTGCGAGTCAAGTTAGGTCATGACTTTGTGTTGTTTACGTGCTTAATTAGGTGTGAGATCGGTCTCAATTCAGGGACAAAACGATCAGTTAGTTTTATTAGGAGAAGGGATTGATTTAGCGGAGCTAACACGTGAGCTCAAGAAGAAAGTTTGTCAGACAAGTATCATCACCGTTCAGGCCGCACCACCGCCGCAGCAGTCTCAATACAACGAGATGCCTCCGGCGAGAAGATGTATGTGTGAGATACCAAATTCAGGTTTCTGTGGATTTTGTAGATCGATGAGACAAAACCAATTTCATACGGTGGCTCTGCCGTATACTTCGACTGTTGTCTATGAACATTACCGTGATGAGCCACAAGGTTGCAGAATCATGTGATTGATTTCAATAGTTTTGTTAAAATAATTTATCTTATTCTGATTACTGTAAAAGAAAAATTGTTATATTCTTGGTAATGTGAATGTTTTTTTTTTTTTTGTTGAGGGGGATTAAGTATTGTAAATATATTGTGACAGTGGATTAATTTCTAATAAAATACAAAAAAAAAAAAGTTGCTAGTGAAATTGGATTTTATTTTTTCAACAATTTATATTAAATTTCTGGATCGAATTTATATTTTAAATTCGATTACTTTTGCCATAAAAGCAACCATTCAAAGGGTTTATGACTTTATGTATGATTTTTTAAAATATTTTCATATAATAATGTCGCTTGTGTTTTTTTTTTTTTTTTTTTTTTGTAATAAGATATGAAGTCAACCCACGACTTCTCACTTATAAAGGACTTTTTGTTGTTGACGTCACTGATTAGAAGAGGATATTCGTCGAAAGTGATGTCCAAATCACTAATTAAAATTACTTAATTTCCACAAAAGTTGATATTGTTTTTAAATTCTTAAAGCTTGAGTGTCATTCTGACGTCATTTCACCACGTAGCCTCTGTTTACAGTCATTTCAATGTCAGAACGAAAAGCACTAGCTACAAGACGAGCCTATTGATTGACAAAAAAAAAAAAAAGAAGACGAGCCTATTCGGAGTGTTTCTAAATTGGGCTTAATACAAAAAGACATTTTGTTTCAACTACAAGTAGGCCCATAGGCCCATTATTCAGCTAGCCCCGTTAGTTGACAGTTGTATTCCTGTTATGTTGTCGCAAATTCCCGCCTATTTTAAAAGTCAATTCCGTTAATATTTGAAATAACTGAAAACAGAACTCATCAACGACAGCTAAAACAGTTAACAAAAATCAAATATTGTTTTGCTGGTTTCGTTTTTTTTGTCAAATATAAATTTGTCTCCGTAAACCACACAATTCACAAAAACAAAAACAAATACAAAAACAAAAAACAAAACAATTCTCAGTCCAAAATCCAATCAAAGATGAAGCAATTCGCTCGAGTTACCTTCTTCTACATCATTTTTCTCTCCTCCGCCACCGGATCTGCTAATTCCGGTAGTATGATCTCCGATCTCTGCAAACACTCAGAGGATCCAAAACTTTGTCTCTCCAGCATACAAGCTCGTCCTGAGTCCGGCAAATTCGCAGGCACCGGAAACCAAATCGAGATCATAGCTATCTCCGTAGCATCTGCAAACGCCTCAGCCACATCTACCTACATCAAAGAAAAGCTCCGCCGTGAAGATCTAGACCCTGCACTTGAGGATACGCTTGAAGACTGTCAGGAGAATTACCAAGACGCAGTGGAGCAGCTTGACGATTCGATCTCAGCGATGCTCGCAGACGCACACACTGATGTTGATGTTTGGCTACATACGGCGATTAGTGCCATCGAATCTTGTGGAAATGCATTGGAATCACGCGCAGGGGTTGATGCTGATCTTTCATCGAGGAACGAAGTGTTTCTTAAGCTATGCAAAAACGCTTTGTTGATTAACAGAATGTTAACTTAAACCAAACGCTTTTAAGGGAATTTTTTAATATTTTGTTTCCATTACCAATATTGAAAACAGGCCAAGTCTATTGGGCCCAAATTGTCAAAGCCCTTAAGATAAAGAGATATTGAATTCCAAATAATTTGACCAGAAATCAACTACTTTGGACCAAAGTCAATAAGTCTAACTAACTCAAACAAAGTAACTTAGGTTTGATTCAATCAATTGTGAATCATTAATCGTTTTTTTCCAATTAAGTTCAAACAAAGTCTGTTGATCATGGTTGATTCAAAGTTAACCACTACGTTGAATTAGTGTCACGAACATAATGATAAAACGATGTAGGAAATTGTGTAAACAAAAAAGGTGGAAATCCAACAAAACCGAAAGAAATGGTGGAGACTTAGTGGATCCATAATCCAATATTTTCCAGTCAAAATTGTTTACCAAACACTAACTTAATCGTTGAACTACATATCCATAACGTAATAAATGTTAGTGTTTTGATTTGTCTAAAGTATAAAGCAGACATAAATATAACAGGGTGGATTAGAATAGATCAAGTGTCAAGTTCGAAGACAATCAAGACTGATATATTTCGGAAGTGTACGGTCATGATCAATTGAACATCAATTCAAAGTGGTTGCTTGTAAGATTGGCGTTGGATAGATTCCAGGATTCAGTGTCCCACTTAATGACAAGAACGCTGATACCTTTCTTCTCCACTTGGACCAATTCTCATTACACACTTGTTCTAAGCATTAATTATTTATTTCACAAAAAAATCCATTCTTACTTTTATTTTAGATTTTCTAGAATAATTATTGATGAGATCGTGGGATTCCTGTGAGGATTTTTTGTGTAAGTTTTTTTTTAAAAAACTTCCTTTTGATTTTTGTGAAGATTGCATCGTGGGATTGTTGAAGAAAAATATTATTGTGGAATTTTTTTAATTTTTCTTTTTGATTTTTTATATATATAAAAAATAATTAGAAAAAAGTTTAAAGTGTCAATTTTTGGGACTGAGGACACGTGTCAGAAGGAGAGAGTGGAAGTTGTTGGGTAATTTATTTGTGGATTATTATATAAGGATGTGAAGTAATTGAAGCAACAATTATGCACATAAAGATGAGATCATTAGACAAAATCTGCACTCTTGTTCAAGATTCCACTAGGACCCCACCATATGTTGCCTTTCCCCTTAACTATGATGGAATCTTTTATTTTTATTTTTATTGCTTTATCTTTTTGAAATATCTTTGGACAAACTATAGTTTATTACCCAACTTGATTATATTAATCATACTCTATAAGAAAGTTGATAGGAGAGGTATGTGATTAGAGATATTCTTTGTATTTTTCTTCAAAACATCCAAACATGATGAGCCTCATTAAAATATAAAAATAAAATAATAACAATAAAAATATGCCAAAATTTTATCAAAAAAAAACAATAACAATATGCATGTTTGATATGTGATATGTAAGGGAGATTCAAGTTGAAGAATCTGATGAAGTAGTAAAGTTGAAAAAGAATGGGCAAACGAACCAAGTTGACATAGAATGCACGCAAAACTATGTGAGAACTGAAAACAACACTTCACATTAATCTATGTAATTCTTCTTTGTCACGCTAATATTTTTTTTATATCATATATGTATATAAATAAAAGTGAATTTTCCTAACTTTGAAGAACAAGATTTCTAAACCTATACAAACTCTATTTTTAGATTTATAATAGTAAATCAACATCTTCCAATGTAGCCTTTAGAAAACACTTATACAATCACGTATACTTAATGACCATTTCTACAATAACAACAAAAGTGGGTCTAAATTAAAAGACTAATTATGTACCATGAGATCAATCTCTGGTTAGAACTTAGAAAAGAAGAGGATATAATTCATGGGGGTAATTATGTAATTTTAAAGACCCATATCTAACCCAAGAAATCGTTTCTACTAAAGTCTGAAACTAGTTTGAAGACAAGTCCAAAGTCTCCAATAAATGAGACACACGTCCCATACGACACTTACTAGACAGTTCGTAGACATAAACCAACAAACATAGAACCAAACACTTTACTCTCTCTCTCTCTCTCAACCAAAAGCAAACGAACCCTTGAACTGACGCAAAAGCAAGACCCTTGACTTTGCTTCCCCGGAATTACCAAACGAAGAAAAGCTAATGATTCCTCCATTATACAATTCCTATCCCTAACCCCAAATCTTAAGCCTTCTTTCTGTTCGCTTGCACTCACATGTGCATATAGGTTATGTGTATGCACATGTGAAATTCATATCAATCTTCTTTCTCCATAACCAAGATCACTCGCATAAACTCAGATACCATTCGATCTAAAAAGCAGTGATTGTGTGGAGAGAAGAGAAGGGTAAAAAATTGGTAAACTTTTATATGGTAAGAAGAGAAGAAAAGAGCAAACCTGGGAAAATCAGGGGAGAATTTGCTGGAGGGATTTTTGGATTGTATCCATGACATCACTGCGGCTTTGGCTTTCGCTAGGATGACTGATTCTGCTTATAGAGTAGATACCATTTCCAGACTCGCCCAATGGCGAATTCACAATCTTTCTTCCTCCACTTACCGCAAGTCCGATCCTTTCAAGATGGGTCTTTGGAATTGGTAACCCTCTTCACTCTCTATTCTTTTTAGTATTGGACATGATGATTATGATGAATGATAAAATGAGATGATGAATGATGAAATGATGATGATGATGATGAATGATTGGGTACCCTTATGTAAAATTGATGTGTTTCTGTGATGATAAACAGATAGATTTTGACAGTTTCGTATTTGATTTCAAGGCATTTGTCTGTGGAAAAAAGCAAGACGCTGTTAAATGTTAAGTTGTATCCAGAAGTATCGAACCTTACCAGAGAAAATCCACCGGTTGCTTCCTTTGCTCTTCGTGTTGTCTCTTCTGCTGGCGATAGAAAAGCTTTATCTCATCCAGGTAGAGAATATCTTGTTTGATTCAATAATTTGATTATGGTTTCCCTTTGCTTCTGTTCCACAAAAGATGAATCAGAACGCTGACACTGTCTCTCTAATGATCACTCGAATACAGAGGTAATAAATAAGCAAATCAAGACAAACGACGATTTTCTTTGGACTGTTGAAGTTCCTTTAACTGGAAAAGTCATCATCGACGTCGAGTTTCTTGACCTGAAGGTTCTGTCTCAAGATGTAAGTGTCTAGTCACTTCAGAGATATAACTTAGAGATTGCCTAGCCTTCTTTTTTCTTGAACTGACCCTTCTGTGCAACAATTGAATCAATTAATATCTTTAGTGAATCATATGTGTTAAAAATGAAGTTCACCTGATTCTGTAGAGTGGAGAATTTTACTCTATCTGGGCAGACGGTTCAACCCAGAACCAATCAAAAGTGACAGCGGTAACATCCCTTGGACGTATGTTGACAGAAAGCATTTACACTGATATAATGATTAATGCAAGTGGTGGAAGCATTGGAGCTCATCGAGCTGTTCTTGCTGCCCGATCATCTGTTTTCCGCAGCATGTTTTTACACGACCTGAAAGAGAAAGAACTATCAGAAATAAACATGCTCGACATGCCACTTGATGCTTGCCAAGCTTTTCTCAGTTATATCTATGGCAATATCCAGAACGAAGACTTCCTTATACACAGATTGGCACTCCTCCAAGCAGCTGATAAATATGATATTGCTGATTTAAAAGACGCATGCCACTTGAGTCTTCTAGAAGATATTGACACAAAGAATGTACTTGAGAGGCTACAGAATGCTTATCTCTATCAATTACCTGAACTGAAGGCTAGCTGCATGAAGTATCTAGTGAAGTTTGGTAAAATATTTGAGATCCGTGACGAGTTCAACATATTCATGCAATGTGCAGACAGGGATTTGATTTCTGAAGTCTTCCACGAAGTGCTCAGTACCTGGAAAGGATTTTAGGGGGGTGGGGTCAGAATGGGTATTTGTGCTACTATACAAGAACATTTATGGACTATTTTTTTGTGCAAAAGGATTTGTTGGTCTTTTATGTACAGATTAATAGAATTGGGGAGTTTTATTTAACTCAAAACCCAAGGTATTGTCCTGCAAGGATAAAACAGCAACATGTAAATTCATGATTTGATTGAATGTGAGCTTAGTAGCTTGAACTTTGAATTGTTAATCCAGTCAAAATTATGCATGTGCTCTTTACCCAATTCATGAATCTGTGGTCCAGGCAAGATAAGAGATACTTGTATAGATGATACTAAATTTAGGACAAGCTAAAGAGCTAAACAGATTCTTCTAGGATCTATAATCTGCCCAAGTTTTATAATGGTGACAAATGCTAACATCTAATGATTCGAGCAAACTCACGAGGAATTTTTGGGTTGTTTCAGAGACTTAAGCTACTAGTTCCTTAGCTAACATCACAACAAGAGGAGATGTACATAATTCTACTATTAACACTAGAATTTGTGCTATATAACAAGACATGAACCAGAACCACACAGTTTGAACGACCTCTCTGGAAAAATCAAAATCAAAAAACAGCTCACTAGACTCAAATCAATTGCTACATATGAGTGATTACGGATCGTCTTCCATGGAAACAGAATGAGGCATGCATCTGAACAACAAAACCATGTTCTAAGACCTCTGAGATTCGCCACAATTCAGGAAATTAACAGGAAATTAGATAGAAACAAAAACCAATCAGGAAATCTCTGGGATTCCAGAAAAATCACAAATGAAAAAACCAGAATGGAGCACGAATCTGAGCTAATTCACACAATATAGTTTAAAGACGAGAGCAAGAAAAGCAAATGTATAGATGCCGAGAGCAGCGAAGGCTTACTTTCGATAAGGATCACCACCATAACCATCACCTTCTTCATCATCTTCGAAGATGAGAGATTCGCATCTCGTCATAGTAGAATTTAAAGAGAGGAAATATTGTTCATAAGATGCTGAATTTTATTTTTTTTAATTGTTTTTTGTTTTTGAAATTTTGATGATCCCGGCAAACGAAGACGTCAATAATGGGCCTTCCCGTAGGCCCAAACAGCCATCTCTGGCCCAATTTAATTAGAGATATTCGGGTTATATATTCAGGTCGGATCCTCTCACTCACTCGATCGTCAATTTCATCGTTCATAAAGCGGACTTTTAATTAGATTCCAATTTCGCTTAATTTCTCTTATTGTTGTTCGCCAAAATCCACAAATTCTGACCCGAAATTTCCGAACCTTGGTATATCTTGTGGCTATGGCTAGTGCGCAAGTGGAGAAGCGAGTCAAATACAAGACCTCTGTCAAGGATCCAGGAACTCCTGGATTTCTCAGAATAGTTAGGAAGATTGATTTCATCTTCTCTTTCGCTTATTTGAGTGAGTTTCTATCTACTTAACTGGGTTTTTTGAACGAAAAAATATTTCGCAGAAAGAAACGATGTTGCTCTTCGTCCCGAGTGATCCGAACTTAGATTCAAAGCTCAAAGTCCAGACTCAGAACATCAAAAGTATGTGCATTCTAATTTGCATCAGCAGGTCATAATTGTTAATCAGATTCATTGCTAATTTCTCAGAATGCTTATGTGATAAGAGATGCTGTATTGATTATAGATTCCTTTTCGTGACCTCTGCACAGTTATCAAATATCTCTCTTTTCCCATTTTGCTTAGCTTTTCTTCTTTGGTCAAATTTCTCAGGTCAAAAATATACCAAAGAAGGATCAAATAAACCTCCTTGGCTCAATCTGTCCACTAAGCAGGTTTTCTCTAGCCAATTTATGCTTGAAGCTATATAAAATGTATATATATATATATGTGTGAATATTGAAGCTATATCCCAGTGTTCATTTAAGTCTCCTCATCTTTGAATCTGTTATTCCAGGGAAAGAGTCATATCTTTGAGTTTGAAAATTATCCCGACATGCATGCTTGCCGTGATTTCATCAGTAAGCTCCATGTGCCATGGTTTGATTTTATTGATTGGAAAGTATTTCTCTTGTTTCTTTCGTCGTGTTCTCATAATTATTTTTTAACTATAAATAGCTAAGGCCCTTGCTAAATGTGAAGAGGAGCCTAATAAATCAGCTGTCTCCACATCTGCTGAGCAACTCAGTATTGCGGAATTGGAGCTACGCTTCAAGCTTCTTCGAGAAAATAGGTATGTAATCAGATCATTAAGTTGCCTCTTTGGTTTGAAAGTTTCTAGTTTTATAGGCTCTGCAAGTTCCTTTTTAATATGAGTAACATGCATGATATGAAGTGAGCTGCAGAGATTGCATAAGCAATTCGTGGAAAGTAAAGTTCTGACGGAAGATGAATTCTGGGCTACAAGAAAGGTTGGTTCTTTGCGTTATCCTTGATTTTTTTAATACTTCCTGTTTTCTTCAGTGTCGCCATTGTTACGGACTTTATTCCGATTGCAGAAACTACTTGGTAAAGATTCCATCAGAAAGTCTAAACAGCAGGTCGGGCTTAAGAGCATGATGGTTTCTGGCATCAAACCATCTACCGATGGGCGGGTATGGTATAATTCTCTCTACCTATTCCTGGCAGTTATTCTCTTTGATTAGCAGAGTCATGAGCATGCTTTTGTAGGAAAGAAGCAATGCACCTATATGAGCGTATACTGATGCATTCGGCTGAATTACATGCATTTTCTGATCTATATCATGTGACATCTCACTATCTCAGCTGGTTTTTAACCACTATCTTTTTTTCTTTTCAGACCAATAAGGTGACGTTTAACTTAAGCCCTGAGATAATTTTTCAGGTGAGCTCGTTGGTTCACTATGATTGTCATTAGTCTAAGTGCTTTATAAGTTTCTGAATCT
The DNA here is from genome assembly GCA_963920545.1 of Lepidium didymum. Taxonomy (NCBI): domain Eukaryota; kingdom Viridiplantae; phylum Streptophyta; class Magnoliopsida; order Brassicales; family Brassicaceae; genus Lepidium; species Lepidium didymum. The sequence goes on along the minus strand of OY986993.1, from coordinate 24,684,044 downwards.
GAATCCAAGCTGGATCCTCCAAAATTGGGATACGTTTATGTGATTTTTGGGGTTGAAGTTTTTTTTTGTGATATATTGGCTCAGAAATTCATTTCTGGGTGTTCAGTGGGAAACTAATAGTGAGAGATAGAAACATTTACGACAGCCTTTCAGCTCACTTCTATTTTTTCCTCTCTCAGTCTGTAAATATACTGCAAGAATGCTTATATGTTGCTTGATAAAATGCTTATATGTTGCTTCTATTTTTTCCTCTCTCAGTCTTTTTCTCTCATATGTTTTTTCCTTTCAATTTCAGATTTTCGCTGAGAAGCCGGCTGTTCGGCAGGCATTCATAAATTATGTTCCCAGTAAGGTAACATAGACTACCACACTGTATCTTTGTTATAGGTTTAATCATTAAATATGACGAAACTTAACGGGGTTTGGTATTTATCTTCATACGCCAGATGACAGAAAAGGACTTTTGGACAAAATACTTTAGAGCAGAATATCTTTACAGCACCAAAAATATAGCCGTAGCTGCAGCAGAAGCTGCTGAGGACGAGGAACTCGCTGTCTTTCTGAAGCCTGATGAGATATTGGCTCGGGAAACTCGTCAAAAGGTTAGTTTTCTTCTATGGTTAATCATTTTCATGCATTTTGTTTGGAAGGAAAATATTTGTGACATATCCATCTGAAATAGTGTTATGTCTGTAGATCAGACGAGTTGATCCAACTCTTGATATGGAGGCTGACCAAGGAGATGACTACACTCATCTTATGGTAAGTTAACTACCACTGCATGTGAAAAGTTTTGATATTTTCCAAATTGCGCTTTAATGCTTGTTGAATGAAAATTCCGTTGCCCAGTTATTAGTGTAGAGTTTCAGACAGATAGAATTTGTCTCTCGTTTATGTTTTTAGTGTTGGTGTTTATGTATTTCTCCCCCTAGTAGAAGTGGTATGCGAGGAACTGGGATAATACTGTGTTAAGAATCAAACTCGTAACAGTGTTTGTTTATATTTGTTTTCTAGAACGCTCAGCCGAACCTTCGTTGAACTATTAAATCAAGAAGTTTAGTTTCTTTTATATAATTCTGGACCATGCAGCTAGATTCAAGTATGCGATCTATACTTTTATCTGCACTGGAGATTGAATTACTGCTTTTTCTTGCCCACAAACCACTACTTCTATATTAGCATCTGTGAGAAGGAGCTCAAACTGATATCTAGTAAACATGAATCTTAAAATTGACATTATGCTCTTTGTATGCGGGTAAGAGGTTATTTTGAAGTATATTGTGTGTCATGTCATCTTATATTGTTGTTTATTTAAATTTCCCCTTACACAGGACCATGGGATCCAGCGTGATGGCATCATGGATGTTGTTGAACCACAGAATGATCAGTTCAGACGATCACTTTTGCAAGATCTTAATCGCCATGCTGCTGTTGTATTGGAAGGCCGAAGCATTGGTAAAAACACCTCTAAGCACCTCCTTTAAATATTTTCATCTGACATATATAATGGTATATTGTTCAAGAACTAAATAACTTATGTTGGCCTTTTGACTTTAGTTGGTAAATATACAATGATGTTCCTTTAAATTGGAAAGCAGATGTTGAGTCAGAAGATACGAGGAGTGTTGCAGAGGCTCTTATGCGGGTTAAACAAGGTTTGATATTTCGTTTGGCTATGTTATCCGTTTGCGTTTTTCTGTCCTACACACTGGCCCATGCCACATTATTTATTGATCTGACCTTGCTATCCATCTGTATTACCCCCGTTAGTAAGCAAAGCTGATGGTGAAAGCAACAAAGATGCTAATCAGGAGAGATTGGAGAGAATGTCTCGGGTAGCAGGAATGGAGGATCTTCAAACACCACTAAACTTCTCGTTAGCACCGCTTTCTATCAAGGTTTGGCTTTCTATCAATTAAAGGTTTTCACTGTTGATGGTGGACAATTGTATTTATCCGCTTACCTTTTCTTGCTGGGAAAAAGGACCCTCGTGATTACTTTGAATCACAACAAGGAAGCGTCCTCAATGTACCCAGAGGAGCAGGGGCATTGAAGAGAAATGTTCATGACGCGTATGGATTACTTAAAGAATCCATTGTGGATATTAGAACTACAGGGTTAAGTGATCCGTTGATTAAGCCTGAAGTTTCCTTCGAGGTGCTATGCTACCCATAATAATCTGTGCTGACTAAAGAAACCATAGTTTATTGCTTTGTTTCCCTGTGCTAAAAATTGCTAAGTCTATTCAGGTTTTCAGTTCTTTAACCCGAACTATCTCAACTGCCAAAAATATTATTGGGAAGAACCCGCGAGAGAGCTTTCTGGACAGATTACCAAAGTCCACTAAGGATGAAGTTCTACATGTAAGTCCGACATTCTTCAATGACTTATGTAATAAGAAGCTGTATAAGGTTAGTTAAGTAATGCCTATGGGTAAGAGGACTTTCTGCTTTCATTCACAGCTCTGGTCATCAATACAAGAATTACTGAAACACTTTTGGTCATCTTATCCGATAACAACCACATATCTTCATACCAAGGTAATGTTATTGTCATATATCAATCTCTGAATCCCAGAGCTTGACCTGGGTTTTCTCGGCAGACATTCAATCTTATTATACCAAGAGCAAGTTTTTTCGTGGGTTCTTGTGACATTATAGTCTTATGCAGGTTGGTAAACTGAAAGATGCAATGTCCGATACTTATTCACAGCTCGAGGTAAACTATGAAATTATTTTCCTTTCTGATAGAATAAGCAACTGAGAGTAATCTGTTAGAACAGTTGTTCCTAGTCTCTTGATATACCAATGCGTTTGCCAAAATGAAATTTGGGTAAATTAAATCAATGCAGAATTGAATCTTATGGTCAGATGTGTACATTTCGTCTATGGTTTCCTTGATATTTAACTCTATGTTACTCAGACAATGAAAGAGTCGGTACAATCTGATCTCCGGCATCAGGTTTCTCTTTTGGTTCGTCCAATGCAGCAGGTTAGCTTCTTCCAATTATATTACATATATCAGACCTAACCAAGCTTTGTATCGTCATGTGGTTTACAAATTGATCTTAATGGGGTTTTAGGCTCTTGATGCTGGGTTTCAACACTACGAAGCGGATTTGCAGAGAAGAACAGCCAAGATTGGTGGAGGTGGAGGCAGCGCAAGACCAAACGGGTACGCTTAGAAAGAAATGTGTGCAAGATCTTTTGATTGTTTCATCAGCCTTAGTTGGTGTTTTTGAGTGTTTTTTGTCCGACGGTTGAGATACAAAAAGGCGTTTTTATTGTTAGAAGACGTTTTGTACTGTGAGAGAAAACAAAGAAGAGTTTCATAGACATGATTATGATCTAAATTACAGGCTGAACGTTTAATTTTATAATGTGATTATATAAGATTCTCGACGAGCTTTTAGCTTTAGTAGGTTTAAAGTTAGATTCTCGACAGTTTGTTAAATCTAGCATCTTTATCCCCTGAAATAACATATCTAATGAATTGTTTAACCACTTGCCAAGAACGTAATATAGTCATCTTTATTCAAATCAGACAAAGCTCTATCATCTGGTTCTGAATTCTGATCAAGGACATAAACCTCAAAGTTGATAGCCCCATGATAACTCCCATTCCTAATAACTTGAAAGGCATTTTCATAAATCGATAGAATCGCATTGATTTTGTGTTAATTTATAAAGGTTGTTTGGGCCTTGTTGGGCTTGTACGGCGTTGTAATTGGGCTTGATCTATTTTTGCTTTCTTATTCGTTTCTTCATACACAGATTTATTACTATTATGCAAAGTTTATTTCTTCTATTTATTGGGAAAAAAAATTGAAAGTAGTCTTCTTCAACGGATGAAAAAGAACTCGTTGACAGACACAAGGAAAGTTCCTCTCTACTCCTCATCTGAAATCTCGACGATTCCAACAATCTCGGACGATCCAAGCTTCTCCATATTACCTTCACTAGATCGGAACTAGAAGAAGATATCGAAAGTGCTTTTTTTTTTTTTAATTCTCTTTAGTTGAGTTATACTTGATCTGATTTTCTGCAACTTGATCAAGTCTTTCTTCTTTGACCCTTCTTCGGCTGCTAGGTTAATTTTCAGATCTCTTGAGTAGTATGAATTTAAACTGTCGTCCTTAGGCTTTATGTGTTGTATTGATTCATGGTTGCTGTGATCATGGGATATGTGGGTTTAGGGTTTGCAATCGGATTGAAACGTTTTGACTAAAGCTTTTACTGTATATTTTCGAATTGGTTTCGCGTTTTGCCCCAACTTCAAAAAACTGTGGGCTATGATCAATGTAATGATGATGATTGGGCTGATTTTATGGAAAATAAGCTTAGTGTAACGCATTTTCAGTTGAATCGAGGTTGTACTGCATCCATATTCATCTGTGTTGATTTTATCTTCTGTGTGGAGCAATGCTCTTTAACATTGATGATTGTTCTCCTAAACTTTTGAGATTTTTGTGTTCGATACGCAAGCATCTAAAGATTTGGGTTTACATGTGATTCACATTTTAGATGTTTCTCCATCTCCAGGTTCCAGAAGAATACAACATTGTAGTGTACCCTCATTTTCATGTTTTGCTAGCACGAGTCTATGGGTTGTTGTAGTAAGGTGCCAGCTCTTATTCAGGCGCAGGTGGAAGTAAGTTAGTTCGCGATCACGTCTTGTCTTCATTATATAGCTCCTCATTATTAGCTTAACGGAAAGATTACTACTGTAACAGATGGGGTTGGTTACTGATGTCGAGCGCAAAAGCCTTCTTAGACGAGAAACAGATTCCCCACAAAGAAAAGCAGCATCCCTTATGGAACAAGGATCACTTTCTGGATGTTTTCAAGAACGCACAGCTAAAGCACCTAAAAATAGCGTGCTCCAGAGTTTCAAGATCGTTATTTTATCAAACAAACTCAACCTTTTGTTGCCTTTTGGCCCTCTAGCAATACTACTCCACTACATGACAGATAATAAGGTGAGCAGTTGTAGTTCTGGGTACTAATCATAGCAGTTTCATTTCTTCTGGTGATGTCTCAAGAAATCATTCCTGTGGTTCAGGGATGGATATTCTTATTAAGCTTAATAGGCATCACGCCATTGGCTGAACGTCTCGGATATGCCACAGAGTAAGCTGATGCTCGCACTTGTAACTCTATGCTACGATATTATCATTCTATTTGCAAGAGTTGTTTAAGAAACCGTTTATTCTGTAACAGGCAATTGGCTTGTTACACAGGTTCAACTGGTATGACTTGGTTTCTTATGATAGCCATTCTACTTTGGGTTTACTTCCTTTTCTCCTGATATTTTTTTGACGCGCTAGAAAAATTTCACAGTTGGAGGACTCTTGAACGCTACATTTGGAAACGTGACAGAGTTGATCATATCAATTTTCGCTCTTAAGAGTGGAATGGTGCGTGTTGTACAGCTGACTCTGCTCGGCTCTATTCTTTCTAACATGTTGCTTGTACTTGGCTGTGCTTTTTTCTGTGGTGGGCTTGTATTTTACCGGAAAGAGCAAGTCTTTGACAAAGTAGGCATTTCATTTTTTTTTTAACATATATTTTATTTTTGTTATTCTGCTCTATGCACCATGTTTCTGTGCTAATTTCTTCTGCAATACAGGGAAATGCAGTTGTGAATTCGGGATTGCTTTTGATGGCAGTCATGGGGCTACTCTTCCCTGCGGTTCTTCATTACACGCACAGTGAGGTTCATGAAGGGTCATCAGAGCTTACACTTTCAAGGTTCAGCAGTTGCATAATGCTCGTTGCCTATGCTGCTTACCTCTTTTTCCAGTTAAAGAGCCAGTCGAGTTCTTCTGCCCCTCTTACCGAGGTTTGTTGTCTTCGACCTTTGGTTGACTTTGGTTTTTCTCTTACACAAGCCTGGAGATAAATGATTGCGATAGCTACAAATGAAATTGTTTACAACCAGTTTCACCATCTGGACTTTTCTTTTCTTTTTTGAGTTTTCACTAGTAGAACCATGACCACAATGGTTCTTGTCAGTTTTACGGTCTCTGTCCAATTCTTTCTTTAAAAACAGATGGCCATAATTTGAGCAGTTTCTTCTTCTACTTTCTACTTGGACATTTCTCTGCTGTTTGGTAAATGCTGGAAATTATAGGAAACAAACGAAGATACTTCAGACGAAGATGAAGATCCTGAGATCTCCAAGTGGGAAGCTATCATCTGGCTCTCAATCTTGACGGCTTGGGTCTCTCTTCTTTCTGGCTATCTTGTTGATGCTATAGAGGTAAATAGTTATCAGTGTTTCATTCTTGTGAAGATCTGTTTGTTCATTTTCACATTATCTGTCTACACCTAAAGTTATATATTCCTTTTGTTTTTCGTTTTGGCCTTGAACATATATGATGGTAGAATCTCAACCTTGGCAAGATATAAATTGGTCTATGTTTTAGATAATTATAATATCCTTTATTATACGCAATGGTCTTTTCAGATGATCATTACAACATTGAAATGCTAGTTTGACTTAAGATTTTGTGTTTTTTTTTATTCATTTGAATCTGATAGGGTGCCTCGGTCTCATGGAAGATACCAATATCATTTATCAGTGTCATCTTGCTTCCAATAGTTGGGAATGCGGCCGAGCATGCAGGTGCTATTATGTTCGCCATGAAAGACAAGCTGGTACACAGACAAGTCTCTTGCATTTTGATGTGGTTGGTTCTCTTCTATATGTTTGAAATCTATTATCCTTCTACAGGATCTTTCTTTGGGAGTGGCTATTGGATCCTCCATTCAGATTTCTATGTTTGCGGTACATATAACAAATGTGAACTTAAGTCTAATACTGGACAGTCTATTACAGATATCATCTGATAGTATCGACTTTGCCTGATTATATTTAGGTTCCTTTCTGTGTGGTGATTGCATGGATGATGGGTGAACAAATGGACCTAAATTTCCAGCTATTTGAAACTGCTACACTGTTTATAACTGTCATAGTTGTAGCTTTCTTTCTTCAGGTGGGTAAATGGTGAAGCTAATCATGAAACCAATCTTGAGTATATCACTCATGTGTTTGATGTAATGCAGGAAGGGACATCAAATTATTTTAAAGGATTGATGCTCATTCTTTGTTATTTGATAGTCGCTGCCAGTTTCTTTGTACACGAAGATCCTCCTAAAGGTTAGTATTGATTTTGCTATTTCCTCCATGTATATATAATCAACAAGAATACCTCTCTTGACTGAAACGTGTTTTTGTGTTCCTGACAGATGATATATAAATCAACCAGAAAGAACACAATTTGGTGTATGAAGCAGTTTGTGTCCTAAAAACCAAACCCTGATGATCTCAGGAACACACAATCTTACATGTACATTTGAAATTGTAGAGTTTTGTTACATTTTCCCTTTGTGCCTCCCCATAAACTGTGCACTTCCCTTAGGGGCTGGGCTAAAAAGGTTACAAATTTGTAAAACCACATTGATAACTACTATGTGAGTTTTGGAAAATGTCTTATTTTACTTGTGTGCTTATTCTAATTATGGTAAAATTTATATCTGACTGTAAAGATTTACGAAGAAGGGCAAATGGACAAACATTTTTTATGGCTTCTTAAAATAAAAAATAGTGAAAATAATGACACAAAAACGTCAAAAACATAATAAAACCAAAAAAGCATAAGGAGAAATGCACGTAGTTTGGGAGGAAGCAAAACGACGAGAAGTTAGAGTCGTCATCAGCAAAACGAAGGTATGAGCTGTGCCAAAATTAATCCTTTTCGATACTTCCAAAACTATACCAATTACCAAGTGACCCCCACTCTTTATAGATTCTACGTTTCTCCTTTATTTTATTCTAAACAGTGAAACTGTAAAAAGAAAAAGAAAAGGCATATGATATAGTACCATTCTGTTACTTAACCAAAAGTTAAAACAGTAGTTTTATTTTAACTTTGTGGGTCCCGTTGATTGGAGCCCATAATCCTATTGTGTTGTCTTCAGAATAGTTCAACTATCGTCTACTCTTCAATTTACTTTTTCTTCTTACACTTAAATTACAAATGTTTAATCTGTGAATAAATTCTCTCGATATTATTATGGCCTTCTTTAAAATTGGATTTTACTAAATACACAGTTAAATATACTACTTTATAATTATTTGGTGTAGATTGGTGATCGGTGATTGTGGTCTTTGATTTGATATTATTTAGTATATTCATGGAGTTTAGCAAACGGGAAGCTCACGGGAAGAACAGAAAGATTTCAAAACTTGTCTTTTTATTGATATCATTATTATGAAAAGTAAGAGTTCAAAACTTGAAAAGAGAGCAGCGAGTTGACTCCATGGATTCAAGAGAGTGTGTCAGCCTTCTTCTCTAACCCATCCAAACAAACCTTACATATATACCTTTCATTATTTTTTTCAGAAAATCCACAACTTTCAACCAAGAAAAAACCATTTTGTAGAGAAGTTGACTTCGAATCGCTTAGGCAAAGTCAATAATGATTTTCAAATACTATTTTGTCGTATTTTTCTTAAAGTCATGGATTTTTTCTATAAAAATACATATGTCAAACATTATCTCTACATAAATTTGTATATTGGGTAATACGTAAATTAAAAATATGTTAAATGTTGATTAGACCCAGTTAATTAATTTGATTTATCACTATGTAGTATTATTATTTTTTGCATGTAAATTCACTATTGTGTTTGTGAGCAAAGTGTTATTATAATTAGCAAAATGTTATGGGTTATTATTAGTCTTATTAAATTTAATAATCTGAATTATAGTTACATCAATTAACGTTGTATAATCAACCAGTCACACGATTTACTAGAGAGAGTTTCCACTTTTTTGGTTAAAAGAAACCGAATTCCGATGAGTGATCTTGCGATATTTTTTTATGTTGAACTCTTTCTTTATTATAAAAATAAAATAAAAGAAAGAAAACGGACACATTTGACTGTAATATCTAAATAAGCTTTGCAATTCGAGAAATACAAAAAATATTCCAAAAGATTGCTTGTGAATCAGGAAAAGCAAATCTCACAAGTCTTTGAAAATACAAATTCTTTGCAGATTTTGATTTCTGCCCAAAATAGGTATGGTTCAACTTTATTTCTCTGGAGTTTTATGTTTTGTCATTAAGTCAAAAAAGTGTATATATAATTAAACACAAATTATAGTATCTTATCTATCTTTAAATTAATTTGTAAATACGTACAATTACCACCGAGTATAAGTGTTGATCTATCTTTAAGTATAAACACTAGCTACGGATAAGTTATTTCATTGATTACACCTTTTTAATTATATTTTGGTCTATCTGTATATTATTTTGACAAACGAATTATCATTTTTAGTAATAAAGTATCCAAATTATAGGAAATAAAATGAATAGAATTTGAAAAACGAAAGAGGAAGAGGAACGAAAAGGACTAATAACTGCAGAATATTTGGGGCATCGAAATGATAGATTTTTTATTTTTGTTATTATGGCTGTCACTCTGTATAGAAAGTGACATTTCCTTGTTCTCTCTTTAAGAAAATAAAATAAAATAATTAATATATTTATTCATTTCAGATAACAAAAGAAAATAAAACATTAAATATCGTTTAAAATAAATTTATAAAAAAAGAGTTTTTGGTGAGAAAGTGCAAAATGGAGAATTGGGCATCTTCTTTGTCACAACGTCAAGTTGCTCTCAATCTTTGGATTCTCTTCTTCCTTTCCAAATCTTTCTTTTTATCTCTTTCCCTTTTTATTCTCATTTTCTTTTGTCATTTTGTATATTTCTATGTCACTTCATGTATATATCAACAATATGTGTGTATAACCAACTCATGCATTTAGCTATATAAGTACATCAATATATAGATGATATTTAAACATAAGCTTTTGTATCTAAGTCTTTGATGGTTTTTTAATTCCTAATATAAAATTAATTATATTTTTATTTGTTTTGACTTTGTGGATTATTCCCATTTTTTTAATACTATACATATTGGTCCATGTACTTGCGCGAAATAAATGGGAAATATAGTACAAATAGTTATTTATTGGTTGGAATATTGGAACATTAAATGATGAATTGTAATTGGATTTATTTGTCGGCACGCAATTGAAGAAGCCAAGTGAAAATTAATATCGAATGATGGATTCATGATTCCTTAAGACAGAGAACAAAAACGACAGTGTTTCTGTCGTATCTACTCGATAGTGCGGTAAAAGTAAAAAAAAAAAAAAGGTAATCATTTAAAACAATAGTAAATCATTCCATAATAATGTAATTTTTATTTATTTTCCATTGTTTTAGTAATAAGCTGTACAGTTTCATTGTATGTCTGATAGGACCAGTCTCATTTATTGCTGGACCCCTTTTTATTTCTACACATAAAATTAATTTTAGAGAAGAGTAATGTCAGTTTGGAAAATAAAATAAAAATACAATTGTTGTTGTAATATGAGAAGACATTAATTAATTATTGATCAGAATGTTATATATTTCTTAAATGCTATAGAAATTCACAATCCTAGTATCAATCTAAAATGATGGCTGCATGCATTTTATTATTCACTCTCACCCAATTTTGCCACGTGTCCATTTCCATGTATGGTGCTAAAACAAGTCAACTTACTCTCATTTTTTTTCTTCTAGAAATATAAATTTTACGCTAACCAATTTATTTCATCTAGATATAAATAAATTCAACTCAATAACTTTTACTAATTTTCATATCGTATACGTTACAAACTTAGTTGACTAATTTTTTATTCAGCTTCTTTGTTGTTTGTTCATCTTATTTATTGTCATTTAATTGATTTACTTTCTCCCATTTTTTTTTATAGTTGTTTTAAGTTTTTCACACCGATTAAAAAAACATTAATTATTTTTTTTTTAACAAAATATGTTTTATCACAAATTTTAAAATAATTCAACCAATCATAAATTATTATGCAGAATTTAAATATTCAAAAATATAAAAAGCACAATAAATTTTGCATATAAATCTTAAAACATCAACTAAAATCAAACAATTTTTTTTTAAAACATCAACTAAACAAAAATAGATGTAGTAATTATAACCTTTGTATTTTTTATCTTATTATTTTTGGTCAAATGATCAAATGTGTATTTTTTATGTTTTTATATATATATCGATTTTTAGTCTAGTGGTATGAGGTAAATTCATTAAAGACAGCGCACTTGCACAATCAGGGATCGAGTCTCACTGCCTACATTATGTAAGAACTTGGCTAATGGGCCGGCCAGTTGTGGCCCAATATTGACAAAAAAAATATCAGAATTCAACTTTATATAGTCATATATATATATATGCATGCCATATATATAAACAAGCACAAGCAATATTTCAAAATTTGAAAAGTATAATTCTGCATTAGGATTTTCTTAACAAAACAATGAAATTTTAAATCTTTTAGTAAATTAACTAATAAAAATAATAAAATTTAATAAACCATTCTCTTTCTCCTTCATAAAAGGAACCTAATTTACATAATAAGAAGTTGAGAAACAAAATGCAAAAGAAAATAATTGAAATTGGATAGTGTAAATTTATAGCTTTTATAAAAAAAAGAAAAGAGGAGAAGCATGCAAAATGAAAGCAGAAGAGATAAAAAGGTACTGACGAACTCTGCCCTTCACTTTCACCCTAAAACCCCAATTCGACCCCACCCTCACATTTTTACCAAACCTAATTTTATTTTATTTATTTGTTTAAGAAAAAGAACCAAAAGAAAAAAGAGAGAGAGAGAGAATATTTTAATTATTCAGCAGTAGCAAAACTCAAAACACTAAAGAAGCAGAAAAGAAGACGAAGAAGAAGAAGTAGAAAAACAACAACAACGCGAGAGCAATTCCACATCTTTCTTCTCTTTCTCTCTCCGAATCTCCTTTTTTCACCTTCGTGCAATCCTACAACACGAACCCTTTTGTTGTTTTACTTTCCCCTGATAGGATTTCGTCTTCTTTCGTGTTTGATTATCGTATTCCTCTGATCCTTGTTGGAGGTTTTTGAATCGGATTAAGTATTGGAGAGATCGTGTTTCACATTAAGGTAAATTTCAGAGTTTTGAGATTCTGTATTCTACTTCATTTTTTTGGTCTGTCGGTGGGTTTACTGTTACACGATTCTCGAGGGTGAGATCCGTATTGTTCTTCAATCCGCATTGCTTTGATTTGGAACGTTTTTTTAGTTTTTCCCAATCACTGAGCGAGTCTAATACAGAGAAGATGACTTTGATGGTTTCGTTTTCGATGTTTTGATTACTGTTTCATTTTTAACGGTTTCGTCTCATTCAAAGTTTCGAGATTTGCATTTATGGCGAACTAAAGTTATCTGTTTTCTTTTTTCTTTTTTGGAAGGTGAAGACTTGTTGTGTAGATAAGACTTGAATGCAAAGAGATCGAGTGAATAGATTCTCCAGCTCCATTTTAGCTGCAGATCTAGAGCTTTTACTGGGTTTCTGCTAGATTCCGCCATAGAGTTTATGATTTCTCTGGTACGTTATCGAGAAGAACAAAAAGGTTAACTTCTTATTTCTATGTTACTGTTGTGCGTAATGGCTGAGGCAAATATCATGTGCGTGTGGTCTGCTTTAGTTCTTATGTTCACGGGGAATCCTCTGTTTGAAGTTTATGGCCGTGTAAATAGATATTTAATGCCATCACAGAAAGATTTATTGGCTTCATCCTTAACGTCACGCTTTTGATTCGAAACCCAAGAAAGATGATTCCTGATTTAATTTGTTTTTGTCTTCTGTTTCTCCAGGTTTGTTTTGTTTCACAAGTGATGGTCATATAACTCACATGCATGTCCTCTGAATCCGATTAGCATCAAGAAGCTTTCCCTTTGGATTTGATATGTCGGGTAATTTTTGTTGTTTGCTGTTTTGGCTATTCAAGTATCCGTTTTTTTGGTTCCCTGGAACTGCGATAGCTCTATTATGAAGGTGTGTTGAGAGTGTGCAGATACTTACTTGATTTCTTCTATTGAAGGTGTTGAAGACATTGGTACCCTTGATGAATTTAGGGAGAGAAGATCAGACTTTGAAATCTCAGAAGAAGAGAGACGACGCTCCAAGATTGGGAATTTGAAGAAGAAGGCGATTAATGCTTCAACCAAGTTTACTCATTCTCTGAAGAAAAGGGGGAAAAGGAAAATTGACTATCGGATTCCTTCAGTCTCCATCGAAGATGTAAGGGATGAAAAAGAGGAGAGTGTTGTCCTTGAATTTCGATGTAAGCTTCTTGAGAGAGATTTGTTACCTCCTAGACATGATGAATACCATACCCTTCTGAGGTTTGTTTGTCCTTCTTTAGCAGCTACGTAAACACTCTGGTCTCTTAAAACTTAAATGTGGTTTTTTGCTTATAATTTCAAGCTAACTTTCTGCATTCATCATTCATGTAATGTAGATTTTTGAAAGCTCGAGACCTTAACATTGAAAAAACCATCCAGATGTGGGAAGAAATGCTTAGATGGAGAAAAGAGTATGGGACAGATACCATATTAGAGGTAAGGAATCATTTATATAAGTTTTAAACCATCTTGTGGTTTGTTAAATCTGAAAGAAGAAGTAATTTCTCGTGTACAATAATTTTGGTACTTGAATGTAACCATTTATTTATCCTGTAAATTTGTTGATGGATTCAATAACAAGGTCCTATTATGTTGTTCTTCTATGTATTTGGATGGTAGGATTTTGATTTCAAAGAGCTTGAAGAAGTTTTGCAATACTATCCTCAAGGCTATCATGGAGTTGACAAGGAAGGAAGACCTGTCTACATTGAAAGACTTGGAAAAGCTCACCCCTCTAAGCTTATCCGTATCACCACCATAGATAGATATCTAAAGTACCATGTGCAAGAGTTTGAGAGGGCTCTCCTGGAGAAATTCCCTGCATGCTCAATCGCAGCAAAGCGTCGAATCTGTTCCACGACTACAGTACTGGATGTGCAAGGACTGGTACTTATCTAAGTGCTTACCAAGTTTTCAGTTTTTCTGCATTGTGTTATGCTTTCAAGGAGAACGTGCTCTTTTAGTGCTTTTAGATTCTGAGCTGTACAGTTTCATGTTAATGACAGGGAATGAAGAACTTTACACCAACAGCTGCAAATCTTGTCTCTATCATATCGAAGATAGACAACAGCTACTACCCTGAGGTACTTGTGTTTCTCAACTTTACATCTGAATTCTTCTTCACAGGGGTACCTGACTGTTTCAAATCATCAAATCATTTTGCAGACGTTGCACAGAATGTACATTGTAAATGCTGGAACAGGTTTCAAAAAGATGCTTTGGCCTGCTGCTCAGAAGTTTCTTGATGCAAAGACTATAGCAAAGATACATGTACAGCTTTCACCCTAGTTATCTGTTATGTCAACTATTGCCATGTGTAGTTTATCTTATTTCTGTCGCTGCAGGTGCTAGAACCCAAATCTTTATCCAAGTTACATGAAGTCATTGATTCAAGGTATATTTGTTTCTATTTAAACCGCACTTGGAAAATTTCAGATATTATGACATACCAATACTTACCAGCTCTAGTTCTCTGTGCTTTAGTCAACTTCCAGATTTCCTCGGAGGTTCATGCTCTTGTTTTGGCGATGGAGGGTGTCTTCGTTCTAATAAAGGACCATGGAATGATCCTGAACTAATGAAGGTAAATCTACATCTTACTTAATTTTACTTTTAATTTTCAAGGACACTGTTTTTTCCATGGGAACTTTTGAGTTTTGAGTAGAAGTCAGCTTTTGTGTGGTTTTGTACATAATGCTGATTTAGATCTACGACTTGATTAGCTCATCTACCATGGAGAATCATCACTCTCCAGGCAAATCACTCGGAAGTTGAGTGACCCACATAATTCTTTCTCCTACATAAGTATACATCCATCGAAGGTAAATTACCCTGTCAATGTCAATTTCTCTGTGTGTCCTAGCCCTTTTATTCCTCTATAAATATGACAATGCAACTTTGAATTCCAGGCTATGCAAGATGAGACTTCAGCAGCAGAGTCAGTATCTTGTTCTGATGTTCCTACTTCTCCAGCTGGAAGAATGTGGTCAGCCTCTGCTCATGTGAATCCAACTTATGAGGATGTGAGTTCTTGTGTTGGTACATTTGTGTCACAGACCACTCTAGTTTCTTAATTCTGACTGGAACAATATGATCTATGCAGGCTAGGGCATCAGATGCTAATGGCTATTATAGTTGCGATGACAAGTTTGCCATACCTGACAAAGCTACTAGCCGAAATGGCCAAGAACGGCAATCCCATTACCAAATGCTGGAACTCGATCAAACAAGTCTGGCTTTAAAATGTGAAACATCTCCACCAGGTTATACTTCTTATTCATGCTTTGCTGCTAAAACAATTTCATCACATCAGACTTGTGCTTTAAATTCAAAAATTTCTTCTTAAAGTTAAGTCCGTAGCGTTTAAGATTATGTAAAATTTCTCACCTTTGGAATTTCATTTTCCCTCTGGTATCTCTTAGGCGCTCCCATCATCCGTTGGCTTCATGATTTAAGGGGAACAATTGACAAGATAAAATGTGAGAACCTAGCGAAAAGGCTAATTTCTGTAATGCTGAAACTAGCTGCAGTTTTCCGATATATCCCGTTTGAGGTTTCGAGAAGCCAAAATACAGTCACCCCTTCAAGTCCAAGAGAAGATGAAAGTAGATGCAGCCTCATCCCAACTCCTAGAGAGCCCACAATGAAAGACCGGATTCTTCCATGTCTGGAGCGTATTCAGAAGCTGGAGAAACAGTACGACGATATCCGAAACAAACCCGTTGCTATGCCTGTAGAGAAGGAGAGAATGTTAAATGATTCTCTAGACAGAATCAAATCGGTTGAGTTTGATCTTGTCAAAACTAAGAGGGTATATATACTTTTCCTGGAATTTTTAACCTACAAACTTGTAGATCCAGTACTATGGAACTTAAAAAACATTTTCTTTGGTTGCAGCTTTTACACGCCACGGTGGTGAAACAGATGGAGATAACTGAAATGCTGCAAAATTTACGAGAGTCCCAACTTCACGTAAGTACCTATTACCTCAGTTTTAACTAACAACATTGCCATGAGCTTTAATTAACACTCCAGATTGTTCATTGTGCAGAGAAGAAGAAGATTGTTCTGTTGAGAACCACAAGAGAACATCTGAGTTTAGCATAAGTACACATCTGCACATACAGAGAGAGAACAACAGATTCACATGTTACTTTCTTTAGCTTCTTTTCTTCTCCTCTAACTTTTGTCACAACTTTTTTGTTTGTAACCTTTCTAAATAGGTCCCTTTGCTTCCACTTTCTAAGTAATGAGAAGAAGAAGAAGATAGGGACAGAGACAATCTCTGATGAGTGATCTTGTCTTTAATAATGTAGATTGAGATCAAATCAGAGTTCTAAGTACCAAACCTTTTTGTTGTAATCAGTGTAGATAGGAAACTACACTAGCTAAACGAACTGAGATTTTGTAAATCTTTTTTAAGGTATTTTTATCAAGAAAGCAAACTATTATCAATTTTTTATCATTTATTTAAGGAGTAATTATTTATATAATCTGATATTTCAAGTGGATATGCTTAAGTTTTCCGATCCCCAAGTTTTAAGTTAATGGGCTTTAGGCCCAGTCAAAAGAAAAAAAAAGTCAAAGATGGGATTAGAATACACTAATCCTCACATTCAAACAAATTTAATTCCCTTGAAGACTTCTTCATCGCTACTTTTCAATTACTTCTTCTTCACTGCAATTTCTTCAACAATAATGGATTACGACTTTAGGAATAAGTCTGGTTCTTCCTACCCTCGACCTATGTACGGACCTTCTTCAACGTCTTCTTCTCCGGCTTCTAACCATCCTATGTTCGGCCCTTCCGGATACCCTAAGATTGGTCAACAAAGCGGCGGCCATGGCCAACCGTTCTTCCCTCCGCCGGAGAGTAACTCTTCCTTTCAACATAGCTCTTCTTCTCATTTCCCTTCTTCTTCTTCTTCCTCTTGTGAGTCTGGTTCTGATCTCGAATTTCTAATTCATCTCTCCTTTTGATTGAGAGAAGGTTTAAGCGATTTACAAATCGTTGATTTTGGTAGCTGGGTTGGGAATCAAGGTGATTCTGAAGCCAGAGTATCGGATTACTCCGCCGGTAAGATTTAATTTATTTATTTTATTTTTTCTGTAGAATTTAGGTTTCTAGATATGAAAGATCATGTTCCACTGTTCCATCCTTTAAACTCTAGGATTGAAGGATTGAAGCATTGAAGTATAGATAAATTGAAATCTCTCATGAATTGTAATTGCCAAAATTGTTGTTTGCAGCCTCAATTGTTGCCTCGAGTTGGAGATATTCCTCGGAGCAGTTTTCAGTTTGATTTCGGTCTAGAGAGGAAAGTTCTTGCGGAAGCAGAGAAAGATAATTCAGATTGGAGTAAATTCGGGAATGAGAATCCACCTGTTAAGTTTCCAGAACCAACACCTTCTTCAGTGGTAAGGCTCCTTCAATTCTTTAAATGGAAGCTTTTTCCTTAGAATTAGGCCAAAAGTGATTAGTTTCACCGAAGTATAGTGTCAGTCTGTCTAAGCGAGCTTTAGGAAGATCACAAGAGACTTTGTTTGTATACTACTTGATGGGTATTGGGTCAAGAGAGTCAAGATTAGATTGTGCATTGTAGCTACATGAATCCTTAGATTTTGTATAAGCTTCTATCCGCTTATGGTATTGTCGTTAATAAGCGATTCCGATGCAGGGGGTAGATCCTGTAGTGATGAAGTATGCTGCGTCTGGGCTCAACCGAGAAGCTGTCAGCATTGCAGTTGCAAACTATGGTGATAATCCCACAAATGTGCTTCTTTTATCCTCCTATTTCCTTCTATATGCATTTGATTACTGTATTAAGCTAATTTTGCTACACAGATTCTGATTATAGTAATCAAATGTATGTTTGAGTCGATAGTTTGAAATGATCTTTAGTCGGTGGCTATAAATAATTTTGCACCTAATTACAATAGTTTGGTCTATGTGTTTCAGGTTCAGGAATTTGCAAATGGGTTCACAGCGATACGGGAGATGGGGTTTCCTACAAACGCTGTTGCAGAAGCTCTCTTTATGTTTGAAAATGATACTGAGAAAGCATTGGCACATTTGCTCCATGGTTCTTCCTGAATCTGTTCAGATTTTTTATTATACAGTTTGTATAATAAGCAAACATCAAATTTGATAACATAAGGATTGAAAAAAAGTATAGATATTGGTAACGAGCTCCTTGATCTATGTTCCTCGACATAGATTCCCTCTAATTCTGTCGTTGCTTGATCACGAGCTCCTTGATCTATGTTCCTCGACACAGATTCCCTGGAACAGGTTTGTAGTTTATCTTATTTCTGTCACTGCAGGTACTAGAACCCAAATCTTTATCCAAGTTACATGAAGTCAATGATTCAAGGTATAATTGTTTCTATTTAAACCGCACCTGGAAAATTTCAGATATCATGGCATGAATACTTACTAGCTATAGTTCTCTGTGGCTGTGCTTTACTCAACTGCCAGATTTCCTCGGAGGTTCATGCTCTTTTCCTCTAAGGGTCTAACTTATGTCAGAACTTTTTGTTTGTTACCTTTGCTTCCACTTTCTAAGTTATGAAAAGAAGAAGATAGGGACAGAGATAATCTCTGTTGAGTGATCTTGTCTTAAACAATGTAGATTGAGATCAAATCAGAGTTCTAAGTACCAAACCTCTTTGTTGTAATCAGTTTTGTAAATCTTTTTCAAGGTGTTTTATTATGAAAGCAAACAATTATTATATTTTAGCACTTATTTAAGGAATAGTTATTTATATAATCTGATCCTTCAAGTGGATTTGCAGTTGGTAACTTGGTATGATTGAGAGTTTAAAATCATCGAGGTTGCATAATGATCGCGACTATTAAAGGTAAATGACAAAACTGCCCTCATAATTTGTAACGTTCTCTTAAAAATTATTGAAGGGTAAAATTGTAAACTAAGTCTAATCACGTATAAATAAAAATGTAGGGATTAAAATAAAGAAACTTTTTAATGGGAAAAATTGAGACCGTCCCTTTCCACTGTGAACGAAGATATATTTCGCTATTTCTCTCTCCCTCTCTCTTCTTCCTCTTTCGGATTCTGGGCTCGCTCGCAATCGATCCGATGATATTTTTATGCAACGCGAAACTTTAAATTAGAATCATAAATTTTCTGGATTCCGCG
Organism: Lepidium didymum; assembly: GCA_963920545.1. Classification (NCBI taxonomy): domain Eukaryota; kingdom Viridiplantae; phylum Streptophyta; class Magnoliopsida; order Brassicales; family Brassicaceae; genus Lepidium; species Lepidium didymum. Next base: position 24,664,796 of record OY986993.1, on the reverse strand, counting down.
TACGAATCCGTTTTCAATTACACGAATTGCATCGTCAGGTGAATCTGTTCGTCCTAGGTTTCCTCCGCCTTTTGATCTATATCTCTGTAATTTTCCTGAGTTTTTGGAAAAAAAATTGTAGGGTTTGTGCTTGCGCCTGTGAAGTATTTATATTGGTTTTGTTTCTCCCTTTACGTTTAAGTCGGCTTTGTCGGTAGTCTAGGTTTCTGGGCATGGACTTTGGTATTTGTAGAGAGAGAGATTGCATGTTTGACATTAGATTTTAAGCGATTGGCTTGTTGCTCTCTGAATATTGCCTTTACTGTGAATTGTTTGGATCTTGTGTTAGATGCAGGCATGTTGCATCTCAAACAATATGCACAGAGGTTATAATCTCATAGAGTCCTAACATAGATGGTGCCTTTTTCACTTGATTGTTCAATTAGTGCGATATATATTGGGTTTAGTTTCGTTTTTAAGCTTCTTGCTATATTGGATTATACTATGTTGTATCTTCTATAGTCCCAGACTTCCAAGAACTCAGTAATGAAGGTGCTTTTTCGACATATGCAGGTGCTTTTTAGCAACTTAAAAAATGTCCAATTATCAAGGAGAAGATCCTGAGTACATGGACGAAGTAGATGATGAAATGGAAGAGGTAGACGATGATTTAGATGAGGAATTTCGTGGGGATGATATGGGTGCGTCGGACTCCGACGTCGACGAGTTTGACTATTCAGTAAGTATTCCTCTATGAAGTTTATCATAAATTGGTTTATTCTACATTCTTAAATGCACGTGTGAAATGTATCTAAAATATTGATTTAAAATATCTGCAATCTCTTACTCTGTTGTGTGTGCGCTTTGTTTTCAGAATAATAAAATAGCTGATACTTCAGCTGACCAAGCCCGGAAAGGGAAAGATATCCAGGGGATTCCTTGGGACAGGCTTAGTATTACGAGAGAGAAATACAGGCAAACTAGACTAGAGCAGTATAAAAATTATGAAAATGTCCCTAATTCTGGGGAATCCTCAGGGAAAGTAAGTCTTTCACGCTTTGACCCTCCGTGTATTGTCAATATGTTTCTCTAATATTGGTTTCCAACTGTTACATATCATTTGCGTAATGTATACAGGATTGCATGGTCACACAGAAAGGGGCCTGTTTTTATGATTTCTGGCGGAACACAAGATCTATCAAATCAAGTATTCTTCATTTCCAGGTTCTTATCATCATTACATATCTATTTTTTTCCAGTTGATGTTATTTTTGGTAACTTAAACTGTTTGTCATGTGTTTGCGTAATGAGGATGTATAAATCTCTATAATTGTCCACCTTAGTTAAAATATATGGATACGTAGACTGTTTATTCTCCTAAAATGCTTTTACATTGACATCTAACTAAATGTTATTTTCTTTGTATTTTAGTTGAGGAATTTGGTTTGGGCAACTTCCAAGCACGATGTCTACCTTATGTCACAATATTTGGTGAGCCACTATTCTACTTTGACATCCGGAAAGCATGAAGTTCTCAATGTTCAAGGTCATGTTTCCCCATCCGAGGTTAGTTTCTTCCAGAGTGATAAGAAAATCTTCTTTATAATTCCTACATCATTTCTTGATGGGTTTGTTCCTTTTCATTGTGTGGGTGCAGAAACATCCTGGAAGCTTGTTGGAGGGATTTACGAAGACTCAAGTGAGTACACTTGCAGTGAGAGATAAGTTTTTAGTTGCCGGCGGATTTCAAGGAGAACTTATATGCAAGGTAAGCTCTAAAAAAGAAGTTATAAAAATCATGGGTTTCACACAACATATACATTTAATTTAATCAAGGAACTCATCTACTTCCTAATTGATTTGGTTCAGCATCTTGATAGACCTGGTGTGAGCTTTTGTTCACGTACAACTTACGATGATAATGCTATAACCAATGCTATTGAGATTTATAACAAACCCAGGTACTTGCATGTCTTTTGCCTTAGGTTTTTTTTGCCAACTTGTGCAACTTGCAGCTCTAACTAACCTTTTGTCTTCCTTCTGTCTGCAGTGGGGCACTTCATTTTACTGCGTCAAATAATGATTGTGGAGTCAGAGATTTTGATATGGAGAGATATCAGCTTGTCAACCATTTTCGCTTTCCTTGGCCGGTGAATGTAAGTTCGTGCTTGTTTCTTAATTTTTGGTTTTGGCATAAGTCGATCTGTAGCACTTGTGCTAGTAAGTTTTACCTTTGGAATCTGAGTTTTTTATTTTACATTACAAAATTGTAAATGTAGTTGTACCGTAAATCGTTTTATGAGTTCTGATTTTGAATTGACAGCACACATCCTTAAGTCCTGATGGTAAATTATTGACTATCGTGGGAGACAACCCTGAAGGCCTTCTGGTAGACCCCAACACAGGAAAGGTGCAGAAACGACCTCTTTATTTTAATTATCCTCCATTAAATATGCTTTCCTAACTGAAATCTGGAATTTCCGACAGACGCTGGGAACGCTATCAGGACATTTGGACTTTTCCTTTGCATCGGCATGGCACCCAGATGGTGTTACATTCTCCACTGGTAACCAGGACAAGACCTGCCGGGTTTGGGACATCCGCAACTTATCAAAATCTGTTGTTGCCTTGAGGGGTAACCTTGGAGCAATCCGATCCATCCGCTACACGTCTGATGGGAAATACATGGCCATGGCTGAGCCGGCTGACTTTGTCCATGTGTATGATGTCTTGAACGGGTATGAAGCAGAACAAGAGATAGACTTTTTTGGGGAGATCTCTGGAATATCCTTCAGCCCCGACACAGAAGCGCTCTTCATCGGCGTTTGGGACCGTACTTACGGTAGTCTCCTTGAGTATGGCCGGCACCGCAACTACTCCTACCTTGATTCATTTCTATAATCACCCGACCCAGCAGTGGAATAAAAGAGTCTATACATACATCTGCGCTTCACTCTCCTTGTGGCTTTGTAAACTGAGAAACTCGAGAAAGAAAAAACATAAATTCAAGTCGATCTCTAATGGTGTAAATGATGTGTTGTGCAATTTCTATTAGGAATGTGACAAGAGGGTTGATTTAGTTAGTTGATTATCTTTTATTGAGTGTTCAAGTTAAAGTATGTGGACTAGGGTTGGGCATAATATCCAAAACCTAAAACCCGATCTGAACCCGACCTGATATAAGATAAATCTAACTGAATTGAACTCGACAAAATATCCGAATGGCTTTTACATCTTAGAAGATTGGATACCTGAACCTGAACGCCCAAAACTCGAAACCCAAATGGGTATCCGAAATATATTACATAATTTAAAAGTAATTATATATACATATAAACTTTTAGTTACTTAAATATTCAAAACTATAATTATAAATTTAAATATATTATAATTTGAATTAAACGAATGAAAAAATACTAAAATTTTCAATTTTACAATTAAATTAAGATTTTTTAAAAAATTTTTAAAGTTTTTTAAAAAGAATTAATAAAAATATTCGAATCCGAACCGAGCCCGACTCGAAATAAGACATTTTATAAGAACCGAACTTGACCCGAATTGAATCCGATCCGAAATTCTAAAATATTCGAACGGATTTTATATGTATAAACCCGAAAATCTGAAACCTAAAAAGATCCGACCCGAACTCGAACGGGTACCCGAATATACAACACTAATGTGGACATAAATGCTGGTCGGCGTTGAGTTTGCATCAAGTCTCAACTCTTGGCAAGAAACAACATGGCTTGAGTCCATCGCTCTTTTCTATGGTTATGATCACAATTTGAGAGTTGTTTCTGTCGATTGTTGAATGAAATTATATTATGTTATATAAAAGTTTTGTTTTGTTTTTCACAATTGTTAAATGTTCATTTCCATAGCCAATTCCACCAAAATTTAATCTTAAATAGTAAAATTTAGATTATAGATGGAGAATTTGTTAAATGTTCATTTCTATAGCAATTCCAACAAAATTTGATCTCAAAATAGTAGAATTTAGACTACGAATAGAGAATTTGTCGACTAAATTTTTGATACAAAATAAGTTTTGGACTAAAGTGAAGAAAAGAAAAAGGTAAGGTCTTTTAAGCAAAAACAACAAAATTAGAGGAGCTGTACATAAATCTCTTTACCTGAAAATCTCTTAATCCAGAAAGAACCAACGAGAGAATGACACGTCATAAACCCGAAATCATATCCTCCTCACAAACAAAATCTACTCTGCTTCTACAGAGAAGCCAAAACAAATCACTCAAGATCATAAAATCCAAATCCATTCATTCGTTACTCTTAGAGAAGAAGAAGAAGAAGAAGAACAACAACAAAAATGGCGACAAGCGCATCCGCATTGCTTTCACCTACAACTTTCTCCACTGCAATCTCCCAAAAGAACCCAAATTCCATCTCATTTCACGGCCTCCGTCCTCTCCGTCTCGGTAGCTCCTCCTCTGCTTTACCAAAACTATCCACCACCGGAAGAAAATCCTCCTCCTCCGTCGTGAGAGCTGAGCTCAGCCCTTCCGTCGTGATAAGCCTTAGCACCGGCCTCTCCCTCTTCCTCGGCCGCTTCGTCTTCTTCAACTTCCAGAGAGAGAACGTCGCCAAACAAGGCTTACCAGAGCAGAACGGTAAAACTCACTTTGAAGCTGGTGATGATCGTGCTAAAGAATACGTCAGTCTCTTGAAATCGAATGATCCAATTGGATTCAACATCGTTGATGTTCTTGCTTGGGGTTCTATTGGACACATCGTTGCTTACTACATCTTGGCTACTTCCAGCAATGGATATGACCCAAGTTTCTTTGGTTGATTCATTCCGATCTCTTTCTCTCGTATTTGTATATCTTTGACTTGTATCGCAAGCTATCTAATACATTCTCTATTCTTCTTCTTTCTTTCTTGTTGTCTAAGACTTATCCTTCGCTTTGCAATTGTTATACTTCTCCATTTTCAATCACCGTTTTGCAGAGTCAAGAAGAAGAAACATGATTTTCATTTTAAGCTCTCAAGATGTCCATTTTCATTGATTCTAACATGTCTCGATACGAACACATATGGATTCATGACTTATTATTGGAGATATAAAAAAATCTTAGGAAATGCTAACTTAAAATTTTGATGCAGAGAGCTTGGCTTTAGATGATAAACTCACGTTAATGTCTTGATGAAAAGAGTTGCCCCTTCGAAATGTATGGCCAGTTCTACAACTTATTCTTAAACCAAAGTTCTCAAACAGAAAGATAAAAGTCTCAAATAGAGAAGAAGACAATAACAACAGAGAAAACACTCATTAAGGATCCGCCTCAGCTTCGGCCTCACTCTCAGCCTCAGCCGCAGCCTCAGTCTCAGTCTCAGCCTCAGCCTCAGCCACAGTCTCAGCCTCAGCCGCAGCCTCAGCGTCAGCCTCAGCCGCAGCCTCAGCTTCAGCCTCAGCCTCAGCCTCAGCCTTAGCCTCAGCCTCAGTCTCTTCTGCATTTGCACTTGTCGATGCATCAGTTGCAGCTAGAGTTTCAGCTTCACAAGTATCCATTGTAGATTTGTACTTTTCTATCTCCTTATTGTACCTCTCTGCATCCTCAATCCCTCTCTCTTGGTAAACCTGTTTTAATATAAAAGAATCATCATCCATGCTAAGGCTTAATTTGATTAAGAGAAAGAGTTTTGATTTAACCTGTCTATCAGACTCAGAGAGATTGCTCCACATATTTCCAATTTCTTTCATGATCAATCGTGGATTTTGTCCAACGTACTCAGCTTTAACCCTTGAATTCTGGTCGGAAATGAAGAAGTTATAACCACTTCTCTGAAACTTAGGTCGCTTAGACTCCATCTCAGATGATTTTGATGATCTCTTCTTGTAAGCACTGTGATAAAGCACTCCTTTGAGCTCTTCTGAGCCAATTTTCACAGTTACAAAGTAACCACTATCGAATTTCCCATCGATGATCCCATCAACCACGACACCACGTTGAATAGTGCCTACATGTTTCAAAAAGCTAATTTCAACACAAGAAGATCTAAGAAGAGAATCTATCCAATAATAAGCTTGCATGCATTTGATGTTTATTTGCAAGGGAAGTGGATTTTATATAGAGGCACTAGCACAAGATGCAATTTATGTAATATATTTGAAATTATATATGTTTGTAATTTATAGCGGGAAGAGGTTAAGGCCTTTTGGTCTTAATCTCTTCCCTACACTCGTGACTAGTCGTTGCTAATATCAGATAAATAGTATAAAACATTTCTTCCACCGGATATAGATTTAGGAGTACAACAGATTTAATTGCGGATATAGATTTAGGAGTACAACAGATTCAATTTTGGCGCTTAAATCACTAATCCACTATAGTTAAATTATGTATGTTTAGAATTTAGAGTATTCAATTGAAGTACCTTTATCACAATTTTCATATTTTTGTCCAAGTTGCTTCAAGGCTTCTTTTGCAAAAAAAAAGAACAAAAGGAGAACATGTGTTAGCTTAAGCTTTGGATCTCCATTGGAGGATTAGAAAGAGAGTAATGATTGGTGAGTTTGAAACCTCTTGCAGGGAATGAAGAAAGTGGCTCTTGAAAGTAATAGAAATGCTCAAATTCAAAGAGCAATTTTTGATAAAACTTCCTTAAAACAAATGCTGCATTTGTTATGTTTGCATCAAAATTAAATACGAACTTCTTTGCACCTGCGATCCTTGATCACCTAGAATGAAAAGGATCTTAATTAGAGACATAATAGTATCATATTAATTTATCACAAAGGAAAAAATAGCATCATATATATATATATAATAAATTTTTCTACTAAAGAGTTAAATGAGGACCATTGTTCTCGCAAAGAAAAGCAATTAAGAAAGAGCTATACCGAAGATCAAATAGTGGTATGAACTTATAACTAAATGGAACCATGTTTAAATTTTTAAATACGACATAAGTTATGTTAGAGATGCATAATTTGGCTTTACAACAAATGCTTTTAAGTGGTTATTCATATAGTAAATAAGTATACTATTGCATTCAAGAAGAAACACAATTTATCTTATGAATTCAATAAATGATTAGAACAGAACAAAACAAGAAAAACATCAGAAATCATAAAATACAATTGATATTCAAAAGCATGATTGAGACATGATGTAACTCAAGGTTTCTATTACTATAACCATGATAGTGAGTGTGTGAAATCTTCAGCTCCAATGTAGAAACTTAGAAGGAGTAACAACTTCTGTTTCCGGTACAAAAAGATCGTCTGAATTCCGTACAATAGCATGAACCAAACAAATAAACAAACTTATAACGACGCCAATAACAAGACTTTGGAGGCAGTTTGCGAACCACAAGGCGCAAATAGAGCCAAGGATCAACCCAAAAAAGATCAAACGGTCGCTAATAAGTCGACCGTATAAGACCAAAGGATGGTCTCGGTAAACGTAGAGAAGCAGCCACATGAGGACAAAGGAAGCAACAGTAAGAAGAGCCGTTGGATCATAGATTAAGAAGAGAGTGATTGAAGCTGAGATTAAGAGAAAGTAGTTGACTTTGAAGTGGTGAAAGTTGACTTTGATGCGTGAAGCAGCGGAGGAGAAAGAAGTTGGACGGTTGATGGAACTTAATGCTAGAAATTCTGATAACCATGGACGGTTGTTTGAAACAAAAGCTATTAGATTGTGTATTGACATTGAGATTATGTCAACGACGGAGAAAGTTGTCTCCTCCGCCGTGATTGGAAGATTCTCCGCCGGTGTTAGCATCGTCGGAGACCAGTTTGAGTTTGATTATGTGGTCAACTAATTTAACCGAAATTACATGTTTAGAAGTTAAGCAAAATAAAAAGTGGTTCCCACGTTGATAACTTTATGGGCCGAGCTATTTGGAATAAATGGGCCAGGCTAGTTTGATTAAATGGCCCATACGATTCGGGTCGGATCCTCTTAAAACTGTGGGATTCGGTTCGGTGATTCTCTTCACTGTCAGTTTCTCGAACTCGAAGCAAAGAGCAGAGGCAGACGACTGAGTTGAACCGGAACATGGATTCAGGTTCGTTAAATTTACCATTTTACCCTCTGACTCACCGTCCTCTTCATGGTAATCATCGATTTCTGATGGGAATGGTAGAATGCTCGGTTCCAGTTTTACTCAATTGCCGATAGTTTAATGGGTTTTTGCGATTTGGGCAAACCGAGGCTTGAGGTGGTGAGATTTGAGTCTTTGAATCTAGGTTTCTCGAGTCTTTTAGTTCTGCTAAGTGGCAGAGATGATTAAGAGATATCAATTTTGGTCAAGTGTTGTAGTTCGTAAAGCTTCTCGCTTTCTCTTCATATCGAGGAAATTTTGCGATGGTAACATTGGTGGTGATGAAAACGATAATGAGCCATTGAAGGTAACTTGGGAATCTTCGGAAATGAATTGTGGGTTTGACGAGGATTCTGTTACAAATGAAGATGAAAGCTGTGGTCGTGAGAAAACCACTGTTCGGAGAAGGTTTATCGAGAGTGCTAAATTCGGTGCGTCTCAGGTTCTCGATACTTTACAGCAAGACTGTCCTGGTTTCAATACGAAATCAGCTTTAGATGAGTTGAATGTTACAATCTCAGGACTTTTGGTGAGAGAGGTTCTTGTTGGGATTTTAAGGACTCTGAGCTATGATAATAAGACAAGGTGTGCTAAGTTAGCTTATAAGTTCTTTGTGTGGTGTGGTGAACAAGAGTGTTTCAGGCACACGGCGAATTGTTATCATTTACTTATGAAGATATTTGCAGAGTGTGGTGAGTATAAAGCAATGTGCAGGCTAATTGACGAGATGATCAAAGATGGTTATCCAACAACTGCTCGTACGTTTAATCTGTTGATCTGTACTTGTGGTGAAGCAGGCCTTGCAAGAGAAGTGGTGGAGCAGTTTGTCAAATCGAAAACTTTCAATTACCGACCTTATAAACACTCTTACAGCGCTATTTTGCATTCTTTGCTAGGGGTGAAACAGTACAGGCTTATTGATTGGGTTTATGAGCAGATGTTAGAAGACGGGTTTTCGCCGGATGTTCTGACTTACAACATTGTAATGTTTGCAAACTTTAGATTAGGGAAAACAGATAAGCTGTACAGATTGCTAGATGAAATGGTTAAAGACGGGTTTTCTCCAGATTTCTATACATACAACATCCTTCTCCACCATTTAGCAACAGGGAACAAGCCTCTCGCTGCTCTTAACCTTCTGAATCATATGAGGGAAGTAGGAGTAGAACCAGGTGTCATCCATTTCACTACTCTGATAGATGGGCTGAGCCGAGCTGGGAAGTTAGAAGCTTGCAAATACTTTATGGACGAAATGGTGAAAGTTGGATGCACTCTGGATATTGTTTGCTATACTATTATGATTACAGGATACATCTCAGGCGGTGAGCTTGAGAAAGCTGAGGAAATGTTCAAAGAGATGACAGAAAAGGGGCAACTCCCAAATGTTTTCACATACAATTCCATGATCCGTGGGTTTTGTATGGCCGGAAAATTCAAAGAGGCATGCTCTTTGCTCAAGGAAATGGAGTCAAGAGGGAGCAACCCTAATTTTGTGGTGTATAGTACATTGGTGAGCAATCTAAGAAATGCAGGGAAGCTTTTAGAGGCTCATGAAGTAGTAAAGGACATGGTAGAGAAAGAGCATTATGTTCATTTAATTTCAAAGTTAAAAAAATACAGAAGATCCTAGTTTTTCTTTTTTCTTTGGTTCAAAGGCAGTTTTATGATATTGATCAAACAAAATATAGCTGTTGTCATTTCTTAGACATTGTTTCAGTATACAGTAATACAGTATGATTCCTAGAAACCAAAGTCTATAGGGTTTTTCTATACTGTAAGATTCTTTTTTCTGAGTGTTGTATAAATTTAAGTATTTAACCAAAAAAGCAAATAGGAAAAATATACCGTCGACAGCAGGGTTCGAACCTACGCGGGCGAAGCCCAACAGATTTCAAGTCTGTCTCCTTAACCACTCGGACATATCGACTAGCTTGGGTTCAGAGATAAGCTAGTTAAGATCACACTATTTTATATTTATTTAGAATACTAAGCTCAGCCCAATAAAGGCCCATAAATAATTAAATACTGACTCGAATCCGCTACTTCGCAGTGAAGGTTCTTGTTTACGACTCCTGCCGCGTGTTTCGTTATCGAGAGTCGAGACGGTAAAGACTCTCGGAATCTAAATCCGATCAAATCTGAAGATCTCCGGCCAATAATCCCTGACGCGTAGAACAAATTTCATCACGGATAGCAAAATTGATGCCGTCGTAAACTATCACAGCTAGGGGATGATCTGTTGGGTACGGCGGATTGGAATTAGAAATGACATCGGGAGGAGCCGGAGAGTACAACGAAGACAGACATCTGTTGCGATCAGCCGACGGCGATGAAGACGGAATTAGAGGAGGAGAGGTTGATCTCGATGTTGAATCTCAGTCTCCGGCTGTCAGGACTGGAGCCGGAGGAGTTAGGGATATATTTAAGCATCTAGACCGGAGATTTTCTCTTTCCGGGCGTCGTATAAGCTTTAAACGATTGGAGAATAGCAGAGTCGATAGAGAGAAGCACCATCCGTCTTCTGCTTCTTCTTCTTCCGCGTTTTCGCTTGGAGAAGAAGATGACGGTGGTATCAGTAATTTACATAGAGTCGATGATCGGAATGACGAGTACGGGTTTGATGAAGAAGTGCTCGGAGATAGTGCTCCACCTGAGTGGGCTCTGCTTCTCATCGGCTGTCTTATAGGCGTTTTCGCTGGAATTTGTGTCGCCGGCTTCAACAAAGGGGTACGATTATACATTCATATAGATCAGATCTTGATCGGTTTCGATTAATATGAATCTATATTGATTCGATTGATCACCGAAATCCTGCTCATTTTGATTTGCGCTATACTATTTTGACTCCTGACTCAACAGAGTAGTGTTTTTGTCTAGGTTCATGTCATTCATGAATGGGCATGGGCAGGTACTCCAAACGAAGGTGCTGCATGGCTTCGTCTACAGAGACTAGCCGACACTTGGCACCGAATTCTTTTAATTCCGGTCACTGGCGGTGTTATAGTAGGAATGATGCATGGTTTGCTCGAGATCTTAGACCAAATCAGGCAATCCACTTCGTCTCAAGGACAAGGCGTCGATTTACTTGCTGGTATATTTCCAGTGATAAAGGCCATCCAAGCTGCTGTGACCCTTGGTACAGGATGTTCACTGGGTCCCGAGGGACCTAGTGTTGACATTGGAAAGTCTTGCGCCAACGGTTTTGCACTCATGATGGAAAACAACAGAGAAAGGAGAATAGCTCTCACTGCAGCTGGTGCAGCTTCTGGGATTGCATCTGGTATAATAGACACCGTACCTTTCCTTCAACATTTTATGCACTTTTTGAGTTGATATTTATGTATTATTCCATTGTCAATGCACAGTATAGTAACATAGCTCCTTATCTCTAGTATATTGCTACTTAATATTAGCTTTGACCTGGTGAAAGGAAAGGTCCTGGAATCATTCTCCTTACGCAACCTTTTTGGTCACTTATCATATTACCCACTATCTTGATCCCGGAATTGTGCACCTATGGATCTTTGGATCTAGTACTAGTTAAAGCATCTTGCTGGGAGTCGCCATTGAAAATAGTTTACTTATGGCTACATTGGAGTGTGATCCGTGGGTAATGATGTTTTTTACAAACGATCAAAAGACTGAGATAGACGCTATATTTCTTTGTTTATACTTTACACCAAGCAGGAACTCAATTCGCCGCACTTTTGCTTGTTCATGGTTATAAATCTGATTCTTCTCGATTGTTACTTCTCGTTACAGGTTTCAATGCAGCAGTGGCGGGTTGTTTCTTTGCTATTGAGACTGTTTTAAGACCTCTACGTGCTGAAAACTCGCCTCCATTTACCACTGCAATGATTATATTGGCCTCTGTTATATCATCAACTGTGTCAAATGCGTTGCTTGGGACTCAATCAGCTTTCACAGTCCCATCATACGACCTGAAGTCCGCTGCAGGTATGCTTCTTTCACTGTTAAGCTGTATTGCAAACCTTCTAGTTAGTCTTGTGGTATAATTCTTGAGTAGCTTATGATTTAGTGTCCTGATAGATAGGTGATATATCATGAAGAAATCTTGGTATCTGTAAATTATGGATGCTAATATTTATTAGCTTCAACAAGTATTTGTGTATAAGTTTCCAACATGTTTACACTTGTCTCCAGAGCTCCCTCTGTACCTGATATTAGGCATGCTATGCGGTGCTGTCAGTGTGGTTTTTTCTCGCCTCGTCGCATGGTTTACCAAGTCATTCGACTTCATCAAAGACAAATTTGGTCTTCCTGCTATTGTATGCCCTGCACTAGGTGGTTTAGGAGCTGGAATGATTGCTCTCAAGTACCCTGGAATTTTGTATTGGGGCTTTACAAATGTCGAGGAAATCCTGCATACTGGAAAGAGTGCGTCAGCTCCTGGAATCTGGTTATTAGCTCAGTTAGCCACAGCCAAAGTTGTGGCTACAGCTCTTTGCAAAGGCTCTGGGCTTGTAGGTGGTCTATATGCACCAAGTTTGATGATTGGTGCTGCTGTTGGTGCTGTGTTTGGGGGGTCAGCTGCTGAAATTATTAACAAAGCTATTCCTGGTAATGCTGCTGTGGCTCAACCACAAGCTTACGCTCTGGTATTGTATTCTCTTTGTCGCAGGCCCTTCAGTGCAGTTTTTTTTAGTATTTTGCAAATCGGTTGTTGTGAAATCTGACTCATCAAGATACCCCTCGTTTGATGTGATGCAGGTTGGAATGGCAGCAACACTAGCTTCCATGTGCTCTGTTCCCTTAACATCAGTATTACTCCTGTTCGAGCTAACAAAAGATTATAGAATTTTGCTTCCTCTCATGGTAAATATTCTCTTTCCGTTCAGTATCAATAGTGCTAATCATGTCAAACCGCGTAAGAGGAGGCGTAATATATTAAAAAATCCCGAGGTTGCCTGTTTTAAGTAATCGCACAATAAAACCTTTTTGAAACTATGAAATGTAGCACTTCATGTGTCGCTGAAATATTAGGTTTTTTAACCAGAGGTCCAGAGCTAGTTTATATGTAGATAAAAGCTTTCTTCACTTGATGTGCTGCGTTGTGTTTCATATTCTTGATCAACTTGTTCTTGATCTGATCTCCCTGTCAATTTCTACTAACAGGGAGCGGTTGGTTTAGCTATATGGGTTCCCTCGGTAGTGAACCAAGGCAAAGAAAGTGATTCATCTGAAGGTCGCAATACAGGAAGAGGATACTCTTCCCTTTCACCTGCAGAGCGTAAAACTGAAGGTGTTTGGAGACACACAGATAATGTTGACTCCCTTGAGCTTACCGCAATAGAGAACCCTGACCATAAATCCTTTCTGGATGAAGAAACAATTCTGGAAGACTTAAAGGTTTTGCGGGTAATGTCAAAGAACTACGTGAAGATTTCTCTTGAAACAACTCTAAGAGAAGCAAGAAACGTCCTTAAAGACAGCGACCAAAACTGCCTTATGGTGGTCGATGACGATGATTTTCTAGCCGGGATCTTAACACATGGCGACATTAGAAGATACTTGTCCAATAACGTCTCTACAATCTTAGATGTAAGTAGTGCAAAAAAGAAACAAAATCCCCAGTCTCATCAATCATTCTTCTCTCTTTATGCAGTTTGATTTGACTAGCTAATTTGTGTGTTGACAGGAGAACGCATGTCCGGTTTCGTCTGTGTGTACTAAGAAAATAAGCTACAGAGGCCACGAACGTGGTTTGCTAACCTGTTATCCAGACGCGACGGTTGGTGTAGCCAAAGACTTGATGGAGGCAAGAGGTGTAAAGCAACTACCTGTCGTAAAACGAAGTGAAGTCATTCAAAAAGGGAAAAGAAGAAAACTGCTTGGTCTTCTTCAATATGACACTATCTGGTCTTTTCTCAGGTAAAGAAACAAATCTGTTTTCAGCTTAACCAATATCAAAACTAAACAAATCCAAAAAGGTTAAATTCTTGGGAATTTTGTATGCAGAGATGAAATGAGTCGTAGAAGATCGATCCACGACCGGAGAAAAGACAAGTACGAGGAGGTTGGTTCAAATGGGCATTAATTGTGTTTGTGATTTCACCCATTTGGTATAGCTTTTTTTTTTCTTCTTCTTTTTAATTTTTGAGGTCCAATTGATTACGACAGAAGAAAATATGATCGTTAAAATAGTATTAATAGCCCTTTATTAGTTTTGGTATCATTGTTCTCACTAAAAAGTCAAACTCATATCATATAACCAAAAGAAATCTATTGAAAATAGATGTTACATTTCTTGCGCTTAAATATTAATATTACTATATTCAATAATTTCTAAATGAGTTTGATCAAATTATCCTGTATGTTTTCTTGCATTCTACGCTTGGAAAGCGTACTTTACCTCTACATTAATTTTTCATTAATTTTAGAGTTTTATGTAAAAATATTCAAATGGCCATAGTTTGCAATTTAATGTACAAACCAATAGTATGAAATTTAATAAAATTTCTTTTTTTGCATGAATATAACGTGTAAAATAAAAGTTGGGATAATATTTTTAAAATGTTCATGTTAATGAGTAAATCACACACAAAAGATCCGCAAAGATGATATATGCACATGATTGAATAATTACATAAATTTTACTTTGTTTTGCATGAATGTGATCTACAACTGTTAAATTAAAGTTGAGACTATTTTCTCTCAAAATGTTTATATTGATGAGTAAATCATATACATAAGATCCCCAAAAGACGACCCATCATTTACACTCAAAAGAGCTTTGTACACTTCAATTGTTAAGAAAACAAAAGTTGCCAAGACGACAAATTTATTGGAATGTGAATGAATTTTGGTAAGTGGGTGAATTTATAATATTTAGCTTTTTCTTCATTATTAGATGAGTCCTTAATATCAAACAAGATTATCACAAATTACCCTAATCATTTTCGATATTTGATATAATTTAGATAATCAAATTTTCATATTTAAATAGTCATCTTTCAATGCCGAGTTCTTCTCAGTCTCGTAGTTAGGATGATCCATCTAATGACTATGACATTTAGGATTCGATTCCTCCTCTCTACAAATTGGTAGATTAAATAGAAATTTTAAAGGTTAGACTAGCATATAGATCGAATCTTGTCGATTCAATGTTAGAAAAAAAAAATGGTCATCTTTCAATAAATCAATTTTGATATCAAACGATCATATGCATGATTCGTTGGACCATTATAATAATGTCCTTTTCCATCTTTTTATACGTTAGAAAATGAAACCCTAAATCCTCATAAATTTTTATAGTTTTATGGATGTGTGTAACCTTTTTAATAGATTCAAGATTAATGAACAATGTACCTCTTATAGCTATTTTAAGAAAACAATTTTTCATTGAAATATTCTTTTTGTATATATGAAATTGCCATATTCAGTGGTCAACATTTCTTTTTTGGTTATATTTATGCTATTTCCATATTTTAATAATCAATAAAGATGAAGTATTTTAGAACTGACTTAAAAATTAATCAAACTGTTTGGTTTAGAAGGTTAATATCTAATTGCTCTAACTACAAACACTAAATTGATAAGATCTTATAACTATTGTGTTTCCATTAGACTTTACTAAGCAGCTACGTCTAAAATTTTTAGTAATATTTTGGATATATTTTATTAAACACGATTGAATTAAGCAAGTCCGATCGGGTTTCGAATCGCAGAAAAATTCCAATGATATCATTAATGATGCTTAACTTTCAAAATAAAATAATAATTTTATTTAAAGATTTACATGGTTTTAATTTGATTAAAATTTATGTGCAACCAATATTTTTTTATATCTTAGATTAATATTTAATCGAGTGTAGTTTTTTTTTGTCAATGTGTAATTCTTCTATATTAAGAAATGAATTATTGTCCCGGATACGATAATATCTATATATATATTTATAAAAAAGTGTAAAATTTCATACAAAAATGGTTTATTATTAAATTTAACTTCTTCTATAGCAGATTATAAACCCAATCATTTCAAAAAAAAAAAACTTAATGATATTACATATCAAAAATATTGAAAGTAATCAAATATATATATATAAGAATAACCTTCATTTTTTCATTGAAGTAAAGTACAAAAAAAATGGAAATTTTGTTTTTAAAAAAGACAAAAAAAGAAAAGAAATTACCTCTTAAATCATTGTTGACACTTGGATGACGAAAGTTTGACTATTTAAAAATGTTACCAAAATTAAAATGGTTACAAACTTTACTATATAAAAATCTGCCTTCTATGCAATGCACATCTTCTCAGCTTTCTTCTTCTTCGTTTTCCTGGATTGTGTGTGTGTTTTTTTTGACATTTTAGGGATCTCACAAAAAGATGAGTGATAATGATGAAAACTTCATGCAAATGGCGTCTTATTGGGCTCCACCATCGAGTCCTAGTCCAGGAGAGATACTGGAGATATTGAATCAAACCGATAATGGTCAGAATCCAATCTCTGAAATGTTCCATGATGATCATGATACTCATGATCAAGCTGAAGAAAGACATGGTACTCTCGGGGAGAGAATAGCTATGAGAACAGGATTCACTCTTCCAGCATTAGACACAGAAAATATCTCTGGTTTTGCTTCATTCTTCGGGAACACAACAACTGATCCTCCTCCTGTCCTTCCAATGTCTCCAGGGTTCAGTCCATCAGCACTTTTGATATCTCCTACTATGTTCTCTCATCCTTCACAGGTAAGTAATAACACTGTCTAGTAGTTGTTCTAGATTGTGTGATAATATAACTACAATATAAATATATGATAAAATCTTAAATGAATCTATGATTCAACATTTATTTGAGAGTATAGTTACGTATGTTCTACTGTCTTGTCGGAGATTCTACTTCCTTCAAAAATCTAAATGTTTAACTATTTGACTGAACTTTTAATTTATATTTGTGGAACCAATTGGATTTGCTAAGATTACCAACGTAAATTAAAATAATAATAATTATGTATGTTATAATTATATATATTATGTGTAACATATATATATTTATATATATATATATATATATATTAAGTAATATTATTTATTGTCAAAGATGGAATCTATCGTGTGATATTACTTATAAAAAAAATTAATTATTTTCTTTGACTTTTTGACGCGGTTTTGAGTAATTGAAATTTGTTGACCAGAAAAAGAAAAAAAAAACAACAGAATCTGTCATTTCCTTTTGTGTAGTTATGATGTTTTTCATAGCTATTTGCATTTACAATTTACAAATTTTGTTCCATTGTTTTGTTAAATATAATACATTATTTCTAAACCCTAACTGATATTGTCTTGGTACCTTCTTGCTGTTCTAGAGTATCTCTCTATCTCCAGTCACCAACTCCGAAGCTCCAGAGATGGTCGGAAGTTCCGGTGAAGATCAGATCACAACCGCAATGATATCCAATGATCATTATCATCAGCCGATGCATGTTGATTTGACTCCTCCTCAAGGCACAAATAGAGTTTCTTGTGTCACAAGTTTGTTCATTTCTCCACTCTTTAAAGAGATATATATTTGATAGTGTTTTCTAATCAAATTGCATGTGATTGTGAAACAGGCTTTGGTGATATTCAAACGCAAGAGTCTGTTTATATCCCATCTCATGAATCTCATGTTGAGCCAAGTGTTGCTCCTTTGCTCAATTCTTTAGATCTTGATGATCTCTTTGATGAAACCAATGCGATCAGCATCATCTCCATTGAGGAGGAGAGCGAGAAAGAGGATGAAAACAAAGATGATGAAGACGATGAAGAAGATGAAGAGGCAGATGCAAATGAAGACGAAGCTCACGAAGTTATTGATGTTGACAAATTAGATGAAGTCGTACCATCAGTTCCAAAGAGAAGGTTCTAATTCAAAAGTTAACATAGCAAATATTAAACAATTAGCCAATTAAATTAATTAACCATATTACATAAACTCTTGCAGGAGATCATATAATGTAACAAACATGATTGGAGCCACAAGAATTAGCAGGTCGATACATAGGGTCATAATTCAGATGGAATGTGAAGTAGACAATCCTGAAGATGGCTTTCGTTGGAGAAAATATGGTCGGAAAGTTGTCAAAGGAAACCCTAATCCGAGGTTTTTCTTTGTCTCCTTTTTCACTTTGTCTTTATAACATGAAAGTTAGTAAAGTTAATATTGGTTTTACATTAAACGCAGGAGTTACTACAAATGCACATCTCGTGATTGCATCGTGAAGAAGCTTGTGGAGAGAGGAGCAGACAATACTAAGTTACTTGTGACTACTTACGATGGGAAACATAACCATCCTGTACCACCTAAACGCATTGAGGCCGGTTCAAGAATTCGTTTTGGTGGTCCAACGAGAATGGCTCCAGTTCAAAACGATCTAACCAGTCTGTTCGGTCAGCCTTCTTTGGCTCTGAGGCCTTTCACTTCACTTGGTCCGCAAATGGATATGACACAGCTCTTTACGACCGGGCTCACTAAGCTTCCGAGATTACCAGTTAACCAGAATGTTGGTTTAATGTATCGGACTGGTCCGGTTAACCAGAATACTGGTTTAATGTACCAGAATGATGAATCGGGTAACAAGAATACTGGTCTAATGTACCAGAATGATGGATCGGTTAACCAGAGTACGAGTCTAATGTACCGAAATGATGGATCTATTCACCAGAATACGAGTTTAATGTACTGGAATGATGGACCAGTCAATCAAAATATTGGTTTAATGTACAAGAACGATGGACCGGTCAACCAGAGTAGAAATCTATCGTACCGAAATGATGGACCGGGAAACCAGAGTACATGTCTAAGGTACCAGAATGATGGACTGATTGACCAAAGTGCTGGTTTAATATACCGGAATGGTGAACCGGTTAATCAGAGTGCTGGTTTAATGTATCAGAATGATGAACCGATTCAGCAGGTTAACCAAAGTGCTGATTTGATGTCCCTGAATGATGGACCAATTAATCAGAGCGCTTATTTACTGTACCAAAATGATGAACCAGCTATAGTACCAGACGGCACAGGAGGATACAATGGAATCATGGATCTACTATATGGTCAGTTTGGTATTAATGTTTAGATGTAAACCGTGTTTTGAATCCTTCTTGATAGTTATATCTTTACAATTATGTTCAAAAACTTTTACTCATCAGTTGGATTTGAACTTTTTCAATTGTGAGATTATTTTTTTTAAATATAAACAATTATAATATGTTTGAGTGACAAAAAAAAACCAATTATAATTTGGTCTATTTAATTAGTTTTTTTCTTTTTCTCATCAATTATAATATGGTTAAGCACTATTAGTATTAACCAAATCCCTTTTTTAATGCTAACATGATATCTAGTATTTATTTTTTATCTTCGATCTTGAATAGATTTATTTTTTAACTTAAACCACTCCAAAACTCAAATTCTATACGCTAATATGATATCTATAAGAGCAAATGACAAATTTCAAAATTTTCAAAAGAACACTAAACACAATATAAAACTGTGATTTTTTTTTGTCAATAATTGGATTGACAATGTCCGATGTATAATCTAAAATTTACCCATATAATCTCTTTTGAAAACTATCATAATGCAATATGTAGGAATTAAACCCTGGTGCCAAATCATTAGCTGGATCATTCTAATCACCAGATTGAGAGCAACTCGATTTTTTATCTATGATTTATTCCATCAAATAAAGTAAGAAGAAATACTTACTTTGTAATAAATTAATTAAAGATGTTTCTATTTTTTTCCTCACATTAAAACAAATTATATATATTATATCCTTATTCAATTATTTTACAGTCGTCTATTTTAATAGTTTTTCATTTCATTTTGGGGTTGCTTCTTCGAATAATTTAAATAATCATCCCTTAAAATTTTCAAAAAAAAATTTTATTGTATATGTTTATGTGTAAAATAAAGAAAAAAAAAGAGTTTTGTTCAAACCGGGTTTACCAGATTTTTTGGTTTTATTAAACCGATGGTTGATTGAGCCGGACAAGTTGATAAGGACATGATTAATCGTGCATCCAAACAAGACCCTTCATTTTTACATTGGTGTCAACGACTCAAAAGGGGAAGAAGACGAGAACTTCTGGGAATTGAATTGAGTTGGAGAGGGAGAGAGAATTCACCATGGAGGACGTGACAAGATCTGTTTTAGCAGAGGAAATACTACAACGTTTAGATCTAGAGAATCTGTGTTCCGTTGCCTGCGTTTCAACCACCCTTCGCTCCGCCGTTGTCTCCGGCGTTCTTCCTTCTCTTACCTCTCTCGATCTCTCTGTGAGTTTTCCAAATTCTACGAAAATTTTATGGTTTCTTCTTCTTCACCTACTTTGGAATGAGATGAAATTTATCGTTTCATTGAATTGTTAGGTTTTCTCTCCGGACGAGGAAACTCTGAATCACGTGTTGCGTGGTTGCATCGGACTCAACAACCTAACTTTGAATTGTCTCCGACTTAACGCTGCTTCTGTACGTGGGGTTCTTGGCCCACATCTCCGGGAACTTCACTTGCTCAGATGCTCACTTCTATCTTCCAACGTGCTTTCTTCCATTGGTAGCCTCTGTCAAAATCTCCGGTACAGTTCCGTGTTCCTATGATCTTAGAGAGATGGCTCAATGAATTCTCGTGCTTGTTGTCGATATTAGTTTCTGCAATTGACGAGAAGTCTAATTTTTTTCCAATTCCATATAGAGATATTATCCTATAGATGATAATGAATCAGTTTAACTTTTGGTTCTGCATCATTAATAGAATCTAATCCAATTTACTGATAATCTGACTTTCCTTGAAGGGAAGACAAAAAAATAAAGAAATTCTGTCGATTTTTCTTCCTACTGCCAAATTTACATATTTGGGATTAGCTATAGCTGTTGTCAGTGATTCTTGCTTGACTAGCTGTTTTCAGTTTGAATAATTGAGTTATAAGCTATAAAATAGAGTAGTTGACAAAAAAAAGCTACAAAATAGAGTTTTGTGACACTTTGAGTAATTAAGAGGTTTTTGGGTTCAATGACAGGGTTCTAACCCTGGAAATGGCAGACCTGGATTCTCCTGCTGTGTTTCAGTCTAACTTGACGCAGATGCTTAACGGCTGTCCTTATCTGGAGGTAATTTGTTAAAGCTTGCTGAGGCATTGGTCCGAAGAAGCAAGAAAGTGTGAAATTGAATTGGGTTTTGTATTCTTGTGATGCTTGCAGTCTCTGCAACTAAATATCCGAGGTATCCTAGTAGATGCCACCGCATTCCAGTCAGTTAGGTTCTCCTTGCCAGAAACTCTCAAAGTTCTAAGATTACAGCCACTGCTTGACTCTGAGGCAATTCTTCTCATGAACAGATTCAAAGTTACTGGAACTTATTTATCTCAGTCTGATTATAGTGCCATGCTTTCTCCTTCACCTTCTTTTACTTTGCAAAGCCTGTCTCTTGTGCTGGATTTGATATCTGACAGGCTAATCATAGCTATCACGGGTTCTCTTCCTCAACTTGTCAAACTAGACCTTGAAGACCGTCCTGAAAAAGAGCCATTTCCAGACAATGATTTGTCTTACACCGGGCTTCAGTCTCTGGGTTATTGTCAGCAACTCAGAAGCCTCTCTCTGGTTCGAACTTGTTACAACCGCAAGATATCATTCAAGAGGATAAACGACATGGGTATATTTCTTCTTTCCGAGGCTTGCAAGGGTTTAGAGTCGGTGAGACTTGGAGGATTCCCAAAAGTCAGCGATGCTGGTTTTGCATCGCTCCTTCACTCATGTCGAAACTTGAAAAAGTTTGAAGTACGAGGTGCCTTCTTGTTGTCTGATTTGGCATTCCATGATGTCACAGGATCTTCCTGTTCTCTACAAGAGGTCAGACTGTCCACATGCCCTCTGATAACCAGCGAAACCGTGAAGAAACTGGGTTTGTGTGGCAATCTTGAGGTGCTCGACTTGGGCAGCTGCAAAAGTATATCAGATTCTTGCCTCAACTCTGTTTCAGCCCTCAAAAGGTTAACTTCTCTGAATCTCGCAGGAGCTGATGTAACCGACAGTGGCATGGTTGCACTTGGTAAGTCAGATGTTCCCATTGCGCAACTATCTCTTCGCGGCTGTAAGAGAGTCAGTGACCGAGGAATATCCTATCTGTTGAACAATGAAGGAACAATCAGGAAAACATTATCAACATTTGATCTCGGTCACATGCCAGGAATCTCAGACAAAGCTATCCACACAATTACGCGCAACTGCAAGGTTTTAACGGAGCTGTGTATCAGGAGTTGCTTTCACGTTACAGATTCTTCGATAGAGTTGCTGGCTACGAGGGAAAGACAAGTAGACGGAGGAAGCAAACAATTAAGAAAGCTCAATGTCCATAACTGTGTGAGCTTAACGACTGGAGCCCTGAGATGGCTGAGCAAGCCATCTTTCGCGGGTCTTCATTGGCTTGGATTGGGGCAGACACGGTTGGCTGGTCGAAAAGAGACGGTCACATCTACGATATGTGGGCAAAGACCGTGGCTCACGTTGTGCTTCGATGGGTGTGAGCTTGGATGCTATGATGGTTGGGAATTCCACACGCCTCAACGCCAGTGATATAACTCATTGTCTCACTAGTTCATGTATAATTGTTTATAATCTTTCAAAATGTATGTAATCTTTGACAAAAAACATGATTCAATAGGATGTGTAATTTGATTTGACTTTTCTTAAGTTTATTGTAAACTATTGACAAAAAAACAGAAGTTGTAAACTATTATTTTTGTGATTGTAATTTGTAAACTGGTTCAAGTTCGATCAATTCCAAGTAATTTATTATCTTTAGAAGGAAATCTTTTTAGAAAACATTTTCACTTTACAAAAATGGTGATAAAACTACACACATTTTATTAAATGTATCCAATGTCTAATGTTATGTTGATTTTCAATTTCAATTTCTATTTTTTTTATCGACTAAACCAACTTCATTTTATTGTTAATTGCATTAACAGAACATATTAATAGGGTTTTGAGTGATGTATTTTGTTAATAGACTGTCCTAAAATATGCTAATTTGACCAAATCAAGTTAAACATTTGATGCTTTTTGCAATTATTTTCGTAAATAATGAGTTAATATTTTGACATTTTTATCATTTCTATGCACAAATGTCAAAGATATGTTTTTTACTTGCGATAGTAAATTAGAAGAAAGCAATAGAACCTTGTTATTAATTGTTTGACCTATAAACAAAACAAAAAAGAGTGAAAGTGGCTATATATATTAGCCTGAGCAGATGGCAACACACACTTAAAATCTGGAGCCAAAGCCAACTACTCTACATTTGACTTTTGATTGATTAATTAACTTGTCAAATTGATTAGTTAGTTAATTATCAAAAATCAATGTATCCATTTTTTTTTGTATTTAAATAATTAAGAAGGGGCATTTAACATATATTACACATTAACGACAAATGTACCTGAATCTACATCTCGTGTCGGCGTCACAAAACCGAACACCCTAAAACCAGACTGTTGTCTTAAACATTAATTTCACTTCCACTTCATTGGAATCTAGTCGTCTATATGTATTTTCTAATCATTCATATTAACCTTCATTTTATAAATTTATATTGTTTCAGTTGATCAAAACGTTGGGAGACTTGTAGTCTTCTGATATCTTTGTACAAATATTTTAGAAAAAAGTCCTAGCTAGCTTCAAGTCATTTTGGAAATGTTATACAAAAACTATTTTCTTGCGGGACAGCTCATGATTGATCTTCATATCAGTCTATTATGCACCTCTACATTTAGCATTGGGTAGACCTCTTTCACTATATGTATAGATTACAACCTAAATTCTAATGGGTAAATTTCCTGTTATTCGGATTTTATTCCTCCACAAAATTTGGAATATTGCTTCCGAAATTTGTTTGATAATAATATGATGGAATCCTCATATTTAACATAGGTATCCAATAAGTTTTCATATCCGTTAAATTGGTCTGATCAGTCTAAATTATTCTTTGTAAATAATTAATAAAAAATAGCAAATAAAATTATTCGACCTCAGGACCATTGATTACAAAACTTTGGAAAATGTTTACAAATGTAAAAAGTAAAAACAAAGAGTCAATAATACAAAGTAGGATTGATGGATGGAAGTAAAAAGAGAGTGGGTGTGTGGAAGAGCATGAGGGATTGCTTCTGTCAGTTAGCATATGATTATATATATATACTTTTTTTTATATTCACCTAAAACCCTAACTTCTTTATTTATTTTTTCATGGAAACATTTACAATATTTATTTATATGGGAACATATATACTTTAGTTGGGTGAAGTTTAGGTGAGTATCTACACGCAAAATTATCATTGAGCTCATGACAACGTACGTCACCTTCTTTGTTACATGTTTCACCGTCTTGTCATAAGTAACTTTTTCATGTTTTATTTTTTTTAATTTATAGCTTATTTTGACTGTTTTTTTTAAACAGTCGAAATAGTATATAATATAATCCATTTACATATCTAATATTATCACTAATAAATGTCTTCTCCTATATCAGCACATATATAGTTGACTTTATAAACTTGTTCATATGTTGACAAAACTAAAATAACTAATATAATGTTTTCAACCAAATATTTTTTGTTTTTTGGTTAAAGGTTTCAACGAAATTGTTTTTAAATAGTCAATCTTGATAAAATATATAAATATAGAAATACAGTAATGTGGAAAAATACACTAAATCAAATAGTTAAATATTTATTTTTATAAGTTTTTCACTGAAGTTGGATTCTTATAATCGTATAGTTTCGTATGATACAGTTTAAAATTTAAGAAAATTGAGTTATGTCTCGGTCATGAATATGCACGTAAAAACAAGTGCTCAATTAATACATGTTTATGTACATGAATATAGCTCAATTCATATATGTTTATGTATATATATTGATATATCATGGTGCATATACATGTGTATATATGTGGTTGATGAGAAGAATGGATCTAGACTAAAAGTGATGATTGCATTTAGAATTCAGACATAACTAGACGCGTGTGTTAATGGGTAGTTCATAGAGATATGTGCAATGTTTTAGTTGAATGTATTTATGAATATAAATCAATAAATGTGTTAGGGCAAAGAGTGAACAAAATGGTAAGAAAAAAAGGGAAAAGACGAGAGAGATACCTATGAACCAACCACAACTCTTGTGTGTTTGTACGTGAAATTCGTATATTCAAAACCCTAAAAGTATAAATAAACACACCAAATTGTTTAATTTTTGACAACTTTGATGCTTTTGTTTCACCCGACAAATCGGCACCTTTTAGGGTTTTCATTACCTGTTTCTCCCCTGAAGACAAATCCCATTTTTCACCACCATCAATTTACTAACTCTCATTATTTTTATCATTTTAATTAAGTACCTTTCTTGGAATTAACGAAACCTCATCATTTTTTTAACTCGACAAGAAAAGAAAAAGAATTTTGGGGAAACAAGAGGGAACCACTGGTTGTTGTTTGATTATTCCTCTCCACACTAAACCCTAGTTTTTAACTAAACAAATGTTTTATTGGCATCCAAATGTTGACAATGTTGTATGTTTTACCTTACTTAATTTTGTTGAGAAATGGTTTATTGTTCAGTTATAATTAAGTACAATATTTTTTGGTCTACAACGGACAATATTTTTTTTTTGTTAATTAGTCTAGTGGTTTTTAAATTCCGTTTCTACAATTACAAGTAGAGAATTCGATTCTTAGTGCCTAAAAACTTGTAAAGAAAACACTACTAGTGGCCTATTTATCCTCAGTAACCAATATTTTATTTACAACGTAAATTCTAAACTATTATAATATATATGATGACTGAATTATTTAGAATTGAATTCTAAGTAGAAAGGAGAAAAAAAAACAATTTCACTATTTGACTACAAATATTTTTGCTCTTATTTGATTAAGTTTAGTTATATGTTAAAATGAATTATTAATAAATTAAATTGATTGGTTGATACCTAATATACAAAGTGTCGTCTTCTAGTGAATACCGACATAACTATTAATTTGAGATAATAAACATTTTAATGCCATTTTTCTTAGGTAACCGACTAAATTCTCATATTGTATTCTCTTCTATAGATTTTTTATTCAAAATTAATTGTGATCAGCAGAGTAGATCGACTTATAATTTTATTGTATACTAAAGTTGGTTTTTTAAACATAATTCAATGTGAAATCCTAATATTTTTTGAAAATAAAATACTTATATTAAACAACTCTTATGAACATTAAAATTGTAAATATTTGCACTATATATACTTCTTATTTCATATGATACACGTCAATCACTAAGAAAGAAGATCATATGGTTCAAATCATTTGAATTTTACCACTCATCCCCTATTCCTAGACTAGTGTATACAACTACATATATATATTGCTTGCTAAATCTTCATTTATATAGCATATATATGAATAACGCCTTAAGAGGTTGTACATTAAGATACTAGCTAACCAATTGTATAACGAATAAAGTCAACTAGTAACTATTGAGCTATTCCAAATTCCGTTTAGATGTTATAAAAATGATTAATGTTTTCTTTGTAATACAAATAAACATGAGATTTCAATTCAACAATATGACATAAATAAACTTATACTAGTGGCACTTATTAATTTATAGTGCTTAATATTTTATTTTATTTTTTATCAACAACTAATCGATAAAACATAATACATAACTTAAATTCTAGAACTCTAGTATATAAAACTACATAATCTTTTATAATTAAATTCTGGTCGGAAAGTTACATATATAAATATTTAACTATTTGACAAAATATATTTTTCTGATTTATTTTCATATATATTAATTTGTTATCGGATTATAACATACAATTTTTAAACGGTTTTTTAATTAATTCGTAATTTCGAGTCAAACCCAATAAATCAAAAATGGATTGACCAATGTTTTTCTAGATACCATTATTAGTTTATATTTCATTTTAGATGTGACGAATATCAAAAATATCTTTTGGATTGTTTGGATTTTGACTAAATGATAAGCTTGTAAAAGTTACAATATTCTATTAAGCAAAAACTTTGTTAAAAGAAAACTCAAGTATAAGACACAAAGATAGGACGGTCTCATATATATATTATCATCACGACTTATATATTTATATATATTATAAAAGGTTAAATAGAAAAAGAAAAAAGAGCATGAGAAAGTGGAATCTCTCAAAAAGATCGAAGAGACAGATTAACAACTCTCTCGTCCTAATTATATAATTAAGCCGCTTCGGTCCAAATCAAGGCCATTTCCACAATTATATCTATAAACTCTCTTTCAATTTATAACTATGTCGACGTGACTATATAAATCGGACAATTTCAATCAATTAGTTAATATAACCCACCTAACATTTAAAAGTTATATCATATGATATAGAAACCTCCACGACATTTATAAAATACATATACATCAGATAATCAGTGGATACATATAAAATCAAATCTTAAAAAGCATCTAAAATACTAGTGGAATTTTTTTTTTTCTTTTAAATGTAATTATATATGTCAAAACGATACACCTAAGATTGAGTTTGACAAACAAAAAAAAAAAAAAGATTTTTAGTAGTTAAACACAAAAGATTAGGTTGTCTCTTTATTTGAGCTTCCCAAGAAACAAAAAAGACACACATCCCAAGATTCCTCTGTCGTCGCCGGAGAGCCACCGTTCTCCTCCGTCATCTCTGCAAAACTCACTTTTGCCCTAATTAACATCCAAAATCATTTTATACCTCAATTTAGGGTTTTTCTTGATCACTTTCTTTTTTGGGTAAACTTAGAATTTCCGGCTTCTAAATGACCACCAACTCTGAAAAAGTTATTTCCACGATGAAACGGAAAAGAGAAGACGATTTTGCCAGCCAAGGAACAAAGAATCATTAAGAAGCTGAAGATTATAACCTTCTGAAGGATAATGAAGTCTAAGAAGAAGCTTAGCTTGAGACAAAGCAAAGCTTCCAATAGGAACATTAACAAAACCAACTCTCTTCATCATCTCTTCCCAAATCTCAAATCTTCGATGTCTTTGCTTTCTCTCAGCTTCTTCTGTCGCCACAACATCCAAAATCTCCTTACCAAACCATCTTTGTTCCAACGTTAATCTCTCTCGACTATTTGGTGGCAAAGTAGCTTCCAATGAATCAAAGATCGCCATGTAATGATCCACTGCTTCAGAGAATCTACTCAGAAACGAATGATCTCCATGATTAGCTTCTCTCTCAACCATTGTTACGATTCTAGGGTTTAAGCTCTTGATCGCCGACAAAAAGTGATTGATCATATCTCCATCGATGTTAAAGAATTTGTATAGAAAGTGAACACAGTTCACGGCGATGGTTTCTCCCTGTACGGCGGAGAGAGCTAACAATCTGATCTGTAACAAAAGTCCGGCGATATCTTCTTCTACAATCACTAACGTGTGAAACTGAAACTCAAGACCTAATGAGTTAGCAAACCGAGTTAATCGATCTCCGGTTCGGTTTAATCCAATTGCGTCTTGACCACATCCGGTTATGCGAAGAGATGTACGTTGTTGATTATTAGGGTTTGTTGATTGTCTCTCAGCTAGGGCTTGCATTAATGGAGGCCATTGAAGTCCTTGTGAGATATCTAAATCAAGTATATGCAAAACTCCGTTATCTTCCATCTCCGTTGCATCGAGGATCGCTTGATTCGCCGTTAGATGTCCAAATCTAATAAACGGCGTTAACTGATTCAACCAAAGATAGTAACAAGAGTCGAAATCAGAATTGTTGTTTTTGGTTCGAAACAAAAACTGTTCTTTGCATACACTGCTTGTGAACACCGTTGAGTTACTCATCGTTGTACACGTGGCAAGTGTCTGCGCCGTTGGATTGAATCGTACGGATAAGGCTTTAGTGAAGAGATGAACAAGTCTTTGAGTAGAGTCACCATAAGAAGAAGAGTTAAGAGAAAGGATTGAGAGTAAGTTTTGAGCAGCGGCGAAGTTAGACTGAGAGATGAAATCAGCGGCGGTGAAAAGGAGACGACGGAGGTGATGTGCGGCGGAGGAAGAGGCGGAGGAGGAAGCGATACATAACGGAGGAGGAGTCTCTGTGACAGTGGCATCGTCAGAAGAGGAACTAGAGGATTTGAGAGAAGTAAGCATTTGAATAAAGATGCTTTTAGGAAGAAATGATTCGATTTCTCTCTCGATCAAATGAGTCTTTTTCAATCGTAATACTAAATAATATTTCTCTTTACCTGAAGGTATATTTGCTTCTATTATTATAATATTATAATATAATCCACACTAGCTATATTTTATTTATATTATAATTTTATGGATAGAGGTGAAGATGGACCGACCAAGCAATTCAAGGGTCCATCAGAATCCTGAAGCTGGTTTTAGGGTTTTATTTTATATATAAAGGTTTACTATTATCACACGTATAGGTTCATCATTTTTAATATAAAGTTAACTTTGTTATTTTCGGTTCACAATCTCTCTTAAGTTTTAAATTAAAATAAATAAAAGTAAAACAAAAAAACACTTGAAATGGTTCTAAAAAAAGGTTAATCATCATATTGTCCGAGCTTTTTCCACCAAAATTCCATTTTATATAATCGTATAACTTCATATTATAAAATTTTAGATATATATATATATATATCAAATTTTGTAGATCTAATTCTAAAAATATATGAAGTTATACAAATGTATGAGTTAATATTGATTTGCAATCTTGATTTGATATAATTACTACAAAAAATTTTGAGCTATTGTGACAATTGTATTGTGATTATGAATATTACTAATAATTTATGATGTTTTATATATTATTTTATTACAAATTTTATTTATTACGAATCATTGTGATTCTATTCTGTAATGATTTTTGACAAAATTGTTACTAAATTTATTCGTCACAAGTACGAGGTTTTTGTTACCAATATGCATTTGTGATACTTGTATTGTAACCATTTACAAATCATCATAATTTTGTAACAATATTTTTATATTATGATGAAATATAAGTTATTGTGACGAAATATTACATATCAAAAAATTTAGTGAATTGTAAACATTAAATCTTTCATAATCATAAACGTGCACTAAATAAATTAAACAAAACCAATTATTATGTACTATATGTATATATATATATATATATTCCTACAAAAAAGTAGATACTAATCTTTATAAAAATTAAAATACATGAAAATAGTTTCAAATGAGTAGTATAAATTAAAGTATAATGTCTGGATTCACACGTCTTCGTCGACAAGAAAAATAATATAAATTGTGGAGGTGGATCGTGGAGGTGGGCCAGTGAGCAAATTGATTATGGCGTTTGCAGGAATTATGCTTCATAGGTTCCAATTTTAGATGCGTAATTTGGGAATTCTCCTTTCAGATTCTCATGCCGAGGTTGCCAATTTACGAGATTAATTAAAAATAAACATTTTTTAAGCTTAGAAATAATATAAGACAATTAGATGAAGGAATCAGAAAAATCTAGGGATGTACGAAGAAGAAAAGAGAAGGAGCTTTGCTTGCAAACACCGAAAAGCTAAACCCCAAATTGCTAATAATTATTACACTTTTTTTTACTTATTGATTTTACGAAAATGGTAATGCTGCAATAAGATTTCTCCTTCAACCTTCCAGTGAAAGGATTCTATATATATAAGTAATATGTATGGGATCTTGACTACAACTAATTAGAGCATCTATAACTTTATTGCTCAGTTTCTCGTCTGATATTTTACTATAAATGCAAAGCATCTTATCTTATGATAAATGCATTTACATACCTTAGGATAACTTTTTTTGTTGGAGTTGGACTGCAAGTATTCATGTTATCTATAGTAATAATATTTAGGATTTGACCATTAAACTAAATTATTTTATCGATCTAATTATTTAAAAGTTTTTTAAGAATACTAAATATTATATATATATATATATATCACCTGAATTTCATATTCCATTTGTTACCAAGGATATGTAATTAGTCTGTTTTTATTAGTCTTTTGCAAAAGATCACACAAGATCCATTAAAAAGTTAAAAGAATCTGGATGGGAAAAATCTGGGTAGATAGAGAATAAATAGAATTGAGAAATGAAAATAAATAGTAGAGTCTACATTAAATGAATTAATAATAATAATAAAAAAAATTAAGGAGATGAAAGTGGTTTTATAGCAGCCTGGATTACACAATTGTGATCCCATACGCATTTGGTTGCACTCAAATTCAAGCACTTTCTCTTTTGACTTGTCTTTTCACTTTTCTTGTTTCTTCATAAGTATTTTGACTTAACATTATTAATTATTACCATCAATCATTCACGTAAAACATATTTAAACACACCAAAAACTAGTATTTGTTATTTTGTTTAACATGTAGTATCCAACTATTAAGACCATTTTTTGGAATTTAGCAAAATTCAGCAAAATTTTAAATATAAATAACAATAAAATTGATGTTTTATTCATTTTCCTTCAACAAATTAGATCACTAAAACTTAATTTATAGTTAAAGAAACTCGAATTTCGATAAAGAAAATTATAGAGATAGATATATTGAATGGTTTGAGTAATGTAATACATTTATTGATATATTCTATGAAGACTAAAATATTTAGGAGTAGACATCGTTTGATCTATCATTCAATAACAAAATTGGAAAGGGATATATATTGAAAATAAAAAGAAAAAGAGAAGCACGCAATGAAGTAAATGAGAGAAGGGAGAGGCAGGAAGTTTAACCCAAAAGATTGGACGAAAGGCTGACACTTTTGCCTTTCTTTCTTTTTATTTTTTCTTCAAATTATATATTTGACTTTTCCCTCCTCTGTCTTTTTCCATAAATTAATATCACTCCTACCAACATTCTTTTACTCCCTAATTCATGATTTTCTCCATCTTATAATTATTTTATTTTTTGCATTTTACAGAATCTTACTACTACTTTTCTTTATTTCTCAACAAACCATCCCTAACCATTTCATTTTATTATTATATAATTAAGACAAAAACCTTGAAATCTTCTATGCTTACAACTTTATAATTCAATTAAAATTGTATAAAATATTAGCTAGCTTGAATTAAGTAGATAGATAAATCTTTCCATGATTAGAGATAAAAGCTTGATCAAATGATTATATATATGTTATTAATCAAAATTTGACTTTAAATAAGCATGTAATCGAACACAATAAAATTTAAGATTTGATATATGAATCTGAATTTTGTGGTGGTAAAATAGAGAGGGTTTGACATAAAAAGAAAAGAGGGACACGCGACAAGTCTCACATGTCCTATTTTCCGACATATTATTATTCTTTGATTTTCGTTTCTAATTAATTATTTATAGCGAATCACGCTATTGTGTTTTTATCCATTTATCTCCTTCACCACTGCAACTCCCATATTTATGATTCAACATTCTTGTCTCAATTTTACCCTAAGGTTTCCATCCATCCTCTTGTTGCTTTTATTTTACTATGATTATATATATTAGCTTGCATTAACGTGATCATATTTTCACATGATATTTGTAAGACTTTGTATTATCTACACAAATCTAGATATAGCTAACTCAAAACATATTCCAAATTCTGCGAAAATCGAGAAATTAAACTTTTGCAAATTTATGTCTTGAAATCTAGGCAATCATATATACATATATAAGCATGATTGAAAATTTTGTGTTTATATAACAAATTTTCTAGTGAATTAGAAATAATACATTACTTAGCTGAAGAAAGGAAAACAAACAATAGAATACACTTATGATTAGGTGGTGAAGTTATATCATTTTTCTGTTATTTCATTAGATGAAAGTCAAGTTAACTTTATATAAAATATTAATTATAGTAGAGAAAAGTCAATAAAGTGAACTAATAAAATTAATAAGGATCAATTGATCCATCGTTTAGAAAGGAAGAACAATGCTCAAGGAATAACCATACATACATTTCAATTCATGTATATACGAATAACACTATATCGTTTTAAGTCAAATTAATATCTTGAATTTTATAATTGAAAGACCCCAAAAGCAAAATATTAATCCTTTCGATTCCAAACTGGTCTCAACAAAAGGAAACCAAACTCTTTTTTTTCTTTATATTAAAGTCTTTCTAGAAACAATTAGGCTCCAGCGTAAGGGTTAATCTTAGGCTTGTCCTTGACGAGTCCACATTGAAGACTTGTTTCCGGCATGTTATACTCGTCACGGAGAGATTTTTCCGGCGACAAAACACTTGCGTATAGTTGTTGTCCCAAGTAACGTCTCTCTGAATTCTCCGACCTAATGTTCCACATTCCACAATTGTCGAATGTGAGCAAGATTGCAGCCCAACACTTAGGGAAGACTTGGACTGTATGTCGGCTAACTGCATCTAGAAGGTTATAGTTCTTCCTCTTTTCTGGTGTCCATGTCCCTGGCTCAACCCTATTAGCCGATAAAAGATATTGAAATTAGGGTTTAGTAATTGGTTACTTGCTATGCAAGCAAAAAGGATGTGGAGTGTTACTTACGCTACAACGAAGAAAGAGTAGCCGTCTAAGTGCCAAGACTGGACACTTTTCTCGTGGTTCTCGAACACTATTTCGATGAAGTTTCGGTGAGTAAGTTTAAGAACATTGGGTTCGATATTGATGTTCTTGATTTGCTCTAAATTTGGATTGTCGGAGATAATGTCATACTTGAAAACCTTATCGACAACACCAAAGTATTCAGCGAGCTTGAGGGGTGTATCAGGGTCTTTGTGGGAGACTCCATTCAATGCGTACCTAAGCTTACCATCGACCTTGCCATGAGTGTTCACAAGCTTGATGGTTCGAGTGATGTTGATCTTTCCATAATGGTATGAGCCCTGTGGGTTAGGTCTAGCGGCACTGGCTGTCAAATTCCACCTGAAAGAACGGAATTGATTCAAAGACCAAGCCCATCCAACTGGAGCCACAGGTAGCTGAGAAGAGGCTGGACCTTTACCTCCCTCATAACGGAGGAGTCCTGTGGTTGTCAAAGGTTTTTTCAAAAACCTTGTGGAAGCCACCATGTAGTAATCTTTAGGTTCTTGGTTTGCAGTGACGATCGTCCCAAAGCATTGACCCACATGGACGTCCAATGAGTCATAGTCATTTTGTATAACGTGTGAACCTTCCATTTCGACAAGCTTCATTTTATGGTTTTGAATCCTGAAGTTAAGAGATGCTTTAAGACCCACGTTACAGATTCGAACTCTGTAGGTTTTTCCTTGTTTCAAGGTGAATAGAGGTTCACCAGAGCCATCCACTTTTCCGGATTTACCATTGATGAGAATACCATCAGGACGACCAAGAGTTCGACCACTGTCAAGGAATGTCTTGAGCTGAGTATGGCTTTTGGTATACCAGTCGTTAATAAGTATAGTGTAGTCATCTTCTGGATCAGCATAAGGGACTGGGATCAAGAGACGACTGTTCACACGGAGGCCACCAAAGGCACCAGCGGCACGATGCATAGCCGTAGTTGGGCAATAGAAGTAGCTACCGATCTGATCCTTTGGTTGGAAATGGTATGTGAAATTTTGACCTGGAGGGATTGGACACATTGTTCCAGAGGTTCCATCTTGCCATGAGTTCTTTCTATGTTGAATTCCATTCCTATATGTGAAATTTATCAAATAAAACTCAACAAGAAGTTGAATACTATAGTAAAAACTGACATAAACCTAAATTATTTTCAATCTATTTCTAAATTTTAATAGAATTTAGACCCCAAACAAAATTTAAGTATAAAATCTTTTAAATTCATCCTTAACTAAAAAAGATTTTGTTATCATTTTTTCATAGACCCGAAATCATTCTTATGGCTTTCTGGTTATTGCACTATATTGCAGGGCCGGTTCAACAATGGCGAATGCTTTGAGAAAGAGTAAAGGAAAAAAATTAAATTTGGGCTCTAAACGTTTAAAAACAAATCTTTTGGCCCTAGACTTTTGCTTATGTTGCTTATGTGACTTATGCTATTGATGAATCCTGACTTATTGTCTCGTGTTATAACTATCATATACAATTTTAAGAAAGGTTGGAAAGTAAAGGCCGTTGCGGTCTTTATATATACATACCAGGTAAGTAAGAAAGGCTCGTTAAGGTTGTTGAAGACATTAACGATGATGTTGTTGTTGGAAGTAGAGTTGATGTTAGGACCAGGGAATTGACCGTTGATGAGGATGACTTGTTGAGGAACACCAAGAGGAGATGCAGTTCCGTAGGTCACGTTCCATACATGGTGAAAGTAAGGGTCCTCAGCTTGGACCATCACGACCGTAGCCGTGGCCACACAAAGGCACACGGCCAAGAGTTTAAACCCTCCCTTCATTAATAATAATAAACTCTATTTTTACTTCAATTTGTTTTTTTTTTAATTGTTCAAAAAAAAAGATGGGGTCGTTTTTTTGTTTTTTTTTAAAAATTTTTTGGACAGGGGTTGGAATTTTGATTTTTTTGATTCAAAATGTTAAATGACGTTTTTATAGTTTAATAGAAAATACAGTTTCCTAATTTTTCTAGTTTGTTTTAGGTCCTTTCATTACGCTCTTCCTGTCGTCCATATTAGGTATTTTCAATTTGACCGTTCCCTATTTTTGGTTTAGCTTTCTTCTCGAATTCTTAAGTTGTTTGAGAAATTTTGCGAGTCTTAGAGAATATTTGTGAGTCTGTTTCGTATTAATACATAGTCTACTAATAACTAACCTGACTAAACGTTGCATGCTCTCTATATAAATTGATTTGCTTATGATTTAATAGTTGAATAGAGTTTTCAAGAAATACGCAAAAAATGTTAGGAAAACTGTTTTAGAAGATTTATGACAATTTGAGTTTTTTAAAA
The DNA here is from genome assembly GCA_963920545.1 of Lepidium didymum. Taxonomy (NCBI): domain Eukaryota; kingdom Viridiplantae; phylum Streptophyta; class Magnoliopsida; order Brassicales; family Brassicaceae; genus Lepidium; species Lepidium didymum. The sequence goes on along the minus strand of OY986993.1, from coordinate 24,628,853 downwards.
TATTTTTGACATTCAGTTTGGCAACTCTTTCAAAACGTGAAAATATGAAATAAGTTAAACAATAATAATGATAATAAATAAAAATATAAATAGACGAACACTAAAGGTGGTATGTTATATTGTTATTCATCACTATTGTGTATATGTACAATATGATAATAGATCAACTTATTCTCAACTAATTAAGTGATTTCGGTTTAGTGTTTCTTACTTTTTTTGTCATTAGTTTTTGGATTGATAATGTCAAATCTATGAATAAACCGAAACTTTATCACACATGATTATAAGTACAGACTCTGCAATGTTGGGATCAAGTCTACACTTAACTTCAGGATTCAAAACCACAAGATGAAGCTTGTGGAGATGGAAGGTTCCCAAGTTCTTCAGAATGATTATGACTCACTTGATGTCCATGTTGGTCAGTGCTTTTCAGTTCTTGTGACAGCTAACCAAGCAGCTAAGGATTACTACATGGTTGCATCGATTAGGTTTACTAAGAGGGAAGTGAGCACTGTGGGTGTAATTCGGTATGAAGGAAGCAATGTTGAGGCTTCAATTGAGCTCCCTAAGGCTTTTGTTGGATGGGCTTGTTCTTTGAACCAGTATAGGTCTTTCAGGTGGAACTTAACCGCTAGTACTGCTAGGCCTAACCCACAAGGCTCATACCATTATGGGAAGATCAATATCACTCGTAGCATCAAGCTTGTTAACTCTAAGAACTTAGTTAACGGTAAAGTCAGGTTTGGTTTCAATGGTGTTTCACACGTTGACAGTGAGACTCCTTTGAAACTTGCTGAGTACTTCCAGATGGGAGAGAAGGTGTTCAAGTACAATGTCATTAAAGATGAGCCTGAAGCCAAAATCACAGCATTGACCGTACAACCTAATGTTCTCAACATTACTTTCCGTACCTTTGTGGAGATCATATTCGAGAACCATGAGAAGAGCATGGAGTCTTACCATTTGGATGGTTACTCCTTCTTTGCTGTCGCGTAAGTTCTTTGGTCCGTTTGATATATAGTTCCTAAGTTCAGAATTCAATGTAAAATTTCAACTTTTTTCCACCTTCTCTTCTTTAACTTTGTGTTGTTCCATTCATGAACTTATCCACTTCTGAGCCAGGAAAATGGACACCAGAAAAGAGAAAGAACTACAATGTGCTCGATGCAGTTAGCAGACACACAGTACAAGTATACCCAAAAGCTTGGTCAGCTATTCTCTTAACATTCGACAATGCCGGTATGTGGAACATTAGGTCTGAGAACTCAGAGAGAAGATACCTTGGAGAGCAATTATATGTCAGTGTTCTTTCACCGGAGAAATCTCTAAGAGACGAGTACAATATCCCCCTCAACACTAATCTCTGTGGCATCGTTAAAGGCTTGCCATTAACTGCACGCTACACCTAATTTCAATTCAGTTGATTACTCTACAATGTAGGAGTGCATTATCAATTTCATAATTAACCCTTTTCCTTAATATATGTGTAATTTGTAAACTATATCAGTTTCATTTCTTACATATACTTTTTATATAAACACAATTTTTAACCAATTAGTTTTGTGTCCTCTAAGTTCATACAAACACTATAAAACCAGAACAAAAGCAAACGAGCAAATACTCTGCGCATTTAAACACTCTTGGTTAGAGATTGTGTTTGATAATTGGCTTTTCTACTCGAACTAAGCAAATCTAACTTTCTTTCATAAAAATCCATGATTTATCCTCTATTGTAAAAACTAAACTTTCTTCTTCTTTAAGAAAAAAAATAATTAAACTTTCATCTTCTAGGGATCTCAAAAGAGGAATAGAATCTCTTCTTGTCTTTACTTTGTTAACCCAATGAAGAAGTCATTGCCATAGCCCACATCCATAAACCCTAATACCAGAAGAACACGAAACCATAAAGTATGAAGTTTCTGCATAAACGTCTCAGCTTTTCCTGAAACAAACCAAAAGCAAAATCTCAGAATAATAACACAAAAGCGTTTGTGTTTTAAAACAAAAATCTACGACAAAACACAAATGTAGGTCCAAAAGTGTTTACCTCCTTCTCCTGAGGTTTCTTGTGGTTCAAGCAGTGGTGAAGCTACATCCTCAACGAACTCCAAACCTCTCTGAGAGTCTGGTTTGAGTGATCGATCCAAACCCATTTCCGGTAAGAGCTGTTTCAAATCCGATTGGTGTTCTAACAGCGGGATTGAAGCTGGCGAATCTCGCCCCCAATCCGAACTGTTATTGACTCCAAACCATATATTGTCTATGTGTTGGCTTAATCCATCATCTTCCTCGTCAGGATTTCGATATTTGGACAAAATCCGATCCTCTTCTTCAGAAGAACAGGGACATTTCAGCTCAAAAAGATCTTCAAGCATCGGTGTAGGCTTAATCCTTCTCTCCTCTGTTTTAGACTCTTCTATATCTTCCAATTTTTCAAAGAATTCACTGCCATTGATCTTCTCCACTGTAAAACTATCTGTAGATGACTTCTCCAATGATCTGTTTCGGCTTAATCTGTTTAGTGCTGTAGGGAAAGGAGTTGCAGGAGGTTGGTTCTTGTCAAGCAAGTAACTTCTGTTTTCAGATTGTGAATGAACCCAACTGTTGATTCTTGAAAACTCTGTATTACCCACTTTCTTGCTCCCATTTCTATCGAAGCCATCAATCTTAGAAAGGTTTTTCTTCGCAGACTTAAGACCCAACTGCAGTCCTTTTGGCTTGTGCTCAGGCACGACCACTTTAATGTCACATTCAGATATGTCCTGACTGTAAACCGTTGCATCATCAGATGAATTTCTCCGTACAACACAAGTTGATTTCGAAACGCTCCTGTCTGATGACTCACACACGGAATTAAATCCGTTCTTCTTCACAGGAAGACTCACAGATTCAGCTCGGACAGATATCATTGAGTGCCTTCTTGACTTCAAGCCTGAACGAGTTGGAATTTGGCTAAAATCTACTCCTGACAATCTTCTGGTACTGCTAGCTGTTGGTCTCATGAAGCTAGGAAAAACATCTGAAGAACGTCTTGATTTGGTTTTTGGTTTCCTTGGAGTCACTTGAATTTCTTCTCTAATCACATCCTCTTCTTCTTCAATAACATTTGGTTTACCAGACAGTTTCTCTAATGTCTCGTTTAGTTTTCTCATCTCTCTTAATGAAATCTCACGCTCTTGTTCTATCTTTTCCATCAACTTCTGCAGATTCATCATTGCTGCCTCCTTTTTCCTTTGCTCTTCCTATCAAAACAATCTTTATCTCATCAGAAAGTGTAACACTTTAAAGTTGATGAGTTCTGCAAGTTTCTAACTCCATTACCGTTGATTCATCCTTCCCTAAATGAATGTTCTTTGCCCTCATTGCGAAGCTTAAAGAACATATAGTTTCACATAGATCATCTTCTTTCGGGCTAATATGAACAAGCATCAATGTTTTTGAGTCTTGGCCTGAAAAAATTAAGAACTAAACTATAAACAAAGAGACACATTTTCAGTTAAAACCAAGTTTTGTCAGAAGAGCTTACTTACCGAGAGAGTCTTTCAGAACCTGTGTTAGCTTGCTGTTCCTGAAACACAGAAGAAAACTTCAGAGATTGAGATCTCAAAGATAAGAAAATATAAAAGTTGATAGTGTTTACCTGTAAGGAATGTGAGAATTCTTGTGTTGAAGAGAGTGAATGACATCTCCAAGAGCAGATAAAGAAAGATTAATAGCTTTGCCTTCATCAAAACGACGACCAGTAGCTCGAGTTTTATACACACGCTCGCTTCCTCCAAGATCAACTAACCAAATCTTGTTTGTCTCACGTCGTCTCTCAGGAGCCCCAACACAAGTTATCAATACACGGATCATACTGTTTCATGAGATTTTCAGTTTATGTTAGATCAATGAACATTATGTAATAGAAATAGATCAAAAGTTTGATTTTTGTACCAGTGTGATCTGCTTGAAACAGAGTTAGAGTTAGTGGAGCCAGTTGCTCTGTTTCGACAACCTAATTTGTATAACTTCAAGACCTGATTGAAGTCCTTCACTTTAATAGTTTCCAAGTTATCAATCTCTATCTCTCCTTTCGAGTCTGTGTGAATCGAAAGACTGAAACAGAGAAAGAAAGAACAACTCATTACGTTATACTGTCTGAACTTTCACTTGAGATCTCTGTGACAACATGTTATTTATGTTATTACCTTGGAGGTAGAGGATCAATGGGTTTGGTTGCTTGAGAAACAAGCAAATCTTTGAGATTTCCCATGTAAATCTCAAGCATACTGAACTTGATTGTAAACCTATGATTGCTTTCTTCAACTTGTTTGAATAATCCCTTGATTGCTCGAGGAACAATACCTGGAGATTCCGGAAGACCCTCCTGCAGAGAATATATCCATTACTTAAAGAGATTCAAGAGACAACAATGACAATGACATGATGATAAGTGATAACCATGTAGCGGACTCGGACAAAGCGTAAACCCATGAGTTTTGAATTCGATTTTCGTCAGAAACTAAGTTACTACAATTTGGTCAGACAAAGTTGAGACCATGTCTTAGGTCTTACTAGAAAACTGGGAGTTAGATTATTCGTTGGTACTATTCTCTGGGATTAGTTGGTTTTCAGCCGAGATCCCGGGTTATCAAAAAACAATGACAACATCAAAGATCCCGGGTTATCATTTTTCTTACCATTGTAAAAGTCTTCCCTGTACCAGTTTGTCCGTAGGCAAAAATGCAAGCATTGTAACCATCTATAACCGATTTGATTACTGGTTCAATCTCTAAGAAAACATCATCTGCAAGTTTTGAATACAATCAAGACCACTTAGCGTAATCAAAATATTAAATACAATGTCGTAATGAGATTCTGTCTGAAACGACAAGATCAAAGTCACTTACCTTGAGATGAATCAGGTTCAAAAACTCTGTCGAAGCTGTAAGTTGTTGTCTTGGTCTCTGTTAGCTTAATGATAACATTTCTTGCATCCGAAGTAACTGGTGGTCTCAACTTTTTGGAGTCTTCTCTTCCTAAGGGTTTGACTCGACAAAACACACGAATGTTCCCTGACCAATATTCAAATCAAAATCAATGAAACTAGACTCTTCCATTGACAATTTCAAAGTAAAAGTTTCAATATAAAATAGATTTCATTCAAAATCGACGAAACTAGACTAGTACATTGACAATTTCAAAGTAAGTTTTTCAATTTAAAATCGATTACTAACCTTTAAGGTCCAAGAACTCGTTAAGAATCTGTCTTCTTTGTTTGTTCTGATCGTTTACCTGAACTGTTAGTGCAGAGAGTTGATCTGAAGCCAATAACATAAGAAACAAAGTAAGACAAAAATAAATAAAAATAGATTCTCATACTAATATTTTACATAATGGCTTGACTATTATTAAATTCCGACTTAAATCTTGACTATAAATTCCTTTTTTTTATTGGGATTAAAGGTTATTTATTGCAATGAACTTAAGCGTAAAACCAAAAAAAATCAAATAACTCCAAAAAAGATTAATTAAGCGTTTTTATTACAGAATATAGTTTTTCAAAAGAGACAAGAAAAATGTCGAGAGAGAATGTGAGGTTGAATTTTGCTGACTTCAATGAACTGACCACAGAAGAATCAAACATATAATGTTAAAATGATGTAAAACACTAAAAAAACGAATAACTAAACAGCCGTTAGATGACTGACACGTCACTCTAATAGAGTACATGAACAGCTAATCTAACGGGTGATATGATTTGCACGTAGTAGGTTTATATGTTTTACCACCAAAGGATTTTAATTTGCAGAAGAAAACAAAGAATTTATTCAGAAGAAAATATAAAACTATTTAAGAACAAAGTTCCAAAGAAATAATAAATAAAAAAATTCTCAAAGGTTTTGCAACTTTACCATTCATCTTCCGAATTGCAAGTCAATCATACGAAATGATAAATAATATACGATATAGCTTTTACACGTATCATACGAATTTCGGATGAGAAATTGTACCTTTGATGCTTTGTATCTCGGCGAAAACAGAGTCATCTTCTTTCTTTAACTTTGAAGAAATCTCAGAAGAAGAAACATTCTTGACGATGTTGCAGACAGATTTAACCCAAGCTGAAGTCAAATGAGATTTTAAACCAAGCAAAGAATGGATTGTCTCTGGCAATTCTCGAACCGGTTTAGATCTTCTTATCTCCATTTATTTTCCCTGAAAAGCCAAATCTTTGATCTTGACTAGAAAAAACAGAGCAAATTTTCCAGGATTCAGATTCTAGATTCTGAACTTTTGCAGAGAAAGTGAGTAAGAAGAGAGAGAGAAATGGAAATAGTGAAAATGAAATCAGAGTCTCATCAATTTGCAAAATATGGAGATTATGTTATTTATAGAGGACAAATAAAACTGAAGAGAATGTTGTTCTTCATCATCAAAATCTCTGCAGGTGCCCACACACACACACACATATATATAACTTAGAAGAGAGATAATTATAGCTTAATATAACACTTGTTAACCAGATGTAATATTATAATGTAAAATAACTATTAAACAAAATTATCATTTTTTTGGGTCTAATCATGTTTAATGGCTGTAGATGAGTTCATACAAATTATCAATATTTACAGATTCTTTTTTCTTTTTGAAAAATAATGATTTAGAGCTAAATTTAGTGTTTATTTTTAACTATATATATATATATATAAATTTAAAGTCTTAGTCTAAAAATCTATAAATTCCAAATATGAAACTATAACTAATTTGACCACTATTTCTCAAAATTGATGATTTTGTATTATAACTTTTTCATTAATTGGATCGACACGTGTTGATATATATATATATATATTATAGTTTAGATACTAATAAATTTGTTAAGCGAGATTATGAGTCCGAGTCCAATTGAGAGAGATTTACTTTCTAAATAAAAATTATATTAAATGGTTTGGACTTTACCCTAAAAGGCTAAGAGGATATATGAATTTTGGCTCGGAACCTTTTAGTCATAAAAAAACGACAAAATATTTTATGCCTTAAATTGTTAATTATCACTAATGAATTAATATCTTTCTATTGTGGGTAATTACTATTACGTTTATTTTAATTTAAGCCAATGTCCATTGACTATGACTTTGGTTTATTGATTGTATTGAAATCTTCATTTGTAAACTCAAAAAAATAAAACATGAGTAATATGTTTTATGGTTTATGTCATATGTTCATTTTTTTCTTAGATTTGTTGTCTAATACAAAAGAATCAATCAAATATAATACTCGTGATGAGACTCCCATGTGACAACAACATGAAGCATAACATTTCATGATGATTATACATTGTTTTATACTTTTATAACCATTATTATTTAAGTGTTATAGCATGTTCTATGTTTTTGGAATTTCGCTTTCAATTTTACTATACATTGTTCTAAATTTTTATATTTACATTTAATAATATCAAAGAACACTATTTGAATAACTATGTTCTAGAAATTGTTTTCTTGAATATGATTGATTCTACAAAAATGGTGCTATGTATTACTATAAAACCTAACAGAACATGATTTAACTCCTTCAACCTAATACTTTGCAGCTTAAACAGTTAAAGAAATGTAGTAAATTAAAGAGTTAACCTGTCAAGATAGATACATCAATGGATAACGCAATCTCACTTGTTGTCTTCTATGGTTAGAGTAAAAGTCTCTTTAATGTCTTTTTCTTACAATCTACTAGATTTTTTGGCTATATAAAATAAAAAACAAAAGAGAAGATAATCTTTAAACTATATTATCATGTTATGGAGAAATACGTTAACATAGACCAATAGATGAACACAAGATTTGTTGTTTTTTCCCAATATAGGTTGATACAAACATCTATGCAACTTAGTACTTAGTACGTATATTATATTATGAATAGTGTTACTTTCTATAAATACACACAAGTGTTCCAATATTGAACAGTGCATGTTACAAAGTTACAACACCTAGAACAAACCTTCTAAAGAACTTCTTGAACGCATATAACAGAGTTTTGTGCAAAAAACCATGCATCTCGTTTACAATTTTTTTTTATTTAAAAAAATGCAAGTTAATCTTATCAAATAAAGAACAATACGTAATCCGAGTTTTACCATCTTTGCCAAGTTTAACTCGCGGTTATTCTACGTGATATTGTAAGGAATTCATCTCGGAGAAATGTTTGGCTGGATCAGACCTTCCGATGAAACAAGATTAAACTAACCCGATTCAATTACCATTTGGATAAACTCCATTTGTATAGCTCCACAAAGACATTGCTAATATGATGAACACAAGATTAATTTCACTGCGTGGGTTTATTGGTGAGGAGGGTAATGGATAATGTAATGGGTCTTAACTTAGAAGACATAGATGGGTATTCGTAATTAAGAGTCTGCAACAATAAATACATTTCTCATGGAGTCCATCATTTTGTTGTATCCATGAGTTACTCTCATGTTCCAAAACGTCTTCAACAATGGAGATAAACCGTAAAAAAACTGGTATAACTCTGCGTTTTATTCAATGTTTTCAATTATTGGAACTAGTACAAACATTTTTCGATAAAGACAACAGACAAGGAGGTGAACAGGTAATAATAATACAAAAAGGGGATATTTATCACATGCACACTCACACTTCTTCTCAAGTTATGTAACAATCCACACTTGAAAGCTTTCACAATGCAAAAAATCAGTACAAGATGGTAATGAAAGAGATGTGTGCCTTTTAAGAGTCTTGAGGAGTCTCGAATCTAGTCGGTGTGTCGATACCAGCCATACAACAAAGTCCACTTATCAAGATGAGAAGAAAAACGATTCCCTGAAAAGATGATTGAGACCTTATCATTTGACTATATACATATAAATGAATCAAAGCTTCAAGCTTGAGACATTAATAAGAAGAGAGTTGCTTAAGAGTAACGACGAGTTTACCACAAAGATACCCTCCAATAGTGATGACTTAAATTCGCAGAGTTCATCACAAGGTGTAGTAGCTTTCTCTGTGGTGTTTCCTGTGGCAGTTTTAGCCAAAAACCTTTGGAGACTTTGGTATGAAGCGTACCAATAAGGATCAGAAACATATAGAGCTGCGTATTTAGTTCCAGATTTCTCTACTGAACTAACAAGCTCAGAGATGATTTCCCCTGCAGAAGAAAGGATTTAAAGTAAACTTTTTTGACTTAAAATGTGTATCTCAATTTTAGACTTCTTTGGTAATTATGATCTGTCTCACTTACAATCTGAATGTGACTGGTCAGATTCACTTGATGATTCAGATCCCTCAGAGCAGAGCACAACCAAGTCTGTTTCTCCTTCATTTCTTGTTTTTTTTCTAGTAGCCAAATGATCCTGTCGATTAGTTAGAAGTGATATTAGGATTCTGGAGTTCAATAAAGAGAAATGTGAAGTATCATTGATTTAAAGCATGGGATTTGGGAAAACATAAACATAAGAACAATTAGATTACTTTGAAAGACTGCAACTTTGATAGTTTCTGAATTGTTCCATCCTCAACAAAACATGAGTCTGAGAACACGATATTGCTGGCTCCTACATTGTGGGCACAAGCTTCTTTAAGCCCTGACAGCAACAACTTTTCCATCCTTTCTTCCTCTGGTGCAGCAATATATGGGAATGCCAACGAGAAATTGGAAGCTGTATATAGATTCTGATATAAAAAAGGAAGAACCGAATGTTAAACATTGTGCAGACTTTTGGATGCTAATATGTAGCACATCCATGATATCCCACAATCAAAGACAAACTAGCTTACCTTCAATGTGTTAACAAGGGCAGGATCCAAGTTCCGATTTGAAGAGACATCCGAAGACAGTAACTGTAAATGAAAGAGAGTACTAAGCAGGAGGAGTAAAACTCACATCAGCCATTGTCTATGATATATATATATCTGAAGCTTTCGCTGAGCAAGAAAGATGCTCTTACTCCAAGTTTCTTCACAATATCCCAATAAGAAGATCAACAAACTCAATCCTAAACTAATCTAAACCCAAGAAAAAGTTCTAATATCATTCAAGTCATATAGAATATCCCGTTCATAGACACAAACTCTTTACCTCTCTGCCGATGAATACAAGTGCCACATCAACAGGTTGCTGAGGTTTTTTCTCCGAGCACTGAACAAGGACACAGTAGAATAGATATCAGATAAACCACTGAGTTGAAAATTGAGAAAATGCTTCCTTGTGGACTAGACACGAACATACCAGAAAATTAGACCAGCCTCCTCGAGTGAAAACAGAATCTACTAGATTCTTTGCAGATATGACCTGATAATTTACAGCCTCATTCATTTCACCATTAGCAGACCTGCAATTCATCAATGTGAGATCCCCATACAAGCAAAACACACCTCGGAACCTTAGTCCCACACAGAGCAGTTCGAAGCACAAATCCATCAATGTTTCTTATGGACCAATCGAAAATCTTTCACAATGTTACAACAAAACCAGACACATATTCAAATGCAATGAAAATTAGTACATTCCATATGTAAGGCTCGAGAAAATAAAAAACACGAATTTACAGAGATAGAGAGGCCAACTGGAGATGCGGAGACCAGAGGAAAGCAGGAACGGTGGAAGGCGAAGCCAATCCAAAATCGACATGAGACGCCAACTCAAGAGCTACCAATAACGCCACTAGAACTAGTCGCATCTTCATCATCTTCTTCGTCGAAGAATTGTGATCAAACAATACAAAAAGCCGAACTAGAATCGATGAATTGTAGGGATCGATTCCGAAATTCCAATCGAATTCAATAACTTCTCAGTCTTCAAAACATCAGCTTTCGAAGAACTAACAAGAAGACAGATTCATCTCCGATCCTCACTCAAATCTGGTCTGTGTTGGCACAAGACGGCAAAGAGCAGAGGTCAAACAGAACCCGGTTTAGCGAGGAGAATTTGTCTGAATTTATCGATAACCGAAAATCTGAGTCTGGTTAAGCGAAGAGAAGCGGTATAGTGCTAACTGTCAGCTAAAGGTAATTGGGCCTTTGAATCATTACAGCCTGGCCCAATATAAATTGATGAACCCTGAACTGTCATCGACTCATCGGACCAAACATCGCCGGTACCTGTAACCAGAGGCTTTAGTCACTCTCTCTGGTTCGTCGAATTTCGTCCACTTTCATTCCCGCCCAAAAAGCCTCCGACTATTTGGATTGTGCCATTGAAGTAGCTGCAACAAGTAGGGATATTTCGGAAAATGAGTAAAGTTAATATTGAAGAAGTGGAAGGAGATCGTCTCCAAACGAACGATTACTACTTCGAGAGAATCGGCGAACCTATCAGTATCAAAGAGGAAGACGCTCAATATGATCTCGAAAACCCTCCGTCACAGCCTCTCACTATCTCCGAACGCCACGGCCTCGTTTTTGTCGCACATTCCTCCGGTTAGTTTTTCATAATCGGCGATGATAAAGGTTTTGCTCGTGCTGTTGATGTTTTGAAACCGTTTTGTGTGGAATTTAGGGTTTTATGTTGGGAAGACCAAGGATGTAATTTCTGCAACCAAGAACAGTAACGGGGATGATAGCAAGATTTATATCCAGAAATTAAGCCTCGTCGATGTTCCAGTTGGGGACGTCCGTATATTGTCTCTCTCAGCGGATGATTCGGTTCTCGCTGTCACCGTCGCTGCTGATATCTATTTCTTCTCGGTGGATTTACTTCTTAAGAAGGTATACGGCTCTAAAGTTCTTAAGCCTTTTGTTTTTGTGGCATATTGTCTGCCTGTAAGCTTGGTTTCTCGCATTCTGACTGCATTTTTGTCATCTCTGTTAATGTTATGCTGGGTCTGTATGCTTTTTTCTTGAGAGTGACGTTCCAAAGCTCAAAACTAGAAGTAGCATATAAGCTGGATAGTTTTTTGTCTATAGCCCTTTTGCTAGGATGTAGAATGTAAGTTGATTGATAGTTTACTTGCTTTATCTGTCTTTTTGGTGCAGGATGCAAAACCTTCTTTTTCTTATTCACCTGATGAGTCAGGCTTTCTTAAGGATTTTCGGTGGACAAGGAAAGATAAACGTTCTTATCTCGCTCTTTCAAATTCTGGGATGCTCTTTCATGGAATTGACAGTACACCACCTAAACGTGTTTTGGATGGTGTTGACGCTGGTTTGTCTCATTTCTTTTACTGCTTCTCTAGCAATAAACCTCTGCACTGGCAATCATGAAGATCTGTAGGGATTTACTTGTGTATTTTGTTGTTTGTCAGTTGAATGGAGTTCAAAAGGGTGTTATATCGCTGTGGCTCAAGATAACAACCTGCGGATTCTGTCATCAAAATTTAGAGAGAAGCGATGCATAGCACTGTCATTTGACTCCTGGACTGGTGATTCTAATGAAAATTGTGTAGTAAAAGGTATGGTCCATCCACGTTTTAGCCTTCTTATTTCTTGTCAGTATTTTCCGTTTTATTTCAATTGCATGGTCAATCTATATCTAGGTAAAGTTCCCATGTTCTATATCTTAGACTAGTCTTTATACTTCCCTGGTTCTGTGCGCCCTTCCATTTCAAAATTTCATAGATTGCTCTCAAGTTGAAACCCTCTCAATAATGACTAGTTACCAACGACACTCTGCAACAGTTGATTCTATCAGATGGGTACGCAACAACTTTGTTCTTCTTGGATGCTTTCAACTGGTTGATGGCAGGGAAGAAAATTACCTTGTTCAGGTTATCAGGAGTCCAGATGGGAAGATCACTGATGTGAGTGACTTTTGTTAACACTAATTTTGGTGCTAAGGCATTGATACTGGTTTTTAGTTTGTACTAAGGAATGGCAGTTTTTTTTGGATGGAAGGAAACAAGAGGATCTGCAACTTTACATATATATATATATATATATATATATATATATATATATTTATTCGACTTTGTGCTTTTTTTACTTCTTTGCAGGGTGCTTCCAATCTGGTTGCGTTATCCTTCTCTGATTTTTTTCCATGTTCTATGGATGATCTTGTTCCGGTTGGTGTTGGACCTCATTTGCTCTTTAGCTACATAGACCAATGGTACTGTTCTTTTTATTTTGTTTTGATTTTCCTTTTCAAATATATACTCCGCTTTTCTTGCCTATGCAGCCTTTTGTCAATCTTTTCAACTTTGGATTGAATATCTGTTTTTAATTATTTTTTCCATGCATAACCAACTTGGAAGAGCTGTTAGTCACCAAGAATATTCTAATGAGAGTAGTTTTCAGATACAACTAAAACTATGATACATCGTTCAGTCATATTATACTGGTTGTAAGTTTGTGCTTATTTTGTATTATTTTGTTTGGAGATGCAATAGAGTTTGTTTAATTATTGCTGTCATTTATTTTAAAAAACCATTATTTTCAATGTGAAGATGGTAAATGTTGCTCTCTTCTCACCCTATAGCAAACTGGCGATAACAGCAAACAGAAAGAGCATAGATGAGCATATTGTATTGCTTGATTGGTCACCCGGTGATGATAAAAGTGCAGTTTCCGTTGTTGATATTGACCGAGAGACTTTTTTGCCAAGGATTGGACTCCAAGGTATGTAGTTCAGAGTTGCTGTATTGTATGTGTACCTTTTCCAACAGCTTTTCGCGTTAGATATAATGAACGACATTTGTTCTTTCAGAAAATGGCGATGACAATATGATCATGGGACTCTGTATCGATAGGGTTTCTGTTGAGGGGACTGTTAATGTCCAGTCTGGAGATGATGATCTTATAGAACTCGCTCCATATTTTGTTCTTGTGTGCCTCACTTTGGAAGGAAAGCTGGTCATGTTTAATGTAGCTAGGTAGACTTTATTTATTACAATGTTTTAACTCATTTGCATTGACATCCTTACCTGAAACATTAAATTGTGTTCCTTGACAGTGTTGTAGGACCCCCCCCATCTTCATCTGATGTTGATTTGGCCTCTTCTTCTGATATAGAAGATGCTGATGCCCCTTTAGTTGGAGATGATCTTTCCAAAAATTCTTCTGAAGAGCCTGAACAACTTCAAAAGTTGAATGTCTCAGTACAAACTGAAGAGAAACGCGACAACTCAGAGAATTTGAGTTCTCTGCTCTCTACTGAACAAAGGTTCCCAAATGAAATTATTTTTAGTAAGGAGTCTGAGTCTGTAAAAAGTTCAGTCTCTGGGGAAAACAATAAGAAGCAAGAGCCAGATGCTGGAAAACCATTACAAGTTGCAGGTGGTCAACAAAGTGTGATTCCTAGGCAGTTCGGAACAAGTTTTGGGCAGCCACCTTTTTCCTTAGGACATGAGACCAACAAATTTGCAGGATTCGGTCCTGTCATCCCTGTTTCCGAAAAGCTTCAGGAAGACATATCTGCACAGTCTAAGTCTATGCACTTGCAAGCCAATTTTGAATCAAAGAGTACACCAACTTTATCTAGATCTCTTGGTCTGCAGAATGCAAATTTTCAGTCACCGCAAAGTGCACCAGCTTTACCTACATCTCCTGGCCTGCAGAACGCAATTTTTCAGTCACCGCAAAATACACCATCTCAGCCATGGTCTAGTGGGAAAGGCGTCTCACCTTCACATTTTGTCTCCGGCTCCTTTCCTTCTGTTAAAGATACTGACTATAAACAATCAGTACAGTCTGGAACTGGTTATGCGAATCCTCCTATGAGCATCATAGAGAAACCTGTTCAAGTTATTGAGACTGGTAGAGCATCAGCTCTGAGGAATTTAAGTCCTCCACTAGGCCAAAATAGGGATTCTAATGAAGGGGTAGAGAGAATTGAGCCACTTCCTTCTATCTGTGCTTCTCAATTGTCACAACAAGTGAAATCTTCCTTTGAAAAGTCCGGTAGTCATCAGCAGCACAAAACTTCGCTCAGTACTGGACCTCTGAGACTTGAGCATAATATGTCAAAGCAACCCAGTAATGTAATGTTTACTCGTAATACTAGTATCTAATTTTGTGGATATGTATTCTTGGACAGGGTTCCGACACTCATGCTTTCTTTTCAAGCCTTGCTGTAGCATTTAACTTACTGGACTTATACCATTGGCCTAACTGACTCTTCCTTTCTCGTACCAGATAAATGAGATGGCCAGAGAAATGGATACACTTTTACAGTCCATTGAAGGACCAGGTGGTTTCAAAGATTCTTGCACTGTTTTACTGAAAAGCCATGTTGAAGAACTGGAACAAGGACTTCAAAGTCTTGCTGGCAAGCGTCAAATGTGGAAGGTATATTTTAAAAAGTTCATGTTTTTGTTATTGTGTAATTTTTGTTTTTTGATTACCTTTTATAATCTTTGACCAAACCATCTTCCAATAAACAATAATGATTCTGGTCCGTTGTCCATATTGTTAATTTATTTGGTTTGGTGGCCTTTAGAGCACAATTCACGAGCAGCAAGCAGAGATCCAACATCTTCTTGACAAAACAATTCAAGGTGATCTACTTTTCATATCATCCCCATATGTAGCGCAAAAACATTAGCTGGCAAGTTGAAAACTGCTATAGTTGAAAAGGTATATTATAGCCGCGAGGCCCACAATAGGAAAACTAGGAATGTTGGAAATTATATTGCTTCCAAGCTCTGTCTGTGATATGTAAAAATTGAGGCAAATTAACTTTCAATCCTATTACATCTCTAACCCACCAGATTTAAAATCTCTGTTTAAAAGAGGGGAATAAATCCTGATGGAATATGTTTTCATTTGTTTATATGTATATCCTTTTACTGGACACAGGGTGATACGTATACCATTCTCATATTTGATAGTTGGATATGATGATGAAATAGAGTTGAGCTCCAGTATGACATTAGCTTAAGCATGTGGTTTACACGAGGTTCTTTGCAATTTTACATATGGATAAGTCCCTTGTCTAGAATTTGCTCTTGCTCATTTGGTCTTCTTATTATATTTTACAGTTGTTTCATATCTTACACTGGAATCTAGGCTCCAAAATTTTGTTTACTTATTATTGTTTCACGTGGGGATTTCAGTTTTGGCAAAGAAGACGTACATGGAAGGTATGTATAAGCAAACTTCTGATAATCAGTACTGGCAACTTTGGAACCGCCAGAAGTTGAGTCCGGAGCTTGAGGCCAAACGACAGCATATTATTAGACTAAACAAGGTTGTGTATGTGTTTATGTATCTCACTTGTCTATCTGTTACTACTTTAAGCTTGCTTTTTGTTATATATCATCTACTTTTTTCATCTAGGATTTGACTCATCAACTGATTGAACTAGAGAGATATTTTAACCGGCTTGAACTTGATCGCTACCAAGAAGATGGTGGAATTTCTGTGCCCCGAAGAGGTGTGCCAATTAGGCCTGCTCCTTCAAGGTACTTTTTGTGGAGCATTTGTGAAATTTTAGAGGAAAATAACCCATCATAACAAATTGATTAAGTTGGTTATAACCTTTCCGCCACTACTTGGGTTGATATTTTCTGCAGACGTGTGCAATCCCTTCACAGTCTTCATAGCACAATTAGTTCCCAGTTGGCAGCTGCTGAGCAACTCTCTGAGTGTCTCTCAAAACAAATGACAGCTTTGAAAATCGATTCTCCTGTAAAAAAGAATGTAAAGCAGGAGTTGTTTGAGACAATTGGGATCCCTTATGATACTTCTTTCAGCTCACCAGATGCAGTAAAAGCTAACAATGCATCTTCGACAAAAAACCTATTACTCTCTTCTATTCCTGCAAGTATAAATGCACAGTCAAGACAACGTCAGTCATCTGCTATGATAAGTTCCGACCCTGAAACTGCCAGGAGGAGGAGAGAATCACTAGACAGGGTAATCTCAGAAATCTTTGGCGCAGTATTAGACCACACAATATATGCACGTTATTCTGCTTTGTCATGCTTTGGTTTAAGCTAAACTATAAAGAAATCACACTCTAATTTCAGTGTACCTTGACGCCTGGCTCTACAATTTGTGATTTTTGTTTCAGAATTGGGCTGCTTTTGAGCCTCCGAAAACAACTGTCAAAAGGATGCTTTTGCAGGAACAACAGAAGACAGGTATGAGGAACCAACATACTGTGTTAAATGACAGACCGTACTCTGCAAATGATACACAAGAACAATCACTGCTTCGTCTAAAAGATCATGCATCACCTGTAGTCTCCTCAAGTAAGGGTGAGCCAGGATATACTGTGGAGTGCACTAATTTGGTCTTGAGCAATGTCTGAGTTTCCTTTTTTTTTTTTTTTTTTATATATCATTCATCGCTTCTCTGGTTTAATTGCGTTATTACTCTTGAGTAGGTACTAGGGGATCATTCCAACATGACACATCTGAAGCTCAATCAACCCTGTTCAAATCGAGGCCACCTGTGCTACAATCTAACAGTCCCTTTACCCTCTCTCCAGTCTCTGTGTCAAAACCAAGTTTCAATTGGTCTGGGAAGTCTAACAGTGCAACATCTTGTGCTGAGGATTCTACCTTGCCGCAGATTAAGGATACAAGGACAGTTTCACAATCAGGAGGCTCAGATTTTCTTCTGAAACGATCAGTGGCCTCGGCTGTGTTTGTAGAGAAAGAAAAGATGGCTGGAGAATTCAAATTCCCTCAAGGTAAGGGCAATGCGTTTGTTGGTACAGCTGCAGGAAGTGCGCAGCAGCTTTCGAGCACATCAGCGATATCCAATTCTGAAACTAGCAAAGGTTTTGGTACTCAATTTTCCCCAATGTCTACTCGTGCACCGGCCTCTAGCCTCCCTGCAAAATCGTTGTTTGGATTTAAATCGAGTAGCAATATCCCTGGTGAAAAAATATCTTCTCCTGCTGTAACGGTATCCATTTCATCTTCCCCTTTGTCTAGCATGCCACTTGATTCCGCTTCCACCTTATCTATACCATCTTCACCTCCAGCGTCATCTCCTATACAAGAATCAGGTATGTTTACATTGGACATCTGTGTAATTTTTAACTATAGCAACTTTTTATAGCCGGTCAATGACACTGGTCAACTTTAATGTGTTTCAGTTCAAGCATCTATTTCGATCAGCTCACCACCAGACCTGCAAACGGATTCAGTCATATCTACATCTTCATTATCAGCTACGGGACTCAATGTTCCCTTTGGTAAATTGTTAACCAGTGACAATATAGATCTCAATCAAGCAGCTACATCGACACTTTCTTCATCACCCAGCACCACAAATGGGTTCTCTTTCAAATTACCAGCTTTTTCTCCATCATCCCCTGAAATGGTCTCATCCTCAACAGGCCAATTTTCTTTATTTCTACCATCTTCTACAGCATCGCAAGTGTCATCTAATCTGGTCTCTGCAAGCAGCTCTATAACAGATAGTACTCGTATGTTTTCATCAATTTCCTCATCTTCGATTACCGCTATTACTTCAACCGCTACTGATGCATTTCAGTCTCCTCAAATTTCCACCCCGTCTTCTGCTGCGTCCGTTGCAGAGCCAGTTTCAGAATCTAAAAAACCAGAGGCTCAAAGTACTGTAAATTCTATAGCAAATGCTACAAAAACACCAATTGAGCTGTTGCCGGTGAAAAGTGAGATTTCAAACCCAGAAACTGCAACCCCTGTCAGTTCATCTGGGTTCCTGTCTGGACATTCATCAGGAGCACAGTCTAGTTTTGCAAGCATGGCGCCTCCTTCATTCAGTTGGCCTAGTAGTTCTCAGCCACAAGAGCCATCTTCAACGCCTGTCCCTTTCCCTACATCCTCACCAACTTCTGCAAGTCCATTTGGTGAGAAAAAAGAAACTATAGATACACAGGAAGATGAAATGGACGAAGAAGCGCCAGAGGCTAGTCAGACGACTGAACTTAGTATGGGAAGTTTTGGAGGTTTTGGGCTTGGGTCAACCCCAAACCCGGCTGTTCCCAAAGCAAATCCATTTGGTGCTCCCTTTGGTAATGCTAGTACAACAACAAATAATCCGTTTAATATGACAGTCCCCAGTGGCGAGCTGTTTCGACCTGCATCATTCAGTTTTCAAAATCCCCAACCATCTCAACCGACTGGTTTTGGTGCGGTGTCTGCAACACCTTCTCAGACACCCGCTCATAGCGGATTTGGCCAACCGTCACAGGTTGGTGGGGGACAGCAAGCTCTAGGGTCGGTTCTTGGTTCCTTTGGGCAATCAAGACAGATCGGTACTGGTCTCCCAGGAGCTTCGTTTGGTTCTCCTACTGGATTTGGTGGCTCTAACCCAGGAAGTGGCTTCCCAAATGCACCAGCATCTGGTGGATTTGCTGCTGCTGGCTCTAGTGCCACAGGTGGTTTCGCTGCCATGGCTTCAGCTGGTAGAGGCTTTGCCGGTGCTTCTTCTAACCCCACTGGCGGCTTTGCAGCCTTAGCCTCAGGTAGTGGAGGCTTTGCTGCTGCTACTCCAGGAGGAGGCGGTGGGTTTGGTGGACTTGGTTCAGGCTCGGGAGGCTTTGCTCCTCCTAGTAGTGGAGGTTTTGCCGGAGCAGCAGGAGGTAAATTAATAACATCTAAATATTAATTTAGCTACACATACATATACAAGGTCGCACTCACACATTTTGGGCATTATTGTCTTGTTGTGATGATTTTATTATTATACAGGTGGTGGTTTTGGTGGTTTCGGCAGCCAAGCGCAAGGCCAAGCCGGTGGTGGTGGTTTCTCAGCCTTTGGTAGCAACTCCGGAACAACAGGAAAGCCATCTGAACTCTTTACACAGATGAGAAAGTGAAACAAATATGTCAAATATCTTTACTTTTACACTTGTCTTCATGAAACTTTTTGGTCTTAGCTATCTTTAGAGGCTTAGATTATGTAGTATATAATCCTATATAGATCATTTCTTGTATGTTTTTGTCCTCTTACCATAGATTTTTAGTCAACTAACCTCCAAAATATTAAGTAACTTACTGACTTAATTTCTCTCACGTGGCTTACGCTCTGATTGTCCACATACAAAAACACTTTTCAAAAAGCAGGTTTGGTTTCTTTATTTATTATAACAACAATAACCTAAGTCTTGTGTATTTGCTCATCTTGGTAATTAAAAAGTTTAATTTTCAAGTTGGAGAATTATAAAGAAACTGAGAAATAGACAACAAAAAAGGAGTGGGCCTTGCTGGAGGAAGCAAAGAGGCGTTATTCCGGACAAGTCTTTGTTTTTTATTTAAATTTATAATTATTTTGTCACAAATTATAATTTGTTCGGAGAATATAATTTCCTTAATCTTCGATTCGATGTGATCCCGCCAAACAAACTATACTCTCTTCTCCTCCGTTGATCTGTGATATGTTTCGCCGGAATATTCCAACATTAGAAGAAGCTTCGTGATTATTCTCTTTTATGAAGGGACATAGAGATTTATGATGCTTTGTGGTTCTTTACGACATCGAATACAGCCCTGGCTTCGCGACTATGTTAGGCTCCAATCTCTCGCCGTCTTCCTTATTTACGTTCAGGTTAGTCTCTCTCTCTCTTCCAATTCTCTATCTCTTTTGGTTGATTCAAATTTGTTTGAGGTCTAGGGTTCATCGATTCTCTGTCGATTTTGAATTTGTTTTATCATTTTCGAGAACCGCTGATTTTCTTAATTGTTTTTTTTTTCAGATTGGGTGTGCGTTGATCGGATCACTAGGGGCACTGTACAATGGAG
The DNA here is from genome assembly GCA_963920545.1 of Lepidium didymum. Classification (NCBI taxonomy): domain Eukaryota; kingdom Viridiplantae; phylum Streptophyta; class Magnoliopsida; order Brassicales; family Brassicaceae; genus Lepidium; species Lepidium didymum. Next base: position 24,608,236 of record OY986993.1, on the reverse strand, counting down.
TTTTGCTGATAAACTTGGCAATTGCGTTGTTTGCACTTATTGCAATCGAGAGCAATAGCCAAAGTCTCGGTCGCACTTACGCGGTTCTTCTTTTCTGTGCTATTCTTCTTGATATCTCATGGTTCATTCTTTTCACCGAAGAGATATGGTATCGCTCTCAACTCTTTCAAATCCTTACCTTGTTTGTGAATCTGAACTAAGCTTTGCTCTATGAGACTTTACTCTCTTTGTTTAATCACCATACTTATGATGTATATGCCTGAGTAGAATTGGATATCAAATTGTTCATATGATGCTCTTTCATTAATCAAAACATTCCATTGTTGTTGCAGGAGCATTTCAGCTGAGATGTATGGAAACTTTTTCATATTTTCAGTGAAACTGACGATGGCGATGGAAATGATTGGGTTCTTTGTGAGGCTATCGTCCTCTCTCTTATGGTTTCAGATTTATAGGCTGGGGGCTTCTATTGTGGATACTTCACTTCCTCGTGATACAGATTCGGATTTACGACATAGCTTCTTGAATCCACCAACTCCTGCTATAGCTAGACAATGTTCAGGTGCTGAAGAAATCTTGGGAGGTTCTATCTACGATCCAGCATACTACACTTCTTTATTTGAAGAAGGCCAAAACAACATGGATTCACCCAAAATTACACAGGTCTTTTCTAGTTTCTACTCTCCTCGCTTTCCCCTTGTTTTCAGTTTGGGTTTCTATCACTTAAAGACCTTATTTCGACATGCCTGGTTTCTCTGTCACACCGTTCATGTAAAAAGAGTTTCTTGATTCTCTCACGTTCTAAGCTGTTTGAACTGTAGTGGAGGTGATGCAATATACTCCAGTCTAGGATAAGCTAGCTAGCTGGAAACTATAATAATGCTTCTCTGCTCTTGTAGCTGTTTATTATCTGATGGTAGTTGCAAAGTAGAAGATCCCTTAGCAATGAAAATTTTATCGCTTTAGAATATACATAAGACTCGTACACAGTGATAGTAATGGAAAGTTACATCTAATAAGTAGCGTTGAAGAAGTTACTTATCCAATGCATAAATTTCATTCTTTTTGTTCTTTGTAGGTGAATCATAGTTCAGCTGGAAACAATGGATCACCATCTGCTGCCGAAGCCTCTCAGATTATGTCTCCTATATCTAGAGCCTTGCATTCAATTGATGTTAGTCTCCATTGTTCTTCGTCGTATTGCACTATATCTTGTAACTGTTGCGCCATCACAAATAAGAAGACAAATCTGGTTTGAATATCTATGTAGGAAGAGAAGGGTTTGAAGCAACCAGGGATGACTTCGCTATGAGCAGACTCCATTGAAGAACAATATGATCATTGCATTAGTTAAGGGATCAGTTATGGGAATTTGAAGCAGAGACAAAATTTGTTTGAGCAGATTTCCATAAATGAGAGAAACATGAAGAGCCGTCATGTCTCTTTGCAAAGTAGAGCAAGAAGATCATATAACAACACGAACCAAAAGATGAGATTGGATATGTAAAGGACGACAAGTAAGCACTGTTTCTACTTAGCTTTTTTCATTATTTATTTATTTTGTCTGAAAATATATGTTATTTATAAGGATCTATGACTAAATTATAGAGTCAAAATCTACTTGATTCATAGATCAAATGATTCTTTTCCAGTTTTGTTCTTGCGTGCGTGTAAAATGGAGACATTCTTTCATGTTTTGTTTTTGGTTGCAAATGGAAAGAGTATAAAATTCGGGCCTCGATACGTTTGGACGAGGACGAGACATATAGCTAAATGATTTGGAGACATATTAAAATTTGGGTTTATAGAAGATCATAGTTTCTTTCAATAATTTATAAACAATCAGCTGCGGAATAAATCCAAAAAGAAAAGAAAAAAAAAAGCAAACCGAAAAGTATATCGGTAGTAATAACTACACTTAAAGTGGTGCAGACATATTCTCTGAATCTCTGTTAGTTTGAAGATGGCTTTACTTTTGACTAAATAAAATCTGAACTACCATGAACAGGTTCTTCTGCACTACCATCAGCTATAGCATCAACAAGTTTATCATCATCCATCGCCAAACACTTAACCAGAATTTTCTTCGATCCTTTCTTCGGATTATCATAGACAAACGCGTACTCTCTGTCAAATTCGTTCCACCCATCGATTCCAACATCATCCTGAGTAGAAGACAAAGAGAAAGGATCGTCGGCGAAGGCAGGTCTTCCCGTGGCAGTGAGGACGTAACCGGAAGAGATGAAAGAAGCGTGAATAGCGAAGGCCAATTGGTCGTGTTTTTTGCGAAAAGGCGGTCTAGCTAACCTAATCATAGCCATCACCGTCTCAGAATTCGCCATTGTTTCCGTCTCAAGAGTTCTAGACAGTTTTTCACTTTTTGTTTCTCGCCACCAAATTCGAGATATTCATGCCTTTATATAATAGGATATAGAAGCCCATCTAAGAACTAAAACAAGGCCCAAATAATAAAAAAAGCCCAGGAGAAAATCGAGCTATAAAGGAGGGAAAATAAAAAGTCTTGTTTGTAAAAAAGTCAATTGCACCTGACGAGGAGCTCATTAATTAAAAAGGGTAAAACATCAGAAAGAGAAACCCAGAAGGATCTGGAAGAAATTGGATGATTTTTTCTTCTTCAAATTTAACGCTCTTCTTCCTTAATCTCTTTCTCTTATCTTACTTTTCTAATTTCTTTACGACAATTCTCCTCCTTTCGTATCTTAAACATTCCTCATCTTCAATAAACCAAAAACACTTTCTCTCGTTTCTTCAATATCAACAATCATCTTCCTCATCGCTACATTTTCTGTGTGAATTGGTGAGCTTTCTGCTGCTCAACAAGACTCAAAAAGGTGTTTCTTATTGACTTCTGTGACTTTATTTGTTTTGTTGTATTTTGAATCGCTGATTTATGGTTTAGAACTAGATTGTCCCCAAACGTTGATTCTGAGTCTATGATCGGCTTCTCTGTGAAATTTGATCATTTTTCTGGTTCATTTCTCTTCTCCGAGCTAGTTCGTTCATGTTGGATCATTTATTCGTAATCTTTTGCTAAATCGGGTTTATCTGTGAGTTTTGGATTTTGAGACTGATTTCTATGGTTTGGTGCTGCTTTTTTCGATCGTTTTTTTCTTTGGAGCCGAGTGATGTGATTCTGAAGATATTTCCTGAATGGGGAATTGGTAACAAGTTCTAATTCTGTGTGAAATTTCTTGTTTTTGTTTGCCATGAACAGAGATTCAAGTATAGGGAATCGGCTATGGAAGAAGCAATTGCAACGAGGTATTGGTGTCACAGGTGCTCTCAAACTGTAAATCCGGTAATGGAAGCTGAGATCAAATGTCCCTTTTGTCGAAGTGGCTTTGTTGAAGAGATGCAAGACAATCATGATTCTTCTGATGTCAGATCAAACAGTTCTCTTTGGGCCCCTGTCATGGTGGAACTTATGAGTGATCATATTCCTGTGCGCCGTGGAAGTGGAAGAAACCGGAGTTTTGACTTTTCTGAATTTAGTCAAAATGATACACAGAGTGAGAGTAATGAAACTGGTAGAGAAACTGATATGGATTGGCAGCTTCAAGAGGTTCTTAGGAGAAGGAGAAGACATTCCGCTGCGGTTTTGCAGCTGCTTCAGGGAATACGAGCAGGTTTAACACTAGAATCTGAGAGTAATGGAGGAGGAGATGATAATCCTGAAAGAGTGATCTTTATCAACCCATTCAATCAGACTATTACAGTTCGAAACTCTGGTGATACGGATTCTGTGCCTGCTGGTTCATTAGGTGACTATTTCATAGGTCCTGGATTCGAGATGTTGCTTCAGCGTCTAGCTGAGAATGATCCCAACAGATATGGAACAGCTCCAGCTAAAAAAGAAGCTGTTGAGGCTTTGGCTACTGTGGAAATTGAAGAGACTTTGCAATGTTCGGTGTGTTTAGATGATTTTGAGATTGGAGCCGAGGCGAAACAGATGCCTTGTAAACACAAGTTTCACGGCGACTGCTTGCTCCCATGGCTTGAACTTCACAGTTCATGCCCGGTTTGTCGATATCAGTTACCTGTAGATGAACCAAAAACCGAGTCAGCAACAACTGCAACAAGTGACAACAACAACAACAATGGTGGCAGCAATACTTCTGATACAAGCAGACTTGAAACTGATAGAAGCAATGGAAACCAAAGCCGAGAAGTGGAAGAACAGGAGGAGGAGGATGAGGATGAGAATGAGAGCGGTAGTGGAAGCGGATTCTCTATCCCGTGGCCATTCAGCACCTTGTTCTCATCGTCTCAAGAGAGCAATGAGTCAAGAGATGCGCGTTAAAACATGTTGCTTTGATGTGACCATGAGACCTTGGTTCAATCTAAAGCTTTTGTAGTGTGTACATATGTTCCATCAGATTTGGTTGAATGTTTAAATGGAAACATTAATCCCTCAGTTTGGCTTTGTTTTTTGGTTGTTTTGAACAATCTTTTGCCGGATTTCTTCGCTTCTGTATTTTTGAAGTCAACCATGTCTGTTTTTCATAATTGCAGGCTTGAATATAAAAATGGGCCTCTGGATATAAGAATGGGCTGCCCCTTGATGAACCCAATAGCTTGATATTTTGTGAATTTCTATTATTCAATACATCATGCACGAGCACATATATTCTGTAAAGTTACACGTGGCGGAAAAAGAGTGGACGTTCTCGTAGAATTCCAGCAAAAGACCGTAACATTAGATCTAATAAGCCGATTTTCCAAAATTAGCCTTATCCGAACATAGGGAATCAAGGGTAATATAGGAATATATAAATATAAAAGAATAAGTCCATAAAGCTTCTCAGATCCAAAGCACACGATTTGCAAGAGATCAAATCTGAGAGAGAGAACCCAGAGAGAGCGATATTGAAATCTACTCTCTCCTTTATAAATCCCTCAAATTTACAAATCTCTTTCCCTCTCGAAATCTCTCATTTTTTTTCTTTCTTCATTTGTATAAAAGCTTAGACCTTTAAATCTTTCACCTTCCTTTCACCTTCCGGAGAATTTCATTCAATCTTTTTGGGTTACGAAACCCTAGATTTTGAAATTCCGGAATTTTAACTAGCGAAAGGTCTGATTTTGTCTCTTACCCTCTGTTTATGATGGCTTTCATTCTTCGGATGAATTGAGTTTCTTCTAACCCTATTTAGTTCCTTTGTTTCGAATTGGATCTCAGCTTCTGAAGTTGTGTGTTCATAGCTTTTTGTTGTTTGATTGTGAAAGAATGCTTCTAGAATTCTCAATTTATCAAACCCTTTTAAGATGACATGATTTGGTTGATAAAATTAATCTGTCTCGTGTATGCTTGTTGGTCTACCTGATGTGTGTTTACGATTTGTGTAATTTAGAGAATGGCTGATCAAGGAATGGAAGGGAACCAGCCAGTTGACCTTACTAGGCATCCTTCAGGGGTTGTTCCAACTCTTCAGTACGTTCTTTTGTGTCTCTTGCCTCTATTTCTCCGTTTTTAATTCTTAGTTTGTGCTTTGTGAATGACTAATATTGTGTTTATCCTTCTTTTTGTCTTCAGAAATATTGTCTCAACAGTGAACTTAGACTGCAAGCTTGATCTTAAAGCCATAGCTTTGCAGGCTCGGAATGCTGAATATAACCCCAAGGTTTGTGATATCTTGTTTTAATTATCCATCATATTGATTGGAATTAAATTAGAAGTCTCCGTGACTGCTTTTACAAATCATCTGCAGCAATATTTAGACTTATCCTAGAGTTATCTAGCTTTTTGAATTCCAATTGGCTATAGGAAGTTATCCTGGTTAGTTTGTGTGCTTGGATTTGGTTTGACCTAAGTGGTTTATGTTACAGCGTTTTGCTGCTGTAATCATGAGGATAAGAGAGCCAAAGACCACAGCGTTGATTTTTGCTTCTGGTAAAATGGTATGCTATATACTGCAAATGGCTTTGTCACTTTTTTTTCATATGGTTTGATCTACAATATTCTGGTTTTGACGTGGCATGTATATTGTCCAATTTTAGGTGTGTACCGGAGCTAAGAGTGAACACCTTTCAAAGCTGGCTGCAAGAAAGGTAAGTATCCTCTCGATACAGCGTGATGTTCTTCTTCTAGCAACACTTAGAAACTTGATATAAGTCTAGTAGGTATCTGTTTTCTGTTATGTTAAAGATTGTCTATTTGTTGTCCAGTATGCTCGGATTGTTCAAAAGCTTGGCTTTCCCGCAAAGTTCAAGGTACTCACGTGTGTATTCCTGGTCCTCATCCAACATACACTGGTAGGAAAAATTATGTGTACAGTCTAGTAATAAATTCATTCTGCAGGATTTCAAGATTCAGAACATTGTAGGCTCCTGTGATGTCAAATTTCCCATTAGGCTTGAAGGTCTGGCATACTCTCATAGTGCTTTTTCAAGTGTAAGTGATCTCAAGCATTGTGATCATATATAGTTGTAAGATGGAGTTAAACGGTCTGATGATTCGTACCTCTCTCATTACTGATGCCAGTACGAGCCTGAGCTATTTCCAGGACTCATATATAGGATGAAACAACCAAAGATTGTATTGCTTATTTTTGTGTCAGGAAAGATTGTTATAACAGGAGCCAAGGTAATAAATTTACTTTCTCTCAAAAAATTACAAATTTTCCATGAAAATGCTTCTGTCATCTGATGAATTCCTGAGGTAATATTATCAGATGAGAGACGAGACTTACACAGCATTTGAGAATATTTATCCAGTTCTTACAGAATTCAGGAAGATCCAGCAATAGTAGTATGTAAGTCTTCCTACTTTCTTTGACTCCATTTGCGTGTTTTTAATACTTAATCAATCAATGGTTTGATCAATGTTCTTTTGATACGAGCAGAGCTTACAAAATAAAAAACCATATTCGCGTCTGGATTGTCATGAATCTGTTGAGATCTCGGTAGTGGAAAGCTCTTGGTGGGGTTATTTTCCTTCGACAAGAACTTGGTTTGTAACAGATTCAAAACCAGAAATTGTAAATAGAGAATGGAGATGCCAAGAAATCTCTTTCTTTTTTGTTCTAAATGTTGTCCAAGTGTCTTGTTTCTTCTTCTGTTTCTTATAATGAGCAATATGCAGTTGTTAAAGAGCAACCTAGTCCTCTGTTAACTCTTTGTAATAAGACAACTAAGTATGTTCTTTCCTTTAATAAACTCTTCTAAGCAAGGTCCAGCTTTAGTGTGTCAAATGTTTGGATCATCATAGTTCATAGCTTCATCATTCGGCAGCAAATAACATGTATACACAATAGCAAATATAAAAACTGCAGATACTAGAAGTATTGTGATGAGAGTAAACTAACAGTTCTTATTCCTCTGAAGAAAATAGGTTGAACAGCTAGTAACTCGCAGTCGACTTGATTGCATCAAACAAGAAGACATGAGTTGTTAGAAACTGTGGTTTTGGGTCTAAACAAAGAAGAAACAAGGGAAGAGGAAGTTTTGTTGTTGGTGGGCATGTAGAAAGGCTCAATGGAGTATCCAGACCACAAACTCCGCTTACTTTAACTTCTAACTGCAGACAAATGACAGTTATTAAAACCAATTCTAAGAGTAATCTTGTAGATGAAATATGTTTTTCCTTAAGCTCTGGTTTTTGTTTTTTTGCATCTGAAAAGGGCCGAAGAATAAAGGCCCATTAGAAGGATCTAGAGCGTTGAATCCAACGGCCAAGATTAACTGAAAGCTTTAAAGAGGTAAGGGAACGTTTAAAAGTACCTCCAAGCTAGAGTGAGTAAGCAGATAGACCTAATTCCTTCCTGCTTCATTCAGCTCTCGTTTTTTTTTCTTATCCGGAAAAGTCCTTCCGGTGAGAAGAACTCCTTATTCCACTTCTGCGTCTTCGTTACTCTACTTTCGTTAGTTTCTTTATCTTTACTCTCTTAATGGCACAATTAAGCCTCTACTTTTTCCGTGGCATAGTTTATGTATGTGTTGTATGAGAATTTCGTTGTTAGCTTTGTGGAAAGTATTCATTCATTTCTCCACTGTTTTGGGGTTTTATTTTAGGGTTAAAATTACATGAATGAATCCTTTTTCAGATTGCCTTAGAAATGTGTCGCCTTTCTTCTATTGTCTCTGGTTTTGTTGCGAATTTTCACTACTTTAGCGTACTAGGTCGTTGTTACTTTGGTTTTTTCAAGTTAGACATGTTATCTAATTGTTGAATTTTGTCTGTTTTCTTAAGTGAGAAAATGGCATCAACTTTCACTGCCACGTCTTCCATTGGTTCAATGGTTGCTGCAAATGGTCACAAATCGGATAAGAAACTTATGAGCAAGTTGTCTTCAAGCTCATTTGGGAGGAATTCGTGTCCTAGACCCAGAAGATCCAGTTCTGCCATTGTATGTGCAGCCAAGGAACTGCATTTCAACAAAGACGGGACTACCATAAGGAAACTTCAAGTAAGTTTCTTTTTTTTTCTTTTCTTATGGTAAAGTCATTTCCAAAACTTAACCGCTGGCAAATTCATAATTTTATGTTGTACTAGGCTGGTGTCAACAAGCTCGCAGACCTAGTTGGCGTTACACTTGGACCCAAAGGACGAAATGTTGTTCTGGAGAGCAAGTATGGTTCACCGAGAATTGTTAATGATGGTGTGACTGTGGCAAGAGAGGTATAGTATTTCTACCCCACTAATAATTATCTTTATTTTCATATAACCAACTCTTATCATTTCAAGCTTTCTCCTGTAGGTTGAGTTGGAAGATCCAGTTGAGAACATTGGCGCCAAGCTTGTGAGGCAAGCGGCTGCCAAAACCAATGACTTGGCTGGTGATGGTACAACAACATCTGTTGTTCTTGCACAAGGTTTCATTGCTGAGGGTGTCAAGGTCTGTAATATTCATGTTTCAGCTTTCTCTTTCTAATACTCGAATAATCATTTTTACTAACCTTAAGATTATGTCATTCAGGTGGTAGCTGCTGGTGCAAATCCTGTATTGATCACCAGAGGTATTGAGAAGACAGCAAAGGCTTTGGTTGCTGAACTCAAGAAAATGTCCAAGGAGGTTACAAATTTATAGAACACCCTTTCGTTTAATATGTGAAGAGTCTACATCAAAAGGTTCTGACAGTAATTCATGTTGATGTAGGTTGAAGACAGTGAACTTGCAGATGTTGCAGCTGTTAGTGCGGGTAACAATCATGAAATTGGAAGTATGATTGCTGAAGCAATGAGCAAAGTGGGCAGAAAGGGTGTGGTAACCCTTGAGGAGGGTAAAAGTGCCGAGAATGCCCTCTACGTTGTGGAAGGAATGCAATTTGATCGTGGTTATATCTCTCCTTACTTTGTGACTGACAGCGAGAAAATGTCTGTTGAGTTTGACAATTGTAAGGTAGATGTTTATTGATTCTAAGCTCACTTTATCAAACTGTTACATGAATGTCCTAGGCAGACAATTTAACTGTTTCAAATGATTATTTATGAGCATAACAAGGATCTTTAATGTTTTTTATGATTGCAGTTGCTTCTCGTTGACAAGAAAATTACCAATGCACGGGATCTTGTTGGTGTTTTGGAGGATGCAATTAGAGGCGGATACCCGATATTAATCATTGCAGAAGACATTGAACAAGAAGCTTTAGCGACCCTTGTTGTTAATAAGCTTAGAGGCACACTGAAGATTGCAGCTCTCAGAGCTCCAGGATTTGGAGAGCGAAAAAGTCAATACCTTGACGATATTGCCATTCTAACTGGAGGTAAGTTCCGTGTGCATTGCCGAGTCCTTTGTTTTGGGTAATGTATTGTAGTTTAATCTCGTCCTCTTATTTTATTCCCTCTTGTAGCAACTGTGATTCGCGAGGAAATTGGTCTTTCACTTGACAAAGCTGGAAAAGAGGTTCTTGGTAATGCCTCGAAGGTTGTCCTCACAAAGGAGACTTCGACCATTGTGGGTGATGGAAGCACACAGGATGTAGTGCAAAAGCGTGTTACACAGATTAAGAACCTTATTGAGGTACGAAGTGGAATTAAAAGAATAGAGCGAGTAAGGGATATCTACTAGTTTTTGTTGGTAGCGTGGTTACGCTAATTTGGTAATTGGTTTCTGCAGCAAGCGGAACAAGATTATGAGAAGGAAAAACTGAATGAGAGAATTGCAAAGCTCTCTGGTGGAGTTGCTGTGATTCAGGTAATTTACAATCCCATTATCGTCTGATGCAGTTGAGCTCTGTAGATACTAAGTTGAGCTCGATATGTAATGGTATAAGGTTGGAGCACAAACTGAGACAGAACTCAAAGAGAAGAAGTTGAGAGTTGAAGATGCTCTTAATGCCACAAAGGTAATTTCGTTTTTCACTGAAGCTTTGATAGCGTTCTATTTGTGTACATGTGAACTATAACTGATCTGGAATCAAATTCTTCAGGCTGCTGTCGAGGAAGGCATTGTCGTTGGTGGTGGTTGCACTCTGCTTCGTCTTGCATCTAAGGTTGATGCCATTAAAGCCACCCTTGACAATGATGAAGAGAAGGTAAATCAATCAAGCATTCACCTTTTGACTCCTCAACCTCGGTCTTTTAATTTTGCTGATGATCGCCTTGTCTTACTACAGGTTGGGGCGGATATTGTTAAAAGAGCACTGAGTTATCCCCTAAAATTGATCGCCAAGAATGCAGGTGTTAATGGAAGCGTAGTTAGTGAGAAGGTATTAACAACAGAACAACTTCCAGACACTTTTTCACCTTTAGAAATTAAGTCATATGCTTGAAGAGATGTCTTAATTCATTGGCAGGTGCTTTCAAACGAGAACGTGAAAATTGGCTACAATGCTGCAACCGGCAAGTACGAGGATTTAATGGCTGCAGGAATCATCGATCCAACAAAGGTCAGTTTCTTTTTGCATACATGTCTTTGCTAGCTAAATTGGTAACCATGAGCCTGAGTGGTTTTATGTTGATATTAGGTCGTGAGATGTTGCCTGGAACATGCAGCCTCAGTTGCAAAGACGTTCTTGATGTCAGACTGTGTAGTTGTTGAGATAAAGGAACCTGAACCAGCTCCCGTCGGCAACCCAATGGACAACTCAGGTTTGTTCAGACATTCAGTTACTTGAATCTCTGGTCATAATCCACCATATTCATGTCTCAGCGCTGAATCTGTTTGTTTCTCTTATTTCAGGATATGGATACTAAGAGGACATAGGCGTAACATTGAAACGGATTTCTTTAGCTTGCGAGTGTAATGATTTTGGACAAGAGAGTGTAATTTGAAACTGAATTTTTGAATCAATTATATGAATAAATCATGATTCCTCAACGTTCAAAAATATCTTGGAAGTTCTTATATCACTGAAGAATTAAGGCGAACAGCTAGTAACTCACTGTCGACTTGATTGCATCTAATACTTGCATCAACCAAGAAGACATGATTTGTTAGAAACTGTGGTTTGGATCTGAACAAAGGACTGATAAAGGAAGAGGAAATTGTCCTAATGTAAAGAGTAAACTACAGTTCTTATTTCTACATTAGGACCATTACACTAGGATCTTACTTAATTCTGTAAGAACTGGATAAATATTCTCAAGTGTTGTGTAAGTCTCGTCGCTCATCCGATAGTGTTACCTCATGAATTTGTCATAAGCATTTTCATGGCAAAATTTGTAATTATTTGAGAGAAAGTAACCTAATGTAAAGAGTAAACAGGCTTAGGCATGATTGGAATTACTTTTATTTTTTTACTTTGAAATGTAAAATTTATTTGTAAAAGAGTAAAATTAAACCAATCATATTTTAGAGTCAATCGGATATTTTCAATTAGTAATTGCTTTTAAAAAGCAAAAATCTTTGTAAAAGATTTTGACTAAACCAATTAAATTCTAATTTGTTTTTTATTCTAAAATATGATTGACTTAATTTCAATCGTTTACAAAAAATTTTGCCTTTCAAACAAAAAACGAAAACAATTCCAAACATAATAGCGCCATTGGTAAAACTTCTAACCGTAGAAAAATGACAGTTAACAAAACCAATTTCTTGTAGATGACATGAATTTTATAATTGTATTCCTTTAAAATAACTAGGGCTTATCTTCGGGGCTATGCCCGAACTTTTTGTACTATATATATTTGATTATCATATTATATACATATATTATTTTTTAAAATTTTTTGTTGTTATTCATTTTTGTAAAATTTACCACATAAATTAAAACCGAAGAATTTTTTCCAAAATTAAACCAACGTATGAAATAATATGAATATAACTAAAGTTATTATATCAAATTAACCAACCAAAGCTGAATTTTGTGAATTCTTAATCAAACTAACCAAAATGTATCAAAATAACTATTATTTTTAATTAAAAATATAGAAAATAAAATAATATATATATATGTTTAAATATATTAAAAATAACTAATTTAAACTATTTTTTTTTTGTTAAATAATTTGAACTAAATTACTTAACTATTTTTATTTTATTTAAATTTATTTGTAAATAAACATACCAAAGAACTAAGTAAATCCGAAATAAAATTTATTGTGTAAAACCTATAAAACTCAAACTCATCTCAACTCTAAACCGAAACAAATGAGGTCTATTTTCTAGAACCAAAAAATCAAAATCCAAATCATTTAAACGTATCGAATTTTAAATAATTGAGGATTAAACTCACATTTTCATTGTAGTTCATTTCTAAGTAAAAAGTGTTTTTGAAATGGGCATCGATTCAGACATGCACCTAGCATACTAACTACAAAGAAAATCTCATAAGCTATCATAACCAAACAGATTATGATATCAAAATTTACTACCGATTAAACAAAAATAGATTATTAGAATCAACCAAAACTTGCAAAAAATGAAATGTTACCGAATTCGAGTGGAGAAGAGAAAGAGAGCGTCGAGAAGTGTAGATTCTGCCAAAAAAAATCCATAACTCATTTTCAGTCCTCCCAGCTTTCATTTTTTTGTGTGTATGAAACTAAATGTAAAAACATGGAGAACGAAACATTTAAGAGGTCTAATAGCTCATGCAAAAAAATTCAAAATAGAGGAAGTAGATTAATGTTATTATTTACTTTACAAACAAAGGCTAACGTCTTCCAACGTTATTATTTTTTCTATAGACAATAGTCACAAATTTAAATAGAAGTAAGATCAGTAAAATTATTAAAATATGAAATTAGAGAAGTTAGTAAAAAGAGGTTGAAGTGGAACTCTTAGAAAAGAGTAGATTAGGCTCTTTTATTAGTATACTAATAAAAGATTTTTTCTTTCTTGCTTAAAGCTCTGATTTCTTTGTATCTCAAAAGGGCCAAGAATAAAGGGCCCAGAATAACCCAGAAGATCCAGACTCCAGAGCTTTCTAGAGGTACGGGAATGTTAAAAGCACCTCCAAGCTAGAGACAGTGAGCAGATAAACCTAATTCCTTCGTGATTCAGCTCATCATTTTTTCTTATCCGGAAATATCCTCCCGGTGAAAAGAACTCCTTATTCCTCCTCCGGTTCTTCTTCACTCTACTCTGTTAGTTTCTTTGTCTTTATTCTTTTTATGGCACAGTTAAGCCTCCTTTTTTTCTGTGGCACAGTATGTGTATGTGTGTTGTGTGTAAAGATTCATTCGTTTCTCCATTGATTTTGTGTTTTTTGGTTTCTTCTTAAAATCACATGAACGAGTAATTCTTCAGATTGTCGATTGTATTCTGACTGTGCTCCGCTTTGAAATGTGTCACCTTTCTTCTATTTCTCTGATTGTATTGCGAATTTTCATTAGTTTAGTTTACCGGGTCGTTGTTACTTTGGGTTATGGTGATTGTGCTTAACCATATATCGACGAAAAGAAGAGTCTTTTTTTCAACTTAGACATGTTACCTAATTGTTGAATTTTGTCTGTTTTTTAAGTGAGAAAATGGCATCAACTTTCACCGCGACGTCTTCTATGGGTTCGATGGTTGCTCTCAAATCGGATAAGAAACTTATGAGCAAGTTGTCTTCAACCTCATTTGGGAGGAGTGCGTGTCCTAGACCCAGAAAATCCAGTTCTGCAATTGTATGTGCAGCCAAGGAATTGCATTTCAACAAAGACGGAACTACCATAAGACAACTTCAAGTAAGTTTCTTTTTTTCGTTTTTTATGGAATTTTTTTTTTCAAACTTAACCGCTGGCACGAAAAGTTTGCATTTTCTCTGATTTATAATTTTGTGTTGTACTAGGCTGGTGTCAACAAGCTCGCAGACCTAGTTGGTGTTACTCTTGGACCCAAAGGACGAAATGTTGTTCTGGAGAGCAAGTATGGTTCACCGAGAATTGTTAATGATGGTGTGACTGTGGCAAGAGAGGTATAGTATTTCTACCCCACTAATAATTATCTTTATTTTCATATAACCAACTCTTATCATTTCAAGCTTTCTCCTGTAGGTTGAGTTGGAAGATCCAGTTGAGAACATTGGCGCCAAGCTTGTGAGGCAAGCGGCTGCCAAAACCAATGACTTGGCTGGTGATGGTACAACAACATCTGTTGTTCTTGCACAAGGTTTCATTGCTGAGGGTGTCAAGGTCTGTAATATTCATGTTTCAGCTTTCTCTTTCTAATACTCGAATAATCATTTTTACTAACCTTAAGATTATGTCATTCAGGTGGTAGCTGCTGGTGCAAATCCTGTATTGATCACCAGAGGTATTGAGAAGACAGCAAAGGCTTTGGTTGCTGAACTCAAGAAAATGTCCAAGGAGGTTACAAATTTATAGAACACCCTTTCGTTTAATATGTGAAGAGTCTACAGCAAAAGGTTCTGACAGTAATTCATGTTGATGTAGGTTGAAGACAGTGAACTTGCAGATGTTGCAGCTGTTAGTGCGGGTAACAATCATGAAATTGGAAGTATGATTGCTGAAGCAATGAGCAAAGTGGGCAGAAAGGGTGTGGTAACCCTTGAGGAGGGTAAAAGTGCCGAGAATGCCCTCTACGTTGTGGAAGGAATGCAATTTGATCGTGGTTATATCTCTCCTTACTTTGTGACTGACAGCGAGAAAATGTCAGTCGAGTTCGACAATTGTAAGGTAGATGTTTATTGATTCTGAACTCACTTTATCAGAGTGTTGCACCAGATGAAATTCCCAGGCAGATAATCAGCTGTTTCAGATTACTATATATGAGTATCACAAGGATCTTTAATGTTTTTTAATGATTGCAGTTGCTTCTTGTTGACAAGAAAATTACCAATGCACGGGATCTTGTTGGTGTTTTGGAGGATGCAATTAGAGGCGGATATCCAATATTAATAATTGCAGAAGACATCGAACAAGAAGCTTTAGCGACTCTTGTTGTTAATAAGCTTAGAGGCACACTGAAGATTGCAGCTCTCAAAGCTCCAGGATTTGGAGAGCGTAAAAGTCAATACCTTGACGATATTGCCATTCTAACTGGAGGTAAGTATCGTGTGCATTGTTGAGCCCTGTCGTGTTTAAGGTAATGCTTTGTAGTTTTAATCTCGTCCCCTTTTTCTATTCCCTCATGCAGCAACTGTGATTCGGGAGGAAGTTGGTCTTTCACTGGACAAAGCAGGAAAAGAGGTTCTTGGTAATGCCTCAAAGGTTGTCCTCACAAAGGAGACTTCGACCATAGTGGGTGACGGAAGCACACAGGATGCAGTGCAAAAGCGTGTTACACAGATTAAGAATCTTATTGAGGTACGAAGTGGAATTAAAAGAATACAGTGAGTAAGGGATATCTTAGTTTTTGTTGATAGTGTGGTTACACTAATATGGTAATTGGTTTCTGCAGCAAGCGGAGCAAGATTATGAGAAGGAAAAACTGAACGAGAGAATTGCAAAGCTCTCTGGTGGAGTTGCTGTGATTCAGGTACACTACGAACCCATTGGTACCCTTTGTCTGATTCAGTTGAGTCCTAGAGATATTAAGTTGAGCTCAACGTGTAATTGTTAAGGTTGGAGCACAAACTGAGACAGAACTCAAAGAGAAAAAGTTGAGAGTTGAAGATGCTCTTAATGCCACAAAGGTAATTTTATTTTTCTCTGAAGCTCTGATAGCGTGCTATTTGTGTACATTTGAACTATAACTGATCTGGAATTGAATACTTCAGGCCGCTGTTGAGGAAGGTATTGTCGTTGGTGGTGGTTGCACTCTGCTTCGTCTTGCTTCCAAGGTTGATACCATTAAAGCCACCCTTGACAATGATGAAGAAAAGGTAAATCAATCAAGCCTTCAGTTTTTTAACTCCTAAACCTTTGGTTTTTTGTAATTTTGCTGATGATTGCCTTGTCTTACTCCAGGTTGGAGCCGATATCGTTAAAAGAGCACTGAGTTATCCCCTAAAACTGATCGCCAAGAATGCAGGTGTCAATGGAAGCGTGGTTAGTGAGAAGGTATTAACAACAGAAAACAACCTCCACACACTAATTCTCCTCTAGTAATTAAGTCATCTTCTTGAAGAGATGTCTTTATTCATTGGCAGATACTTTCCAACGAGAACGTGAAAATCGGCTACAATGCTGCAACCGGCAAGTACGAGGATTTAATGGCTGCAGGAATCATCGATCCAACAAAGGTCAGTTTTTTTGTTTCTTGCATACATATGTCTGCTAGCTAAATTGGTAACCATGAACCTGAGTGGTTTTATCTTGATGTTAGGTTGTGAGATGTTGCCTGGAACATGCAGCCTCGGTTGCAAAGACGTTCTTAATGTCAGACTGTGTAGTTGTTGAGATAAAGGAACCTGAACCAGCTCCCGTCGGCAACCCAATGGACAACTCAGGTTTGTTCAGACATTCAGTTACTTGAATCTCTGTTCATAATCCACCATTTTCATGTCTCATTGCTGAATCTGTTTGCTTCTCTGTTTCAGGATATGGATATTAAGAGGACGTAGACGTAATATTGAAACGTATTCCTTTAGCTTGCGACTTAATGATTTTAGACAAGAGAATGTGCGATGTGAAACTGAAATTTTGAATCCATTATATGAATAAATCATGTTTCCTCAATGTTCTGAATTATCTTGTAGAGATTTCATCCAAACCTTTTTTAAGTTTATTGTAGAGGAAATTGGCTCAGAATATTAAAGAAATTTATAAGTAAAAAGAACACAAGTACGATTACATACAATTCCTCAAAAGTATATATAGCCAAGAAGAGAAGTGAAGCTATGAACAGATAACATCAAAAGACATAAAATTTCAGGTGAACTATTTCTTGTTAAAGCCAAACAAGGATTTTATGGCATTAATGGCACTCTCGTTGATGAAAGATTCGTCAAACTGCTTCAGGAGTGGATCAAAATCCTTCGACTTCCTGACATTTTCCAGATCTGGATCTGATCTGATTCTCTGCAAACAAAGTAATTACACAGCTTCAAAAAAACAAGTCCATCCTTCTCTCTGTCTCAATTGAAACATTACAACTCCCTGGACTTACCTTAAAATCTTCATACCCTGACTTTAATGCTTCTTCCAGAGCCGAGAGACCAGCTTGAACCTATACAAACAACTCTATGAACTCTGCAAGTCAAAAAACAATATCTGAAATATCTAAAAGCTCTTACCTGATTAAGCTTTGAGTAGCAACAAGCAACATTGTAACTTGCAACTGATGCTTCTTCTGGTGTTGGTTTAGAACCTAACACAGACTCAAACCTTTCCAATGCTTCCTCATATTTACCATTCCTACATCAATTACACACATGTCAATGTTCACTTTCTAGTTTCTGTATAAAGCATAGTTGACTCACTGAGGATTTACTTGGAAAATTGCAGTCCTTCACGAAGATCCTTCTCCCGTTGAGCTTTCTGTTCTTTCTTCCTCAAATAGTTTTGCATCTACAGAAACTCAATCCTCACTCAGAAGTCTCAAGCCAAAGCTCATTACTATAGATCTCACATATACAATACTTGTATTGTAAACAAGTTTCTAAGAGAGATCACCTGAATTTCTCTCAATCTACTGCTAATGGATCCGGAGTTCCTTTCAGCTCTTATTATCTCTTTCTCTGATAACTCACCAGTGTCGTCAGCCTTACCTGCAAGAGAAGAAAACACAACAAATAGTGTGATTAAACATAACCAAACTTCTGCAGAGAGAAAAGATAACACAAAACAGAACTGGATTTAGGAATTTCAACAAACCATATCTCTTCTCCATTTGCATAAGCAACGGACCAATTCTCTGTCGGATTGTGTACATTGTCCTACCATACTCTGCTGCAGGCCAAATCTCTGTCCCAAACACTGCACTGTACTCTCAATTTTCAAGTTTACAGCCAAGTTTTCACAAATCTCTCAAATCTAAATCCACTGGAACAAGAAGAAAGAAACCACAAACCTTGTGGCAATAACCCTATCGCCAACAGTGAATTTTCCGGTTTTGTCGGCTGATCCACCAGGCAATATAGCGTCAATGTAAGTCCCACCATCTCTTCCTTTCCTGAATTTCAAACCATAAGGCTGCTCCACTTCCACTTCATATGTTTCATACTTCTCCTCTTCTTCTCCTCCTCCTTCCCCTCCTTCTCCTGCTTCAGTTTTAGCCGTAGACTCTGTCTCCGACGCCTTCAAAGCCAAATTCCGGCGTTTCGTCACATGGTTATTGCTTAAAGAAGTCGAATTGCTCGAAAGGAAGAGACTTTTTGCGGAAATGAAACTGGGTTGAGTGATCGAACTAGGGTTCTGCTTGGTTTGCTGAGTTCTTGGCAATGAAGGAGAAGAATACAGAGATGGATAGCTACTCGGAGCTAACGACATGGTTAGATTCTTTTTTTTTCCGCTTCGAGCTCAGACACAACAAGGAAAAGAGACAGAGGATGATTAGTTGGATTATATCAACTGGAGAAGCTGATTATGAGACGTTGGTTGGTTCTTCTCAAAAGCTTCAAATTTTCGGATTACAAGTTTGCATGATTTTAGTGGCTATGCTTCAGTCTTGGTGGTCTGCCACGTGTCATTTTGTATTGGTACCAATAGTTTGATCCTTTTTTTTCTCCATAAATTCGCATCTCCTCTCACTTGGATTCGTTTGATACAAACTGTTAAGAGTTTTTGACTCAAAACAAACGATGACCAATTCTGCAAGAAAACATAGCACCATTACAGAAGTGGTAATGTTCATAGAAAGTGACATTGGCTTTTTACAGAAACAATCTTTCTGGAAGAAACAGAGGAGATTTTTAGTCTCATGATTCTAATGTGACTGCAAACAATATAACTCAGGAAAACTACAGAAATCCAAATCAACAATGTCCTCACTCTTCACCTCTTGTTCTTAGATTTGTTTAACAGATTGAGCTGCAGAGTATTGAAACAGATGAGTTTTCAGGCAGTTCTCGGATGTTATAGAAATCCTCCAAGAACATACTTGTGGACCACAAAATAAGGTCACATTCTTTATGTAATTCACTGAGCTTTTGGTAAGCTAGAAGAAACCATAACAGAAGCTCCAAAGTCTAGGCCTTGTGATATACTCTGCACTACTACACCTATCGAACTCTCTCTTTTTGGATCAAGATATGATAACATCTGAATCAAGCTTGACAGAGTTGCGAGTAAGAAACTTAGAAATGGAAGTTGCAAGCACACCATCCGCGAGAACTTTACATAAATTGTTATAAAAAGGGCTACGTGAAGGACAACAAGCCGCAGTTTTGTCCAACTGATGTAAGTTGTCACTAAGACATTGAACAAACATAATGATGTTAAATCCACATTGAAGATATCGATGCACAGAGTGATTGTTAAATTCATAACTTGCTCCAGAAAATCTGAATGAGAAAGAACTTCATTAGATGGTTGTAGAAACGAATGAAGTTAAAAACCTATACATTAAACATTTATAAAGAAGAAGAAATGAAATGCTTCAGTGTTGAATCTATAATCATCATATGACTTCAAGCGAGCAAACTTCTATATGTACCTCCAATGTACCTTTGTCCTTTGCGTTAGATCTCTAGTCAAACTATAATGCAGGGTCACAGGATAACACAAACACAGGTTTTTCCCCGATCAGAGTTATGATCATCTTCTTTACTGCAAGGAAATTAAGGGATCACATCACTCCAAAATCTATCAAATTCTCCACAAAACAGGAAGAAATAGATGCTTAAGAAAATGACTCTTCATCTAAAGAAACCAAAACAAATTTGATACAAGCTAATTGGTTCTAAAGTTTAAAAATCTCAATTTTTAACAACAGAAGACCAACCTAGTTTCGAATTCTCAAATCTCAACAAGTTCCTTCCCCATCATATCTAGCCATTATACCTTCTTCTTCTCTCTCTTGTCAGCTTCTGTTGAATTCGAATCGGCCTTTCTAAGACTACTTTTCAGAATGAGAATGTCACCAAAGATTTGACCTTTATCTTCCTTTGCATCTTCTTCTTCTTCTCTAGTTACATCATAACTATGACCATCCACATGATTAACAACTTCTTCATAATCATCATCATTTGTGGCTGAAAAAAGAGTTTTCGAAGAGGTGTGAGAGGCAATTCTCCAACTTCAGCGAACTTGCGCCTATATGTGAGAAAAGGACTTACAGAAACAAATTAAAAGAGCACTAAACCTTACATATCAAAACACTCATCAAAACATGTATTGAGCCTTTTAAACAGTTAATCATCAATGGAGAATTTCGTACACCTCTTTGACCGATTTAGTCCATTTGGTGTGCCCAGATGGAATAAAGCTACAAACACAGACAAAACAAACACAGACAAAACCCAGAGAAAAGGTGAATAAAGCTACAAACTCTGAGCGCAGTGAAGTAGTTTGATTTCTGGATTAGAAGAAGAAACCTAACGCAGACCAAACCCAGACAAAGGGTTTCAACAGAATACGTATAATTCCTCGTAGAGTAAATCAAAGAACCATAGATGAGTAAAGCAATGTTGATGCTAATTCGAATAGTAGAGATTCACAAATCAGTGATGAAAAACGGAAAAGCATGATCGAAATGGAATGAAATTCAAAAGGCAGATACTTTTTCTGATTTGAGAGGGACAACGAAAGACTTTTGATTTTAAAAACAAAAACCCTCGATTTCCCTGTGAATAAGGATATAGAGGAAGAAGAACTTTAATCAAGTAGTGGACTCGTAGTATTGTTAATATTCCCCTTTTATTGATTTGTAAATTGTAAATTTTGGGTTTTTGACAGAAAGTCAAAGAGTGGACAAACAGAGAAAATAAAAAGGTTGCTTTTTCAGTGACTCCTACAGAAATACATTTAATAAAGAGTCTATATTTATCAATTTATACAATTTTGTCGATTATTTTCCATTATTCAACCAAACTTTACATTTTGATCGGTCTAACCATGATCAAGCATTTCCACCTAACTATTAATTTAGAGAATTTTTTTTAAGAAAAATTGCTCTTTTTCTTTTCTTTTATAATGCATTTTTATATCATTTTTCAACTTATAAGAGTCACTACTTATAAGAGTCAGTGCCTATATTATATATTATGTTAGAAGCCGATCACTTGTGATCTAGTATTGACAAAAAAAATTACAATATTGGTTCTTTTCTTTCTTTAAACTTAAGAGTAATTTTGCCAATGACTTTTAATCTAGTGGCATGTAGTAAGTCCACTAAACTCAGGCGCACTTGCACACTCATGGATCGAATCTCATTACCTACATTATGTAGAAACTTGGCTAATAGACTGACTAGTTGTGACAGTGTTGACAAAAAAAACTTAAAAGAGTAATTTTCTTTTTCTTTTCTTTTTCTTCGTGGTCCAATTACATCAACCTCATAGATCCAATTCAAGCTAATGAATGATTCTCTATACTAGATTCTAATCGAAGAATGGAATTTTCGTTTTTCTTGTACAAAGATTTTGCAAATAAAAGCACGAATACGAGACTCAAGCAAGAATGCTATACGGTTTTGGACAAGGTATAGTTTCATTTTGAAGATGAATATAGTCATTGTCATACAAGTTAACATAACATGGTAGAATTCAGATAACGAGAGTTGGATCGATGTATTCCTGCAACCATGATTAATTGAATATGTATTTCAAACCCTCAGCGAGAAAATCAGCAGAATAGAGTTGAGAAAACATCAACTAAGATTCTGATCTTCAAGCTAAGAGATCAATCTACAACATATAATTAACAATCAACTTTTATTTTAAATATCATTGCTAGTATTGTACCTTCATATCCTTTTATTTCACTTAATTAATATTAGCTCAATAATTCTCAGCAAAATATAAATCTTAAATGATCAAATAGTTTCAAAAAAGAACAAAAACTCATCTAACAAGACATGTCGATTCTAAGTTTGCATAGAAAAAATATCATCTCAAAGATAAAGAAAAGAATAAAATTTGAATAGTGTTCACGTTAAGTATCTAAGAATAAAAAAGTAAAAATTCTATGTTTTATATATATTTTGAGAGATTGTTAAGATTGTATATCAAATATTCATAGTATTTGAATCACAATTATATTATAAGAAAACAAAAGCAACCATGGATTTAATTGGTAAATTTCATCTTGAAAAAAAAGATGGTATACCATTTCAATTGGTATATCACAGCCCAAAGTACCAGCAAATTCAAAGTCCTATCACTTCTGTTGAACAAGTTAGCGATGAGCACCTTCTTCAACCTCTTTTCTTATGTCCTAATGCACGATCTATCGATCACAAATTTCTTTATATTGTACCACTCCTTTCTTCTCCTGAGTATGTCTTCTCAACAACAAAAACTCAAAAGGATAATGATCATCATGTTGTTCCTTTGTTTGAGTGCAACAATAAAGAATGGAAAGGTTGTCATGCATGCTACAACTCAAATTATGGTACAAAGTATTATTTTTGTGCCTATTGTAATAAAACATTTCACAAAGAATGCGTTGAATCTCCACCAAAAATGAAAACTCCGAAACATCCTGAGCATTCTCTCCAATTATCCTACATATATTTTGATGCAAAAGATATGGATTCTTTATGTTGTGTAACTGAAACAATAAGTGTAGGACGACTAGCCTATTGTTGTATCATATGTGATGTTGTTATGCATCCTACATGTGCTATGAAGTCGATATCTTTTGTTATAAACCAACCAAAAAGACATGACCATCCCCTTTCTCTATTTCCACGACAAAATTTATTATTCTGCAGCATATGTGGTTTGTTGAAAAAAGATGTTTTTACTTATATTTGTATCGAATGCACCTTCATAGCTCATGAAGATTGTATGCATTTTCCACGCATCATCAAAATATCGCGTCACAAACATCGTATCTCTTGCAAATATGATCTCGAGTCTAATGAATGGTCTTGTGGAGTTTGTCGTAAAGGTATGGAAAGTAATTATGGTGCATATACTTGTGAGAAGTGTAATGATTATTATGTTCATTCAAGATGTGCTCTCAGAAAAGATGTGTGGGATGGAGAAGATCTCGAAGATATGCTAGAAGAAGATGATATTACGAAAGATGCTAGTCCGTTCGATATAATATCTGAAGGAGTAATACGTTATTTTCTTCATGACCATAATCTTCATCTTAAGGATAACATACTTTATAATGATCTAAACAAGCTTTGTCAAATATGTGTTTTGCCAATCATTGAAGCTCACTTATATTCTTGTAGGGAGTGTAACTTCATCATCCATGTAAAATGTGCTCATACTCCTCGCAGAATCCAACATGGATTACATAGTCATCCACTTTCACTAAAGGCTACAAGTGGACATAGTTCTTTGTTTTCGTCTTCACTTTTCTCTTGTTATGCTTGTTATCGTGGTGGTGGTGGTTTTGTTTATAAGTGTCCGAAAAGGAAATGCTCATACGGTTTAGACGTACGTTGTGCTTTAGTTTCTGAGCCATTTTATTACCAAGGTCATGAACATTCATTATACTTTGCTTTAGCCCCAGAAGAAAAACCCGAATGCCATAAATGCAAAACAATTTGTATTAATAAATTAAATTGCATCCAATGCGATTTTATTGTCTGTTTTAAATGTTCTACCTTACCATACATAGCAAGGTATAAGCATGAGGAACATTTTCTCAGAGTTATGTTTAGGGTTGAAGTAAGCGAGAAAGATTGGTGTGAGGTTTGTGAACTTAATTTACGACTCATGGGCAAAAGTATTTTACTAGTGCAGTATTTGTTCTACCACTATTCATGTTGAATGTTTATTTGGTGAAGAATCATATATGTTTGACAAAAAAAAGAAGAAAGAAGAACCATGTATGAAGCCTGGTCTACATTTCACATTATATGGCCAAGAGATTGAAATTATTCTCAGCAATAAACTTTCTAGACCATTATGTGATGCTTGCAAGAATCCTTGTCAAGGAAAACTACTTAAGACACAAAAATACGCAGCATGTTCCGTGAGATGTGGCTATAACATCTTCTATCGGGGATAAAGATGTATAAACATCGTTAATTATCAATTATTAAAGTGTTAATTATGTATTTGCTTTCGATTTAACTCTTAATATGCCAAGCTTCGACTATGATGTGTTCAAGCTTCTACTGATTTTTTAATATATGGTTTATTTATGTATTAGTTTTTTGTTCTTGAAACAACCAGAGTTAAGTTGTCAAACTAATTCAGTAAGCGTGTCTTAATATTTGACTCTGATTATGTTAAGCCTCGACTATGATGGATGTTTAACCTTGAAATTCAAAACCATTGAATATCACTAATCCAAAGCCATAACTCATAAGCGTGTCTACCTTCATTCCTTTCGTGACTTCATCTCAAAGATACTACTACAATTCACCGAAAAACCAGCACGTGAACAAAATACATTGAGTAAACACCAATGGGACAAACCTAGATATTCCAGTTAGTAACAAGTCTGAAATAGAATCAGAATGCTTCAAATCCATCATCTTTAACTTCTGAGATGCAACACTGTTCACAACAATGATCTACCTAGACAAAGGAAACCAAATCAGAATCTTTTCAACACTTTTGTTTCATACTAACAGTGAATGTCTGAGACTCACTTGCATAAAAGAAAAAATGGTTCAAGCAGAGAATTACAAGGTATCATGAGATGATCTAACTAAGCAAGTTTACATATGTCCTCGTATTCAATGGCCTTTATGACTCTTCCATCATAAACACCTTTCTCAATTTGCACTTTAACACAAAACTTATCAGTATCCACACCCAACAACCTTGCATTGGAACCACGATATGCTCCATTTACTATCTTCACAATTCCTCCTATCTGTGGAAGCACTGTCTCTAGCTCCTCTTGATCAACTCTTAACACATGTTTGGAATCAAGCATTTCGATCTCCCCAACATACTTATCAATCACTTTCTTCACCACACCTTTTTGCTTGTAATACCCTTTCTCTGACAACGCTTTACTCATCACCTTCACAATGATTCCTTCAAACAACCAGTAATCTTTACGATTCATTCGCTCCTTCTTCTTTTCTTCCTCCTTCATCAACTCATCCAAAGCTGATCTTCTATCTTTCTCCGAGTCCCCACTCTTCTTCCTCTTCTCCCCTCTCTCAAGCTTCTCATTCTCTTCATCCTCAAACACTAGTTTCGAGCTTTCCACTCTCTTTTTACCTGTAGTAACCTGTTTAACCCCTCCACCAAGAGCAAATCCAACCTTAACACCACTCTTCAACTTCAATCCCTCATCTTTCTTCTTCTCATCATCATCCTCTGCAACTTCTTTACCACTGCTTTCACCTTCACCAGCAATCAATTTCTCAGCAGCTCTTTCAATCTGTTTCTGAATCTCCCTCTCTTGTTTCTCCTCCTCAGCTAAATCACTCTTAACTCTCTTATTCTTCAATCTTTCTTTAAACAAAGTCTCTGAATCTCTATCAATATAAGTAATAAACCAACCTTTAGGAGTCTCTTCTACTTTACACTTACCCGTTTTACCTAAGTGCTTAATGAACTCCGTCAATGTCGCCCACACCGTCGAATTCATATGAACATGGTGTCTATCATTGATGTACTCGTTATAGACAACAGTGGCAGCGATACGAGAAAAACGGTGGCTCCGCCGCATCAGATCGAGAAACGTCTGCTCGAATTCTTCCGAGTAACCATCAACAACACGATTTGGATTCTGCCCGAAAACCTGCATCTGCCTTTGGTGACCCTCGCTCATACAGTGACACTTGAATCCATTCTCGTCTCGACATTGTTTCTGACACATCTGACAATACCATCGAAGCTTTTGGAGACCTTTGGCTTTGATCCGATTCGCAATCGCCTTGGGGGTTAAAAAATCGTTTTTACCCATCAATTGCTCTTGAGTTGAACAAAATACGGTCTTACTGAATTGAAATTTAGGATTTTTCTGGTAACCCCAATGATCGGAGGAGAGCAGAGACCTAATTGATCGAGAAATTCAATCGGAGGGATCAAAGGAATCGAGGTGAGATTTCTTCGACGACGAAAGTTTGAGACCGCGATAAGCGAAATTCATATCAAAGAGAAGAATTATCCTTATCAAGGCCCATTTATTATGGCCCATACATTTATGAGCCTACAAATAATTTAAAGGCCCAAATTATTAAGATACAAGATACTAGTCCATTTGCTTAGGTGCAACTTGCAACTTCTATTATTCAAGTGTTTTTTATTGTTTTCTTCTAAGAAAAATTCTTTTTTGTCAAAAACAATTGGAGAAATGTCAACTATGTACATCGAGAGTGGACGAAGATAATAAACTCAAATGGTTTAAGATTTAAGAATAATGAAGAAGAAGACTTGACGCCATTTCTGACTTTGTCATATTAACTTGGTCCCATTATTCTCATCAATGATGAAAACATAATCAGTATTTAAAAGCTGAGTGTTAGTTAGTTCTCAAAATTTATTACAGAGACAAACCAATAACAAGAAGAAGAAAACAGAGAAAAACAAAAATGGCTGCTTTGTCTGATAAACTAGCTGATGCTTACCAGAACGCAAGACCAAGATATCCGATTGATTGGTTCACAAAACTTGCAGCTCGAACCGGTCAACATAAATTGGCTTGGGATGTTGGTACCGGTAATGGTCAAGCTGCCATTGGTGTAAGCTTCTTCATCTTGTTCCTTCATTTTCATTTATTTGCCTAACAGTTAGATGGATAAGGTCGGTACATAGCCAAACCCCTTACAATATTACGTTGGAAAAAAAATAACTTTTTGGGGTCGAACTCTGATCAAAGACACTTCCTCTAAAACACCTTGATCCCCCAAAACCCGACTAATCTGAGAGTTTGTCGGGCACATCTATATCATGTGAAACATCTAGATTTGAATAACCGGAAAAAAAATTGTCATTTTGATGGATTTGTTTCTTTCATATGGTTTAAGCAGAGCATAAATTGATCTTAACCATTGTTTAACTACAGCTTGCAGAGTATTTTGAGAAAGTTGTGGCCACAGACATAAACGAAGCACAACTAAAACGAGCAGTAAAACATGAAAGAATCAGTTACCATCACACTCCAACAACAATGTCTGAAGACAAAATGGTTGCACTAATCGGTGGAGATAACTCTGTAGATCTAATAGTAGCAGCACAATCTGTTCACTTCTTTGATCTCATACCATTCTACAACTTAGCAAAACGTGTTCTTCGTAAAGAAGGAGGATTGATTGCAGTTTGGGTCTACAATGATCTCATTATAACCCCTGAAGTTGATTCCATCATGAAACGTCTTGTTGATTCAACGTTTCCTTATAGAACTCCAATCATGAATCTTGCTTTTGATGGTTACAAAACGATACCGTTTCCTTTTGAAAGTATAGGAATGGGATCAGAAGGGAAGCCTATAATGCTTGATATTCCTCATAAGCTTTCTCTTAAAGGGTTTATTGGGTTTTTGAAATCATGGCAACCTGCAATGAAAGCTAAAGAACGAGGTGTTGAACTTGTTACTGATGATTTGATCTCTGAGTTTGAAGAAGCTTGGGGTGATGATGATGATGTTAAAGATATTTTCTACAAAGCTCATATGATTGTTGGAAAACTTTCTGTAAGTTAATGATTCATTTACTTCTTCACATCTGTAGTTTTTGTTATAAACTTCATCTTCATCTGATGAGATTCATTCGTTATCGATCTTTAATACAGGCTGCAGATATAGAGAGGCATAGAAAGAGATATGAATCCAACTGTGTGGTTACTAAACTGAAGGATAGTAACAACTCTGCTGTTATTGCTTCAGGTTTGTTTTTCACAGATATACATTTTTAGAACCATTTCAATTCGATTTTAGAACCAAAACTGAGTTGTATTGTGGTTTGTTTGATTACAGTGACTGCTGCTGCATTTGCTGGAGTGGCTGCTTATTGTGCCTACTCTGCAAGGAAGAACAGTTAGATCATTTGATGTTAAGGAACCATTTTTCTTTCTGAATCTGTTGAATGAACATTAATGTTGGATAAAAGTTTGTATGGATACAATGATGTATGCAATTTATTCATGTCTTTACACATGTCATTGATACATATAGTGTCTTCAATTGAATCGAAAAAACTCAGTTCATATCTCAAACCCCAAAACCTATATTATTTGCAGGGTGATAAGCCCTGGAGAGCATTCTATCGTCGTAACAAGAGATCAAAAGGGAATTGAGCTTCAGTTTTATTGCCATTAGTGTTCTTAAGGTAACTTGTGATTTCACTTTATGTGTACTAATGGTTTTGTGGAGGTCACGTGAGCTCCTTCTCTAATAGTTTTATTATTTGCTTTGTAATCCTTAGAGTATAAGTATCGAGTCTTTGTCATTAGTGAGTTTTGTTCAGAGAATTTAGGAACTAGAGTCTGTAGAAATCAGAGAGCCTGGCTCTGAATAAACAACCAGTGCAAATCTGTAATTCTATCTTTGTCTAACGTGTAATCCCGTACCGTCGGGTTCTTCTACCGCAACGTGCAATCCCAGGATTCCGATCTGTGTTCTCAACACAGGGTTATGCAACTATCTGAAGTGTAGATGTACATTTAACCGATTGACCAAACACTTCCTCGAGATATATACTATCGACAAAAGACAGATAAAAAGTAAAACCTTTTAGGAATTAGGATTGTGAAGATGTAGTACACCTTTCCATACACAACCAGGTTCCAAAGAGATTGGTTTTAGCAATGAAGATGGTGCAATACATACATAAGCAGACTTTGTATAACTCTCAAGTTTTGAACCAGGACTGTACATGTAAACTTCTTCAAACCCTTCTCTTCCCACTACCACTGAGTTCCTTCTTCCCTGAAATATTTATCAGCCCATTTCATCAAATCCATATAAACAAAATCTGAACTCATTTTAGTTTGACTAGTTTATGTGTTTACCCTATCAATGATAGTGAAGCTCCTTGGAGCACATGTGTAAATTCTGCTTATCTCTTCATTCAACTGTTTGTAATTGTTCTCTTCTTCCCCACTCAATCCATATTTTTCTTCTTCCTCCTCCTCCTGGCCTTGAACCACTCCGAAACGCGGAAGTAACGGGGTCGTTTCAACGAAATCTGAACCTTCCAATCCAACTGCATATGTAGCTTCTGGTGTGCTCACTGTCAAATAACTTCCAAGTGAAAAACCCTCAAGTCTAATTGGTGAAATACTTGTGTTTGTCACATAAAGCTCAATGCTCAGTGTGTCATCTCTTAGACTTATAATCTGTTTCATTTCAATCTCGTTGTTGATCTTGTCACTTCTTCTCAGCTCCATTTGAACACTTTCACTAGAATCTCCACTGATCCCATGGAGTCTCCATTCATTAATCTCATCACAATCTGATGAACTAAACACAGATGAAACACCTCCTAGTATCATTACTTGTTCATTTTCCTCTTCTTCAACCCAAGTATGGAGAAGCTCTACTTTGCCTCCATGCCACACTTTGACTTTGTACGATGTTATCATGCCACGTGTCAACAGAACATTGGCTGAACTCCCATTCTTTAGTTTCAATTTGGCAATACATGTCTCACCTGCATCATTATCAAATTTGTAAGCCATTTTTTTTCTTCTAAAGAAATCAACTTGATGATTGAAGAAGAAGAGACTGAAAAAGAAGAAACATATACCAATATCTTCAAAAGTGGCTCCATGGCCAGAGAACTCCCGCCGAAGATACTCAATGTCAATTGGATAAGTCAGTGAAGCTGCTGATGGTGGAAGAAAAGACTCTAATCTCTTGACGTTTTGATTTACTTTATGTGACAAAGATGCAAAAGATGAGCTTAATAAAAGCTTTGAAGATCTTCTCAAAGGAAAATTACTATGTGAAACATTCATAGAATGAAGCAAAGCCATTGTTACAGCTCTGAAAACGTTTCAGAGTTAAGCCATTGAGAAGAAGACAATACTCAACAGTATGGCCTTATCTCCTTTGCCCTGTAATTGACCTCTTGCTAGATTTAGTGGCTCCAGCAACAAGTAATGGTTTGGGCTTATAATCACGAGCTAGTTCTTGTCCAAAGGTTTTAACTTTGGGCTCTAAAAATTGTAACATCAAAACTCTGTTTTGTTTTTACAATTCACAAGTTCCAACTTTCAAATTATTTTCTTTTTACATATCATAACTTTAGGTCCAAAAATGGATATCTCAACATTTAAGGAGTGTCTTGAACCACATATAAATTATTAAATTCATTTTTTATGGGTTTTTTTTATAAACAATATGCTCTCTTTTTTTTGTCTAGTTGTGAAAGAAAAAGAGCAGTCAACTTGCAAAATAAAAACAAAGTCTTTAGTACCAAAGCACGAAACGGTCATAGACAAAAGTCAAATTGACGACCAAATTATGTAACCAACCAAACGAGCCATCGCCCAATTCAACGCAGCCTCAATAGAGAGAAAGAAAAAGAAAGAGACTTTAGTAATGGTGATAAGCAGTGCGACGATTATGGCGGTGGCTGAAGTCTCAACGGAGACATGGCAGCTGATTTGGAGGGTTCCATCGTCGCAGAGAATCAATACGGAGCAGCTTGTAGACATGGCTGTTTGCTTTCCGATGCATCAATTGAGTCGCTTCGTTCTCTGTTTATGGACTTTCATGTGTCTTCCTTCTTCTGATTCTTTCTACTCTTACAACTATGAAACCTTCTCTGCTTCTTCTTCTTCATCTGATGCTGATGATGAAGAGCGACTTGCTTTTGATCATAATCAAATATATCATCATCGTGATTATTATTCTGATGATGATCGATCTGTTTCATCTTTTGATGACTATCTTGATCATTACCCTCATTCAGAATGACAATCTTTTCCTTCTTTCTGAGCTGATTGATTAGGTAATCGATCCCTTATTTGTTGAAAGTTACAATTTTTATAGTGTTTGGGTTTGTAATACTGTAAATTATTACTCTTCGATATTTAAAAGCACAATATCAGATATAAAAGTCTCTGTTTAGCTACATTGATTTATTTCCTCTCTTTGTGTTACAATCTTATGTTGTGTGTTTTAGCTTGATGATATTGTGCAATGGTTCTGTTCTCAGAGAAGGTTCTTAATAGACTTATATGTGTGTGTATAAACAGAACTGATTGTTGCAGTTGCAGACACTAAGATTATGATCAGCAGATATACAAATTCTCAATTACTTCTGTATTGGTTTTATTCCTCTCTTTGTGTTACAATGTGATGTTGTGTTTTAGCTTGATGATATTGGGCAATGGTTTTGTTCTCAGAGAAGGTTCTTAATAGATTTTTTATGTTTGTGTGTAAACAAAATTGATTGTTGCAGACACTAAGATTAGGATCATGAATTCATTAACAATTTGTCGATGGTATGCAATAAGGAACAGTCTAAAATTTCAACAATGTCTTTAACAGAAATCAACTGTCTTTTTCTCTAGATTGAAAATACTGTATTGATTGTTGTAGACACTGAGATTAGGATCATGAAATCAATAACCAAGTGATCGATTTGTCGATAATACGCAATAAGGAACAGTTTAACATTTTCAAAGAATCATAAAACTATCTCTTTTCGTACATGAAAACATGGTCTGCACTATTTTTGACCTCAAGACAGCTTAAGTTGTGCTTTTGACTCATATGATTGGTGATAAAATACAACTGACTTTTGTTTAGGATATTGTAAAGACTTGACAAAAGTTTGCTACTTTATACAAAGATTCTACAGACAACTCTGTTCTGAATTTGGACAACAATTTCAGATTCAGTTTATAAACAAAGTAATTCTAACAATCTATCTCCCCAAACCCCAAGTGTGATAGTATAGTACCAACTACCAAGGCAATGATATCTTTTTTATGGGCCGGTAAGAGTCAATTTATTGTTTAAGACTCTGGTCCAATATGTATGTAGACAAACTTTGAAGAAGTGTTCAAATTATTGTTTGTCCAAATATGACCCATATTTTTCTTTTGACACCAACCCATATTTTTCTCAGTATTTTAAATAAATTGTGGGTCTCTGATTTACTTTGTGGTCAATTTTAAAACATAAACTTTGTGATGAGTCTGATTTTATATTGATAGATTAGATTCCATTTGTATAATCAGAAAGCATGACTTTTAGTGTGAAACATAAAAACGATGAATAACACATTTTTGACATTTTGCGTCAAAGATAGTAACAAGTCAAAATGGGATTCAAAAGTTTCATCTTTTTCAACTTGCATTAGTGTCTGTGATTCACCAGTATAAAGGAAGAGGTAACAACAAAAAGAGTAGGGTAAAAAAAAGTCACATGTCTTAACAATCCTTCTATGAAGACAAACACTTACATCCATACACATGATTATGTCCAATCATGTCACACATATATCTATAATCTGTCTATTCTACATGTAGAAATGCAAATATATATACCAACAAAAAATTTGAGCTTGGTATATAAAGCACAACCCATGACAATTTCTAACCAATAAAACTTCCCATCATTTATCTATGTTTCAATTTTCCATTTTCTTTTTAAATCTAAGATTTATTTTTTGGTAACTCAAAAATTTTCAAACTTTATAGAAAGGGTGTTGATTATTCTCGTGGGGTAATACAGTTAACAGATAGACCCTCACTTTCGGGTATTTAGATTGGTCAAAAATATAGACTCATATTCATGTAAAAATGATTAGAGAAATGTATTTTAGTTTCGCATAACAGAAGAATCGAATATACAAACTCTTTAAAATCTCAAATCTGCTTCTTACCACTTAATCACAAACTTCTTATCATCTCAGATTTTTCATACGAGATTACATAATTTACTTAGAGTCAAACTCATATAAAAAATACAGAATATATATATAAACCATTTGACAAAAACATTCCTTAGTAAATCATTTAACAAAAGAAGAAGAATAGAGAATCTAAAGTTCAGAATATGAACATAATAATAATAATGGAAGGTTATAAAAAACGTATATCTCGTAGAAAAAAAGCTCGTGGTACCACCTCCCGTCTTGTGCATGCATTAATCAAATGTTATTATATTTCATTATGTTCTTTCTATTCCTTCCATCATAATTCCACCAGAAAAATGTATAAAAGAAACTAAATTGTTTTGATGGCAATTCAGAAAAGGATTTTTACTAGGTAAACTAGAAAATGAAGAATCTTGTACATCTAGATAGCTAAAATAATTAGAGTTTTGGGATTGTATTTTAGCTAATGTGGATATTTTAGAAGGTAAACATATTTGGCTTCTATTTTTCATATATTTTTGAACATCATTTTTAAACTTGGGACTTGCGATATTCCACTTATGTTAATAAGATAACAATACAAGAATATAAGAATATGAGTCACCTCTATTCGTTAAGCATTCCATGAGTTAAAAATTTATTACCTTTCTTAATTTATAATACCAACAAACAATTTAACTCGAATCAATGTGGATTTATTTTGGTCTTTATTCTATTAAGAAAAATGACAATTGTTTACATGTGAGACTGAATATACTTCATTGCATGAAAATGTACCATGTGATGCACCATGGCTTAATATGTATTTTATATACACCACATTATATTATATACAATTTTTTAAAAAGAAAATAAAAAGAGAACATACGTGTTTGTGATTTCGTGATCTTGCAGCGATTATCGATGATATTGCTCACTTCAGTTTTTGGACGTAAGCTCAAGTGGACAACATAAAAAAGATGTATAATTTAAATTTGATAAGACTAGAGACAATTAAACAATTAAATGAAAAAAGACAAGTTTTGGGTGGCTAACTCATGGAACTTTGTCCAGATCATTCACTCTACACATCTCTTGTTTTTATTCTTTCTTAGTTTTCTAAATAATTCAATGCATTGTCTTCAGGTCTCAACCATTGCATATGGTGAATCAATTCACTGCGAAACCAATCACCGACAAATAAATTCATCACTCTTATTGAAGCTTTCTTCTAGATTTATGGGTCATTAGTAAAATCAATATCATATTATTAGTAAAAAAAAACTTGAATATAAATCCTATTTGAGGCACACTTACACAATGTAATTTAGGAGAGATTCAAACTAAGATAACACATTATCATTAACCTGAGTCTTTTAGCTCAATCACTCAATTAATATTGCACTAAGTTGTGTAAGAAACATACACATAACTAAAATAAAGAAAAGTGTTTGGTAGCTATACTTTGTAGCTATATTTTTAGTGGAATTTGATTTTAAATAATCGTATAATTCTATACGATAAAACTTAAGATTTGGATTATATATTAGATTATAACCGATCTAATTGTTGTTAATGCGTTCAAAGTTTTATATCATTTTGTAAATGAAAAGATTAACTTTATGATTGCAATAATCTTCTTATTATGACATTGGATTCCATTATTGACCCTTTGGCTATAACTCTTTTTTTATTGCCGAGTATAGCCCTCTCCGTGATCCGTGCGGAAGAAATGGGCAATCTCACGGGCGTGACATACGCGTACGGTGAGTGATGCAACTTCTCGCACGTGTGGTGCTTCGTACTCCTATACGTGTGTGTGAATCTCAACTCGTTTGCTTTTTCTGGTCACTAACACTGAACTCGAAGCTGACGCTACATCACAACGTTTCTCATGATTTTTAACGCTTTTAATTGCCACTATACCCTTATGTAATTTTTGTTTTCTATTACGATAATAATTCAGACGAATCCGATTAATCTCATTAATACGAAAACATAGAACCTGACTAATCCTATAAATATCGATATTTTTTATATCAATGATCTAAATTTGAATCAAAACATATAATACTATACTAGTAGGAACTCTAAATCATCTAAATAAATCTACAACTGATTAATTTATAGTAATGCTTTAAATTTCCAACGAAAATTAGACTAGAATTTGTCACTCATTTACCCTACAAAAAAAAAAATTAACACATCTAAATCTAATTAGGACTAAACTATAAATCTGTGGACATTATATTTTTCACATTTCTATTTTGTTTGATAGATATTAATTTAGATGTGTTTATTAATCAGTGTAATAAATTAATTTTCATCCCAGTTTATTAGATTTACTCCGTACCAAAGCTGAAACATATTCATTCATGACTCATAAAGTAGATACTACTATTAATATATATCACTTTCATGGAATCAAATTCGGATTTTCACTAATTATGGGCATGCAAGTTTAAAATAATTCATGAGAGTTCCTTTGACCAGTCCTCCACATTCAAACATTTTATCAAATTATATAAACAAAAATTATCTTATATGTCAGTACAATTTTTGTTCTCATTATATCAAAAAACGTGTTGGCATTGCTTTACTGTTAAATTACCTTTAACCGTTGACGAAAATAGAGAAGATTTATAAAATTCATAATATGGATCGGGTAAAACAAATTAATGTATAGAAAAACAAAGAATGCAGAGCAACATGCGACCAGGATTAGAGCATAAGAATCTTTGTCTTAGTGATAAGTGATTACTGATTACACTGAAATTTGAATTATATTATATAGTATTTTAATTTATATCAATTTATATATTTTTGATAATTGTATAATCTTAACCGTGGATTAAACGCCAAGCTGGCTCTGATCTTTCTGACCATTTCACATTGTCACTCTTTTAAATTTTAATATTATTTTCTTGGAGTTTCCACCAGATTCCTTTATTTTCTTACCATTTTTACGATTTCAATTTTTTTTAATATTTAATTTCCCATCACTAATTCAATCCTCTACAACCTACGTTATAGCAAAATTTGGTTTCCGTCATTTTCAGTATCTAATGTCTGTATTCAATTTTGTATTTTTAATTTATATAAGTATTTAGAAAAATATAATGTTTGAAAAACTATATATTATAAAATAGAAAGATTCAGAAAAAGGTGCAAATATTCGACATAAAGGAATATTTTGTTTATTTTTTATGAGCTTGGTGAAGGGGAAAAAGTTGCAATATTTTATAGGATATTATTACAAAGAGAAAAGGGTAAAAATAATTAAAATATAGATAAAGTAGAGTGCTAAGAGTGATAAGAGAGAGAAAGTGGAAGCTCTCTGTAACTAGGGAGTGAAGAGAGAGAGAAGTAAGGAAAGTTTGGATTTTGATCTGTGTGGTTGGATTTTTGCGAGAACTGAACCAGACCCACCTTCAATCTCTGTCTCTAACGAAGAACATTATCACTCTTTTGTGTGAGCGAGAGCTTCTTCTCGTCAAAGTTTCTATCTTTCTTCTTCTATTTTGGGGAGTGTGGGGTTGGGGAGAGAGGCTTTGAAGCTCAGTGGACGAAAAGCAAAGCTTTTTAGTGTGTGTGTTTTAGCGGCAATGGAGAAGTTTGGTAGAGGTTTCTTAGTTTGTTTATGGCTTTGTGGGATTCTCTCGCTATCATTTGCTGCAAGGTCCGGTGTATCAAAGCAGAAGTTTGAAGTGAAGAAGCATTTGAACAGGTTGAACAAACCTGCAGTGAAGAGCATTCAGGTATTACAAAAATCTAATCTTTTTGTTTTAGTGTTTTGGGGGTTTCTATTTGGATTGATTATTGATAAACAAATGAGGGAAATTTAGAAACAGTATCATAATCTGATGATTTCCTTCTTTCTCTCTCTCCTATTACATCATGATTTTTTTTCCCTTTTTAATTATTTGTTCTGAATTCTACTTGAACACTTATTAAACTTTGTCCCAAGATTTCATAAAAAGTTATGGGGATCTTCTCGTTTTCTTGCTACATTACAGTTCAAAATGCTACTCAAGATTGAAAGTTTCTGACTTAAATTTTATGTTTGTGTGTTTAACAGAGTCCAGATGGTGATATCATTGACTGTGTTCCTATCACAAAGCAGCCGGCTTTTGATCATCCGTTTCTCAAAGATCACAAGATTCAGGTTTAGAGAAAATACAATATTTGTTTAGATCTGGTTAATTTGTTTTATGTTCTTAGTTGCTTTTATTTGGTTTTGTTTTAGATGAAGCCTAATTACCACCCTGAAGGACTCTTTGATGACAATAAAGTGTCTTCTACTAAATCAAATGAGAAAGAAGTGCATATCCCTCAGTTGTGGCATCGATATGGTAAATGCTCTGAAGGAACCATTCCCATGAGGAGGACAAAGGAAGATGATGTTTTGAGAGCAAGTTCTGTTAAAAGATATGGCAAGAAGAAGCATAGAAGCGTCCCTTTACCTAAATCTGCAGAACCTGACCTTATTAACCAAAGTGGTCACCAGGTGAGTCGAGTGTGGCTGTGTAAAGTTTCCTTTTTTTCTTTTTTCTTTTCTTATTTTTGCAGATTTCTTAATCTGAGAATGTGTTTTTTTATTTGGTTTCTTGAATTATAGCATGCTATAGCTTATGTAGAAGGAGATAAGTACTATGGAGCTAAGGCGACTATAAATGTGTGGGAGCCAAAGATACAGCAACAGAATGAGTTCAGCTTGTCACAGATATGGCTTCTTGGTGGCTCGTTCGGGCAAGATCTTAACAGTATCGAAGCTGGTTGGCAGGTACGACATTGTTATCTCATTGATAAACATCTAAGAATGTGAATACATTTTATGTTTAGTATATTAATTCCTGTTGCTTTTGCTACAGGTGAGCCCAGATCTATATGGTGACAACAACACAAGACTCTTCACTTACTGGACTGTAAGATCCTGAAACTCCCACGTAATCTAGATCTTAGTGTTGTCATGTGCTTATGTGGGTTAATTGTTTGCAGAGTGATGCATATCAAGCTACTGGTTGCTACAACCTTCTTTGCTCGGGTTTCATTCAAATCAACAGCGACATAGCAATGGGAGCAAGCATTTCCCCGGTCTCTGGATATCGTAATTCGCAGTATGATATCAGTATTCTGATCTGGAAGGTATGTTGAGCCATAAAGATAATTGAGAAAGAGATAAGTTCAATGAAATTCAAAAGACAAGAAAAGCTGAAATGTTCTGTTTACTTTTGTAACAGGATCCAAAAGAGGGACACTGGTGGATGCAATTTGGGAACGGCTATGTTTTGGGATATTGGCCATCTTTTCTCTTCTCTTACTTAACTGAAAGTGCATCAATGATTGAATGGGGAGGAGAAGTTGTGAACTCACAGTCTGATGGCCAACACACTTCAACACAAATGGGCAGTGGTCGATTTCCAGAAGAAGGCTTTAGTAAAGCAAGTTACTTCAGAAACATTCAAGTGGTTGATGCGTCAAACAATCTCAAGGCACCTAAAGGACTTGGAACGTTCACTGAACAGTCAAACTGTTATGATGTTCAAACCGGAAGCAATGATGATTGGGGCCATTACTTTTACTATGGAGGTCCTGGTAAAAACCAGAAGTGTCCATAAACTAGGCACCAAGTAGTACTGGCTCATCTTTTGGGTTCTCTTGTCTTGTGAATTTTCCATGTTTCTTCTCTACACACACTCACTCAATTCATCTTGTCTGGTAGTTTTAGGGATGGTTAAAGTTATGTAATGGTAAAAGTTTGGTGTCTTTTTGTCTCCATGTAAGTAGATGGAGAAGAAGAATGTGTGGTTTAAGTTTCTTTGAAAACTTAGAAGCTTTGGCCCTTAGTGTAATCTTAATTTGTCTCCTTTTGTATTGTTATTTGTTTAATCAAGTGTATGAATCTCTCTTTCTCACTTTTATCAACAAATAATTTCAGAAATTACAATATTAATTTCTGCCTGAATCTTGATGAACCTACTCCCTTTTTTGACAATTAGAGATTTTCTTTTGGTAAATTTGATTTCACATTTGCAGAGAAGAAAAAGGTCTTAAAAGTGATCATGGATAATCTTTTGCAAATGGGTAAATACTTTCCACTTTTTTCATAATAAAGTTCTAAGGGAAAACAAAATATATAAAAGAGCATTATGAAGTTTATAAGTTCATAAAGTTATATAAATACTAATTTACAAGAATTTTTTTTCTATAACCTTCTAATGCATCTTTCCATCATAAATTACAAAAGAGCTTTTAAATTTGACTTTATTTTGATTTTAAGTAAAATTATATATTTGATTTTCTAGTTTTAGTAGTCAAGATTTGCCTCTTGAAAATCAATATGGTCTTGTAGGTTCAGTAGACTATCTTTGACTTAATGGGCTTGATTAGGATTAAAGAATTAAAAAAGGAAGAAGAAAAGCATCTAAAACTTCTGATCAGTATTATACTATAATGTTATATATTTGAATAAAATAAATATTGTGACAGGGACATAGATAATCCACTTCTTTTTTCCTGATTATAAGCTTTGAGCGTATAACCTGAATTGACTTACTTAGAATTTGTTCGATAATTGCATAATTTATTCATGTGTTATGTACTACATATCATTTTTTTTTTCTTTATCCAACCTTTTATGTCTAAATTAATTTTTTATAAAATATTCGACGTAATTATAAATATAATTGTATATGTAATTTAGGAACATATTAATTAAAAATAGTACTAAAAAACAGATGTAATAAGTTTTTTTCGAAAATAAATTATCTAAAATTATTTCATTCTCACTAAGCAATAAACACTCAGAGCGTTTCCAGCATCTAATATGTCATTGGTTTGTCTAACAAACACACCTTTAACGTCTGTTTATACAGAAGCTATAGCTTTTAGATTTTGTTTTAAATTAATATTTTTTTTCCACATACACTTTTCTCTTTCCACAAACGTAGTCCTTTGTGAAGCGAGAAAAAAGTTGTGGGTTTTTTTTTTTACAGGTCAGACACATACGTTCGACTTTGAGGGTAGGGTTTTAATCTTACCTTCTCTGTCTATCCCATTTCCAAACCTTAGAAATATTCTCTGAGATTTATTCAAAAATTCCAACATCTTACAGGAAAAAAAGCAAGAAAACCTAAAAGGAAAATAAATTTGTTTCACAAGCTCTTGGAAGTGAGCCCTAACTTGGTTTCTTGCTCTCTCTTTGTACTTTAGAGCTTAATTCTCTGTGATAAAACCCTAGTGAAGAAAAACCCCCAAATCTGTACCAAAGATGTCTCATTTTGATTGAGAGCTGAAATTTTTCTGCTTGAGTGATCCGTTGTGCTTCGATTTCACTGTCATGCCACTAGAAAGTAAGCTCATTTCGGCCTAGTAGGTAAAGGTTTCCAATTCAAGCTGGGTTTGCGAAATTGTGGTTTGATTTTTGTTTTATTGCTTGATTTTAAGCTTCACATTCTATGAATTCGGGGAAGGTTGAGGTTTTGGTATCCCTGTGATGGAATTTTGATTTCGGATTTGCATGCCGTTGTAGGTGGAGAAGAAGCCATGGAAGGGGATGAGCGAGAAGTCTTACTGGCTTGTGTAATTTCGGGTACCCTTTTCGCGGTTTTCGGTTCGGGTTCATTTTCAATACTTTGGGCAGTTAATTGGCGGCCATGGAGGCTCTACAGGTAAATAAATCCGCCCTTATGTCCTCGGAGCTCTGAGTGTCGTTTGTCATCTATGGCGCTTGATAGAGTTACTTTTCCTGTGTAGTATTGACCTAGAACCATAGTTAAGTCAGTGACTTTGGAATGCGTTATTTTTTTTGTTCTGCAGCTGGATCTTTGCTAGAAAATGGCCAAAAGTATTACAAGGTCCTCAGCTTGATGCATTATGTGGTTTTCTATCTCTCTTTGCTTGGATTGTGGTAGTATCCCCTATTGCAATCTTGATTGCATGGGGTTCCTGGCTGATTGTGATATTGGATCGAGATATTATTGGGCTTGCAATAATAATGGCTGGAACAGCCCTTTTACTGGCGTTCTATTCAATCATGCTTTGGTGGAGGACTCAGTGGCAAAGCTCAAGTACGTTTACAATCAGCTCTTTCTGACTTAATTTCACAAGATTTTTATGGCATTATATGATGGATAGTAGCAGTGACATGTAATAGTGGTATACAAAGTATCTGATGTAGGAATAGGAAAAAGGAGAACGTACCCGACTCATCAATACTTATTCTGAATGAACTTTTGAAAGTGTTTCTTACATTCTCTTTTGACCAAACAGGAGCTGTTGCTTTACTTCTCCTTCTTGGTGTTGCCTTACTCTGTGCGTATGAACTTTGTGCTGTCTATGTTACGGCTGGTGCGCATGCATCTCAGCAATATTCTCCTTCTGGTTTCTTTTTTGGTGTATCAGCAATTGCGTTGGCAATTAACATGCTTTTTATCTGCCGCATGGTTTTTAATGGTAAAGTTTTCCCAAATCTTACATTGCTTCCCTGTCCTGATATAACATGCAATTGTGGTATAATCAACTTTAGCAGTCTCCTAAATTCTTTGTAGTAGCTCAGCATATCTGCCATGTTGAAAACGTGCATAGTTTTTAATTTCCAACCTCAATTTAAGTTGTTAAAATTGCTCATTTTTTTTCATCATGGCAGGAAACGGATTAGATGTGGACGAATATGTGAGGAGGGCATATAAATTTGCTTATTCAGATTGTATAGAGGTTGGTCCTGTGGCTTGTTTGCCGCAACCACCTGATCCCAATGAATTATATCCCCGGCAAACCAGCAAGTAAGTTCCTGTTGCTCTTTACCTAGAAGTACAATAATTTTTTGGCAGAGATGGTCCCATTTTAAATGGCTGATGTAAATTGTACAATCAAGAAACTATTGAATATTAGGAACCAATTGTGCATGTGGGGAATTAGGTCCTATAACTCTTACTCTCTAGCGTTTATTTTATTTTTCTTCAGAGATGTTATGATATATTAGTATTGAGTGCTAAAATGTTCTTAGTCAGTTGCAATAATTTGCCTAGTTGTTTTGTCCCTAGAAAATACTTTTAAATTATCAGTTTTCTTGCATATTTGTAGGGCTTCACATCTCGGCCTCCTGTACCTGGGGTCACTCGTAGTTCTTCTTGCCTACTCAGTCCTATATGGCCTCACGGCTAGGGAATCACGTTGGCTTGGAGGAATTACATCAGCTGCAGTTATTGTTCTTGGTACAAAATTAATATATATATTTTAATATATTTGGAGCAGTAGCAGGCTATTGGATTAATCCTCAACTCATTTTCATGCTTAATATTTTCATGTAGATTGGAATATTGGGGCATGCTTGTATGGGTTTAAGCTTCTTCAGAATCGTGTTCTGGCACTTTTTGTTGCTGGCACATCACGTTTTTTCCTAATATGCTTTGGCGTACACTATTGGTTTGTCTCTGAGCTAAAAGCTTATTAGTTTCTTACAGACCTAAAGTTTTTCTCCTGCATGGTATGGAAGTCGTCATCTTTTCTTTTGTTGCAGGTACCTAGGGCATTGTATCAGTTACATTTTTGTAGCATCAGTTCTATCAGGTGCTGCTGTTTCACGGCACCTATCGATAACAGACCCATCAGCTGCGAGAAGAGATGCCTTACAGAGCACAGTTATCCGCTTGAGAGAAGGTTTCCGGAGAAAGGAGCAGAACAGCTCATCAAGTTCGTCTGATGGTTGTGGCTCAAGTATGAAAAGAAGTAGTAGTATCGATGCTGGCCATACTGGTTGCACTAATGAAGCTAATCGTACCACAGAATCGTGCACAGCTTACAATTTGACTCGAACAGGCAGCTCTCAGGAGGGTGTCAATAGTGACAAAAGCGTAGAAAGTGGAAGACCAAGCTTAGGTTTACGTAGTAGTTCATGTCGTTCTGTAGTACAAGAGCCTGAAGCAGGAACGTCTTACTGTCTGGATAAAGTTTCTGATCAGAATAACACTCTGGTTGTTTGTTCGAGCAGTGGTCTTGATAGCCAAGGTTACGAGTCTAGCACATCAAATTCTGCGAACCAGCAGCTTTTGGATCTAAATTTGGCTCTTGCTTTTCAGGAACAGTTAAATGATCCTAGGATCGCCTCCATGCTTAAAAAGAAAGCAAAAGAAGGTGATCTTGAACTGACTAATTTGTTGCAAGACAAGGGGCTGGACCCTAACTTTGCTGTGATGTTGAAGGAAAAAAATTTGGATCCAACTCTTTTGGCACTACTTCAGAGGAGTAGTTTGGATGCAGATAGAGATCACCGAGACAACACTGATATTACAATCATTGACTCAAACAGTGTTGACAATACTTTGCCAAATCAGATTTCTTTATCTGAAGAGTTGAGGCTTCGAGGACTAGAGAAGTGGCTTAAGCTCTCCAGAGTTGTTCTGCACCATGTAGTGGGTACACCAGAGAGAGCATGGGGCCTCTTTAGTCTTGTCTTCATTCTTGAAACAATCATTGTGGCCATTTTTCGTCCAGACACCATCACAATTATAAATTCTAGTCATCAACAGGTGAGTTCCACCCACTGATTCAGCTCTTTTTTCTGGATCTAGTTGCTACTGATTTACTGAAGTTAATTCTTGTAACTTAAATCAAGGTCATTAGTATCTCTGCTAACTCACTTGTTATCTAATTGTAGTTTGAATTTGGTTTCTCTGTTCTGCTGTTGTCACCTGTTGTCTGTTCAATAATGGCTTTTCTTCGGTCTCTTCAAGTTGAGGAAATGGCCTTGACATCAAAATCTCGCAAGGTATGGTTTGTTTCTTAGTTTGGTATGTTAATAAGTACTTGTTGTGGACGATGCGCATATAGTGTGATGTTTTAGGTGTCCTAAATCATGTCAGTATCTATGTTTTCAGTATGGCTTTGTTGCCTGGTTGCTGAGCACGTCAGTTGGATTATCCCTCTCGTTCTTGAGGTACTAGGGAACTTTCCTTTATTGTACTTGCTCACAATGATCACAGGATTATGTCCTTTCGGCTGCTACTATCTTTCCTCTCGTGGTCACATTTTTAAGTTCTCAATACAAACATTGCTTCTGCTACAATTTTGCAGTAAATCGTCTGTACTTTTGGGGATATCCGTGACTGTGCCCCTCATGGCAGCATGTCTTTCTATTGCCGTTCCTATATGGATGCATAATGGGTATCAATTTTGGGTTCCACAATTATCATGTGGCGATCAGGCAAGAGATTCACGATCTCCCAAGATAAAGGTCTATCTATTGTCTATAACTCAGTTGCCACTATCTTTCTTCGTCAAATAAGTACTTTAAAATAAACCTTTGTTTCATTTTAGGGGTTTATTCTTTGGATTTGTGTTGTGGTGTTTGCGGGATCTGTAATTGCGCTTGGTGCAATTATATCTGCTAAACCTTTGGATAATTTGAAGTACAAGTTGTTTAGCGCCAGAGAAAACAACTTCACATCACCATATATATCTTTCGTATATCTTGGTTGGGCAATGGCATGTGGAATCGCTTTAGTAGTTACCGCCATTCTGCCAATAGTCTCATGGTTTGCAACATATCGGTTTTCCCACTCTTCTGCTGTCTGTCTCGTGATATTCTCAGGTAATTTGTGTATATGTTAGTGTGCTCTATATTTGAATGGGGTTCCTGTCTTTTCCAAGTAATCCTTATATTCCGTTTCATGTACTTTCTAGTTGTTCTCGTGGTATTTTGTGGAACATCATACGTGGAAGTTGTGAAATCTAGAGATGATCAGTTGCCCACAAAGGGTGATTTTCTTGCGGCCTTGCTTCCACTTGCATGCATTCCGGCGCTACTATCACTATGCTGTGGGATGGTTAAATGGTGCATGAC
The DNA here is from genome assembly GCA_963920545.1 of Lepidium didymum. NCBI lineage: Eukaryota > Viridiplantae > Streptophyta > Magnoliopsida > Brassicales > Brassicaceae > Lepidium > Lepidium didymum. Next base: position 24,563,320 of record OY986993.1, on the reverse strand, counting down.
TATTTCTTCACACGCCTATTACATCCTACTTTCAGTTTCAATGAGATAGCCTTTTCTAAATGTTTGGTGGTTGTTCATTGCAGGAAGGATGATTGTTGGATACTATCTCGAGGTGTATATGTTTTTGTTTCAATTGGTCTTCTTCTTCTTTTTGGTGCGATTGCAGCTGTGGTTATTGTAGTCAAACCATGGACAGTAAGTGCAACGTTGCTCATACAATTCGTAAAGTTTTTGGCTAAACTTGATGTTCCATCTAATACATATTTTGTGTTTCAATTATAACAGATAGGCGCGTCCTTTCTCTTAGTTCTCCTCCTTATGGTGGTAGCGATTGGTGTAATCCATCTTTGGGCGTCAAACAATTTCTATTTGACCAGGAAACAGACATCTTTTGTCTGCTTTCTTGCCCTTCTGTTGGGTTTGGCGGCATTCCTTGTCGGATGGTTTCAAGGTGAGAATTGCCCATATCTTACTTCAGTTTCTTCGTAGAGATGAGACCTACTCTACTAATACAACAATTTTCATACATATTTATTTTGCAGATAAGGCATTTGCTGGCGCATCTGTTGGTTACTTTACATTCCTGTCTCTGTTGGCTGGAAGAGCATTAGCTGTGAGTTCAACAGAATTGTGGCTTTTTCGGTTTCTGTAGTTAGTTGGTTTATTAACTATTTTTTTTAACACTCTTAGGTTCTTCTATCCCCACCAATTGTGGTATATTCTCCAAGGGTACTACCAGTATATGTCTATGATGCTCATGCAGATTGTGGAAAGAATGTCAGGTGTGTTCTCAGCCACTTGAGTACTCTTGATAGTTGCTCTCTAATGTTTTTTATTTGCTTTCTTCTGGTATGTTATCTGCTGTTCTGAAGTAATGACATGAACAATAACGCTGTTTGACTTTCTTTTGTTTTGTATCGATTGCATTGGGATTTCTCCAGTGCTGCATTTCTTGTTCTGTATGGAATTGCTTTGGCAACAGAAGGCTGGGGTGTTGTTGCTAGTTTGATAATATATCCTCCGTTTGCTGGTGCTGCTGTATCAGCTATCACCCTTGTAGTAGCCTTTGGGTTTGCTGTTTCTCGTCCGTGTTTGACTCTTGAGGTTAGTTTCTTGTTGTTTGATCTATCTGTTCCTTGATAAATTCTATTGTGTACTCACTTTTCGAATTCCTTCCGATGGTCTCCAGATGATGGAGGTTGCTGTACGATTTCTTAGCAAGGATACTATAGTGCAAGCTATCTCTCGATCTGCTACTAAAGTAAGTTACATTCTGATGTCTTTCTTAGTCTCCTCTTGAAATTTTATTTTGATATTCTATTGTTGGCCTTAATTTAATACATTCACGTACCACAGAGCTCCATGGATGCATGTTTTCTAATGCTTTTTGAAACTCGTTAATTACAGACAAGAAATGCTTTATCTGGCACGTATTCCGCTCCCCAAAGGTCCGCCAGCTCTGCAGCTCTGCTGGTTGGGGACCCCTCTGCAATGCGTGATAAAGCAGGGAACTTTGTACTCCCCAGAGATGATGTAATGAAATTAAGGGATCGTCTCAGGAATGAAGAAAGAGTTGCTGGGTCATTTTTCTACAAAATGCAGTGCAAGAAATTCCGACATGAACCACCTACTAATGTAGATTACAGAAGAGACATGTGTGCTCATGCAAGAGTTTTGGCACTTGAAGAGGCAATTGATACAGAATGGGTGTATATGTGGGACAAGTTTGGTGGTTATTTACTGCTATTGTTGGGTTTGACAACTAAGGCGGAGAGAGTTCAGGTGAGTCGTGATTCTAGAATATCATTCACTCTTCTCTATGTTTGTCTAAGATGGTATTATCACAATGTTGTAGGATGAGGTACGCTTGCGGCTCTTCTTAGATAGCATTGGGTTCTCGGACTTAAGTGCCCGAAAAATTAGTAAATGGAAGCCAGAGGATAGAAGACAATTTGAAATTATCCAAGACAGGTACAAGTTTCTTTAAATTAAGAAATGTGATTTGATGAAGCTGAACACTCACAGTTGTGTCCTATCATTTTTTGTATTGTAAACTATAGTTATCTGAGAGAGAAAGAGATGGAAGAGGAAATCCTTATGCAGAGACGTGAAGAAGAAGGGAAAGGTAAAGAAAGAAGGAAAGCTCTTTTGGAGAAGGAAGAGCGCAAATGGAAAGAAATTGAAGCTTCCCTTATTGCATCTATTCCAAATGCTGGTAGCAGAGAGGCAGCAGCCATGGCAGCTGCAATACGTGCTGTTGGGGGTGATTCTGTCCTTGAGGATTCCTTTGCAAGAGAGAGAGTCTCGGGTATTGCACGTAGGATACGCACTGCTCAACTAGATCGACGCGCACAACAGGTTAAAGATTATTGATATATCACAAGTGTGCTTTCTTATGATGCTGATCGTTTACCCAATTAACTATGAAACTTTATTACCAGACTGGAATTCCTGGGGCAGTATGTGTTCTTGATGATGAACCGGTGATAAGTGGTAAACATTGCGGCCAAATGGACGCAAGTGTCTGTCAAAGTCAGAAGATTAGCTTTTCCATTACAGCAATGATCCAATCCGATTCTGGACCTGTATGTCTTTTCGGCACTGAATATCAAAAGAAAGTTTGTTGGGAGATTCTGGTTGCTGGTTCTGAGCAAGGAATTGAGGCTGGGCAAGTTGGGCTTAGGTTGATAACTAAAGGTGAGAGGCAGACAACCGTTGCTAGAGAGTGGTATATTGGTGCAACCAGCATAACTGATGGAAGGTCTACCCCTTTTTCTTCTCATTTCCCATATTGTCAGAATTTCTGTTTAGGAATTCCGTGATACATATTCTCATGGGTTTGGTAAAAATTTCTGCATTATTATGGATTTCTGTCATATCTGTATTCTGGTTTCAATCACAGGTGGCATACAGTGACAATCACAATTGACGCTGATGCGGGAGAAGCTACTTGTTACATAGATGGTGGGTTTGATGGCTACCAGACTGGGTTACCTCTAAGTATTGGTAGTGCCATTTGGGAACAAGGAGCTGAAGTTTGGCTGGGTGTTAGGCCACCTATAGATGTTGATGCGTTTGGGAGATCAGATAGTGATGGTGTGGAATCCAAGATGCATATAATGGATGTTTTCCTTTGGGGGAAATGTTTAACTGAAGACGAGGCTGCTTCTTTGCATGGAGCCATTGGCATGGCTGACATAGACATGATTGATTTGTCTGATGACAATTGGCAGTGGACGGATTCACCCCCCAGAGTATGTGTCTCCTTACTGAATTCTGGCATACCTTTTGCAGTTCGATGCTTGTGGCGGCTAATGTTAAAGCTCATACTAATTTTTGTTGATTCCTTTTTTTTACCAGGTCGATGGTTGGGAAAGTGATCCTGCCGATGTTGATCTCTATGATAGGGATGATGTAGATTGGGATGGACAATATTCTAGTGGAAGGAAAAGACGATCAGGTCGAGATTTCGTAATGAGTGTGGATTCCTTTGCTAGGAGATACAGGAAACCCAGGATGGAGACACAAGAGGAGATAAATCAAAGAATGCGTTCGGTTGAGTTGGCTGTTAAAGATGCTCTTTCTGCACGAGGAGACAAGCAATTTACTGACCAGGAATTTCCCCCAAATGATCGCTCTTTATTCGTAGATGCACAAAATCCCCCTTCGAAATTACAGGTAGGGATTGTGATTTTTTTTTTCTCTTTCTGTTGTTGGGTAAACATCTTAGCTCCAGTTTTTTTTGTTTTTTTATTTTATTTGTCAAACAGCTACTTTAAGTGATTGTTTTTGCGAAAAAAAATCCGCCTTCAAGTTGATTAAGTAAAGTTAACAACTTGATGGGCACACTAACCTCTTGAGTTTGTCACAATATCAGGTTGTTTCTGAATGGATGAGACCTGACTCCATTGTGAAAGAGAATGGTAGTGATTCCCATCCCTGCCTGTTCTCTGGGGCTGCAAATCCTTCAGATGTTTGCCAGGTTTGATCATCTGATATTTATACTCCTGATGCAAAAGATATTATTCTTGACCGTCTTGTATGCATATCATTCAGAATGATCACAGAGATGAATTTATTTTTTTGGGTTAACTTGTTTTGTAGGGGCGTTTGGGAGATTGTTGGTTCTTAAGCGCTGTTGCAGTTTTGACAGAAGTTTCACGAATATCAGAAGTGATCATTACTCCTGAATACAACGAGGAAGGGATCTACACTGTTCGTTTTTGTATACAGGTTGCTGCTTTGTTCTCTTCATTTAAGAATTGTGCAAGTTCTTCTATGATTTATGTATATTCAGAGGTTTCTAATTTGATTGCTTTCCCCTTGCAGGGTGAGTGGGTTCCTGTAGTTATCGATGACTGGATTCCATGTGAATCACCTGGTAAACCAGCCTTTGCTACTAGCAAAAAGCGAAATGAACTCTGGGTCTCCATAGTGGAGAAAGCATATGCCAAGCTCCATGGTTCTTATGAGGCACTGGAGGGGGGACTGGTCCAGGATGCTCTTGTCGACTTAACTGGAGGAGCTGGTGAGGAGATTGACTTGCGGAGTGCTCAAGCACAAATAGATCTTGCAAGTGGCAGATTATGGTCTCAATTGTTACGCTTTAAACAAGAGGGGTTTTTACTTGGTGCTGGAAGTCCATCAGGATCTGATGTTCATGTATCTTCAAGTGGCATTGTGCAAGGGCATGCTTACTCTGTCTTACAGGTATGCCCCTGTTAGCTTGGTTGCATTTTTATGATGCTGAGTAGGGGAACATACATTAGCAATTTAACTTAATGTTTCTCTTCAGGTGCGAGAGGTCGATGGGCACAGACTTGTTCAGATCCGAAATCCATGGGCCAATGAAGTTGAGTGGAATGGTCCCTGGTCAGACTCATCCCCAGAGTGGACTGATAGGATGAAGCACAAGCTGAAGCATGTTCCACAGGTAGTTTCTTTTGTTCGGCACTTCTTTACGGCTTATTCCTTTGGTTTGTTGAGTTCTCTTAGTCGATTAGGTACCTTGATGTTTCAGAAACTGCTAAAAGATTTTCCTTTACTGTTTACATGAAAATCCACACATAGACCAGACATAGTACTCACAAACACATACTTGGCGTAAATATATATAATATATGTAATTATGCTGTGATTCGTTTCAGTAAAATATTGCGTACTTATCCAGTTCATTCTATTAAACAGTCAAAAGAAGGTATATTCTGGATGTCTTGGCAAGATTTCCAGATTCATTTCAGATCAATATATGTTTGTCGGGTTTACCCCCGTGAGATGCGCTATTCTGTACATGGCCAATGGCGAGGTTATAGTGCTGGTGGCTGCCAAGACTATAGCTCATGGCATCAAAACCCCCAATTCAGGCTGAGGGCTACAGGATCTGATGCTTCTTTGCCAATTCATGTGTTTATCACCTTAACTCAGGTACACATCCCTTGATGGAAACATTTTTTTCATCTAGAATTGTCATCATGTAATTATTATCCTCGGCTCATTCTCCCAATGTTAAACACAGGGCGTAGGTTTCTCAAGAACAACTCCTGGATTTCGTAATTACCAATCAAGCCATGATTCGCAGTTGTTCTATATCGGAATGAGGATTCTTAAAACTCGTGGACATCGTGCTGCTTACAACATATTTCTTCATGAATCTGTTGGGGGAACAGACTATGTGAATTCCCGGGAGATATCATGCGAGATGGTTCTTGATCCTGATCCTAAGGGTTATACTATTGTCCCAACCACTATTCACCCAGGGGAAGAAGCACCTTTTGTTCTTTCAGTCTTCACAAAAGCCTCCGTTATCCTCGAAGCTTTATAGTGCCAATATAGCCAGATGGCTCATGACCAACAAATGGCATGCCATGAAATTGTCCAAGTGCTTGTGTTCTTTAAAGAACCAGACGACTTATGTGTCAATGTTAAGACTTGTTTGCCCACGATCAGCACAACAGTAGAGAAGGTAAATTCCTGAACCTTTCTGCAAGGACTGCTCTTTTCTTATTATATAACTCTCTATTCCTCATTTAGATTTAACTCTCTTCTTAACAGTGTCTGGCCATCACATTATCAGGTGAATCTTCCACGTTTTGGGATAAAATGTTTCAGTAATTGTCCTAATCTGCACCGCCACAAAGATGTGCTCAGTGGATAAATTGTAACCGAGAAAGCACTTTTCAGGCATGGCTCACCGGCGTTATAACTATCTAGGGACACGCATCACATGTACATTTGTAGGTATTGTAACGAGTACAGATTTATTAAATCTAGAATAACTACTTCATAACTGAGGAAACAAGGAGAGGAATAGGAGACTTGTAAGTTGTAACTTATTAGGTAAAGGTTTGGTAATTGGTAGTGGTAGCTGCAGTGTTGGTTGGTTTGTTGTAATATTTAGACACTAATCTGTGTGCAGATTTCTTTTCCACTCTAATATATGAATTCTCTCTCTGAAATCTCTGTTTGAAATTCTTCATTACAGTCTCGCTCATCCATTTCTAAATGGAGATTCTATAACTCTCATCATGAAGCTTTGTTGTATATATGATTCGTCTAGATGCAGAATCAACAGTTAAAACAAACAAACGGTGAGAAAGGAGACCAATTAAGAAGACAGATTTGCTTCCCAAGCAAAATATCATCAAAATTACAAATGCCTCATAGTTTAACCTGTAACGAAGAGAGGCCTCTCAAATTGTACTGAAAAAGCAGAACAGATTCTTTCTACCCCTCACCAAAATCTCGAATAATTCTTTAAGTTCTCTTGTTCAACCATTCTTCACTCTGAATCACTTTCCATGCTTCCCATTGCCTTCAATCCTCTTGGCCTCTGCATAAAATAAGGATGTATCACACATCTTTACCATTACATGAACATATAACTTCAGCAAAGTAATCGGAGAGCAAAATCTGTTTACCTTCTTTGAAGTCTTTTTCTCTCTTACTTCATATCGCTCTTTGCATAGATCAGATAACCAAGCCCCTGGACTCACCAGCTGCATAAGGACATAGTCATGAGATATATGAAAGGGGTTATGAAGAACATAAACAATAAGTTTATAAAGGGACTCACAAGCAATGTCTTCTGAACCAATTTGGCTCGTTTCTTAGGTCTTTGAGGAAGCTTGCAACCTTTCATAGCCAAGAAATCTTCTTCCTTCTCTTTATTAGACAAAGCTATAAACAATTTTGGCCACACATGCTTCTTAGTTTCTTTCACAGGTTCCTTCATAATTTTTCCACTCTCATCTATACCCATTGAACCCCTCGTTGTGTAATACCTATCTTCTTTGTCAGGCGATGCCACAAACGATCTCCTCACTTTGACAAGAGAATCTGTAATCCTATCACCACAAAAACATAACAACATTTCACATCTAAAGAATTTGAAACCTTCTCACAGAAAAACCATTTATTCCCACAATCAACTTACTTGTTTGGTCGGTTAAGATGTCTAGAAGGCGAGCCTCTCTCAGAAGAAACAGCACGAGAGATGAGTTTACGTTTGGTCAAACAATCAGTTGATTTTCCATTAGTAAGGCTTTGATCTTTCTTCACTTTCATACATCTAACTCTTTTCCTCTCTCCCCATTGCAACACAAAATCTGCCTCTGTGGTTCCACTTCCTCTTTGTCCTTTTACTTCCTCCATCACACAACTGTTTCTCTCTTAACCTGCTTACACAACCAACAAAGAGATAAACTCAGACATTGAAAACTCTCCAAAAATAGACCAAACAAATCTAGAACTATACAAGTTTCTGATTTCTGAGAAAATTTCTGCTATTCATTTATTGAATAAATCCATTAACATCTCTGTCTACAACTATACAAGTTTCTGATTTCTGACAACTAATTGGAAAGAAACCACAGATTAACAAAAAGGAAAGAAATCAGAACTAATTAATAGAGACAAAAACTCATTAACCACAAGATCTGCAACTTTAACTCAGCCACTAAGCTTCCAAAATCACCCTGAAAAACAGTAAAATAGAGCAAAACCTATAAATCAGATAAGTGTTTACTGCAGAACCGATATTATATAGAACACAATCCACCATTGTGTATACTCAGCAGATAAATACAGCGACAATAGCTTTATATATAAACCCACAAAGAAGAACATAACAAAAAGAGAACACTTACAAGAGTGAAACTTCACAGAAACTTCGACAAATTTGTGGTAAAATGGAGGAAAAAAAAGAGAGGATTATAAAAAACTAGTTTTAAGACCCGTTCAAATGACGAATGATATTTTATTAGGATATAATTTGAAGAAAGAGGTTTCTTTTTCCGAAATACCTAACAATGGCCGATTCGATAGCAGCATGGTGAAAAAGTGAATTTTTCTTTGTAAAGAATAGATATCAGAAGAAAAAAGAATACTGGAAATTTTTTATTTTAGCAAATGTTTTATTGTCTAAGAGAAGAAGAGAAGCCTTTTGTTTAATTTTCTGAGAATTTACTTAAGGATGTGAAAGAACAAATGGTAAAGATTACTCTTAATATGCCATTTGCCATGCTCTTCCTTACTACTATTGAACCCATATTTTCCAACTATGTGATTCTCTTTTGTAGATTTTATAAATATTTTCATAAAATAAAAATCAGAAGATCATTTTTGCAACGTGAGAATAATTGGGAGGAGAAAGTGAAGAAATCGATTGATGGTCTAAAACAAGCATTTAGACAATAATTTTTAAAGTTTAGTGAAATTCTTCTTGGCCTTAATTTCCGAAAATTTTAATATGATCATAATCTTTTTGTGAAAAACATAGGAGGAGAATATATAGCAATCCTTGTTTATGTTGATGATATCATCATTGCTTCCAACAATGATGTTGTTTCCTCTCTTAAATCTATTTTGCATAATTGTTTCAAGTTACCTGATCTTGATCCTTTAAGCTATTTTTTAGGTTTGGAAATTACAAGATCAGCTGCTGGTATTTATGTTTGTCAACGAAAATATACATTGGATCTTCTCGAAAACACTAAATTCTTAGCTTGCAAACCTTGCACTATACCGATGGATCCAAGTTTGAAGCTCAGACTTGATAGTAATGAACCTCTCTTGCCTGACTCTCTTGAGTATCGAAGAGTAGTTGGTCGCCTTATGTATCTCACCATAAGTCGTCCAGACATCACCTCGGCAGAAGCAGAGTACATGGCAATGCGTTTTGGAGTTAGTGAAGTCTCTTGGCTCGTGAATCTTCTTACAAAACTTCAAGTTCCTCAAAATCGGTAAGTTCCCTTATATTGTGACTTAACTGCTGCTATTCACATTGCCAACAATGCAGTTTTCCATGAAAAAACAAAGCATGTTGAACTAGACTGTCATAGAGTTAGAGAAGAAGTCACAAGTTGTTTGATCAAAACTTTTCATGTCCGGACAAACAATCAGATTGCAGACTCATTCACCAAAGCTCTTCCTCCAGGTCACTTTCACAAGTTAATAAGCAAGATGTCTTTGATTTCAATCACAATGCCATCTTAAGAAAGGGTATTAGACATATTAGAGAATTGGTTTAAATTAGGTAATAACCGGATTATTTGTATAGATTGTTTCCGGTTATCTACTTTGGTTTATTAACCTATACTCTTTCTTCGTCAATATATACTGTAATAAACTTTCCATTTTGGTTGAGCAATACACTAAAACTTTCTCTCAAAATTGTTTCTCGTCTAACACCACTCTCACCGACTAACAACGGTTGGTATGAAGAAAAGAACAGATTCGTCAAAATGTTTTGATCATAAAAAAGATGTTTGATTTGAGATTTTACAACAAAAAAAAAAACATTTCTGAAAAGAAGCACGGTTAGAACAGAGCTTGCGATTTTTCGTTCAAATTTGAAAGGAAGAAGATAAGAGAATTTGAGCGGAAGAAGATAAGAAGAGAAGAGGGGAGTGGAGGAGTGGAGGATAAGGAACGGTTTTTTGTTGAATTTTTGTTTATTATATTAAAAAGTTTCTTAAAATAAAAATAATTAGAAAAAATGGAAAGTTTTTGAGAATCTAACTTTTCAAAAATTTGTGAATTATTATATAAGGATTGTTCTGCATTCTTCTCTCAGAAAATAGATTCACAAAAAGAAAATTAAGATTTTAATTTCTGGGGTTTTTAATATCTCGATGAGACCAGAAGATCGAACACTATCTATCTTCTTTAAACACTCACAGGAAATAAAAACTGCTTAGCCTCTGGTCTTTACTGCGACGCTCACCCTTTTTTTTTTCCTTTTTTTGCTTATTTTTATTTTAATAATGGGAAAACAAAACATTATGAAACTAATGAGATTAATAACAGCCGTTGGATCCGAACTGTTGTTGAGTTTGATAAAGAGAACTAGTTATGAACAATAACAAATCAGATAACGACACGTGGGTTATTTTGTTATATCGAGAACACGTAAGAACGCTTTCACTGGATAATGGTCTGTCCAGAAAATCCGACTTTAGAGTTTTGTGTTAAGACTGACTGTAAAAGATTTTGTACCACGCGCCAATGACATCTTTCTGACCTGACTTTTTCAAAAGCTGCGCGTGGGATTTGATTTAAACTCCTTTTCAAACCTTTGGGCTCATTTAGAGGCTCAATTATATTGGGTTAAGAGCTTGCTATCAAGCCCAATAACTATCAAAACTAACAAAAATGTTTAATATATTCTTCACAACTGCCATATGAGGACACTCAGATTTTGTACTTAACTCATATTTAGTGTCTAGATTTCAAAACTCTTGGCAGGCTTAGCATTTTTTTTGGCTCAACTTAAACTCTTGTTAACCATCAATGTTCAATATAATACTTATCTCTTTGGGAGATTTCAACCATATTAGAAAAGAGAAGAGATTTCAACCATATTGGCTCCATTAAGTACAATCTCATATAATAATTTCTTAGGAAAATAAAATCACGAGTTATTCTATTTGCTACTCAATTGATGATGAATTCTGAATGAGATATATTGTTTACCACTGATCTCGAAGAGATTTATTGGTCAAATAGTTAAATTTGTCAATACAACTGAACGAAAAACTCAAGACAGCGGTAATATGCTACTTGAGTTTGAGTTTGAAATTCCCTTAAATCACATTTGTGTAAATACATCTTAAAAGATATTTATATGAGTCTCTAGGTAAACTCAGTCTCAAGAAAACTATAATACAGTATTTGAAATTAAACCACGTAGATTATAGAAAAATGGCTAAATTGTTTAGTAGATTTGTTTCATTGTATTTTTTAAAAAACTCGTAAAATAAAAGAACCTATTTATTTTTTCTACTGATAAATGAAAAATAATACTATACAATGAGTGAGTTGAAAAAATGTTAATCCAAATACACAAAGTATATATTTGTTAGCATATATTCTAAAGTTTTGTTTAATACAATTGTGGTTGTATGCATATTTTTCTGAGGTTCCCAACACAACAGCTATTTGTTTCTTTTTGGGGTCAGACACTTGTATTTATATTTCAATACTGTATTCTTTGATAATGTTTCATATTTGTTCTTTATAACTTTCTAAAAACAGTAAAGGGAGGCAAAATAAAGGTTTCATAACATATTTTTGAACAAAGTAAATTTGAATCCCACCAACGGTACACTACATCTAATAACATCTCTAAATTCCAACTTGAAACTCATTATGCACTGGTCTGCAACTTTAATTTAAAATAAACATAAGAAAATAAACAAATCATTTAAATTTCGAAATGCAAAATATAGATAAAAAAGAACAAACAAAAGACTACGTTAGTTATGGTTTAAGGGTCCACAAAAAAAAAACAATTCAGTCTCATGCATAATTTGTGTGTTTGGTAATTGTAAGCTTTTTCCAACTGGTTTATTGGGTTATCTTCTTCATTGGTCAGTTTGATATTTGTAAATATAAGAAAATGAAATTAGAGAGGTGTAAACAGATGTATTAATTTAACTTTTGTAATGGGGTAGTTGGTCATTTTCATAGTTTGGTGTGAATGTTTATACAGAACATCACTAATTTCAAGGAAACACTAAAACGGCTAATTGACCCTTTGCAATGATAAACATTATTAATTTAATAAAGTCATTGTTTCTAATAAAAATAGTCATATAAAAAGTAATATCTTCTAATCCTAGCATAATAACTTTTTTTTTTAAGTGATCCAATTTTATTCATAATCTAAATCCTAAATTGATTTATAAAAATTGATTCGTAATCTAAAACTTAAATTTGTATCATGCTATATGACACAAATTGAATTTAGTAGAGAATTCGAACATTTAATCACTTAAAGCAACACACTTTCCCTCACTATAATATTTGGACCGCAAAAACATTATACGAAAAATGTGTTTAGTGAAATAACTTGGTAAATTGGCTTATAAACTAATGCCTACATTATTTTCAAAATTTGATAGAGTTTTGTTATTATAAGTATCAAAGTACTTACAGCTAATATCTAAAATCTATAAAGAATATAAAACTAAGCAAACATTTATAAAAATTATGTAATCTTTTGAACTACTCATGTGAACAAACACAAAAAACAAAGACACACACTTTATTATTATTATCAGAAATACAAATATTATTGTGAGGTTGGAAAGAAAAGAAGGACAGTGGTTGAGAAAGAAAAGAATGTGGTTTAAGGCATGAGACAGCCAATAGGCCAGCTGTAAAAATCTCACACAATTGTTGTATAAATCACAATACCATCCCCACAACTATTATCATCTCACTGCACTCACAAACCTCAAAACACACAAAGAATACCAAAATCTCTCCCTCTCTCTTTCAATTTGTTAATTCAGACTTCAAAAATGGAGGCAATGAGAATGAAGATGATGATGGTTCTTATGGTTCTAGCAGTGGCTTTTTCATCTGCAGTGGCAGCTACCACCATGGAAGCTCCAGCTCCAAGCCCAACTTCTGATGCTACTATGTTTGTACCAGCATTGTTGGCATCTGTTGTTGCTTTGGCTTCTGGTTTCATCTTTTGAGCCAAACACCTACATTTTATCATTCTTTTTTTTCTCCATTATTTTATTGTATTTGTTAATGAGCTTGTGAGATCTGCTTCTTTTGTCTTAGAATGTTGCATTGTAACCTTCTGTTTCTCTATGTACTTGTATGTATATCTGTGTATCATCACTTATCATACTGTTTATGAGTTTGTTTATCTTACATTCTGATTATGGCCAATGTTTATCTGATTAATCTACAACATCTACTACATGAACTATGTTACAAAATATCTCATTTGAGTGATTTGGGTTCACACAAAGAATAGTGAGAGAAGACACCTTGGAATTGTCTAAGGGTCGGTGTATATAATGATGTGATGAGCTGTATTTGAATGGTTGTGTGGGGGTACCAATGATGTCAACATCATCATTATCATTAGCATGATGGTGTTATGGAGCCATAAGGCAACATAAGTTCCCATGTGACTCACCTCAGAAAAGGAAGGTGAGAAGATGACCCCACAATGAATGATATCACATGATTCATGAATTTGCAATGATCATAACTTATAGATAGAAACCAGATAAATCATTCACTTTTTTCTTTTTTAATGACCAAGTACAGATAATAAAAGCTAATGGTGCAAACTGATCAATGCTAAACTTTCTTCTCTTGATCTGAGAGCTAAAACATAATCTAAATCACAAATATGAGTGCAAAAACCTATCCGGTTTATCCCAAAGTACAAAGCATGTAGTTGTGGGGAAGTTCCAATAACATGTAAAATGTGAAGTCATCTTCTTGGACTTAACATTCATAGGCAATTTTTCTTACCAAACCTCCCAATCAATAAGCTTCCATTTCTTTTTCTCATCTAATCAAACCTTACTCTTTCATATATATAAGTAAATAACCTAAAGGAGTAAAGGGTAGATAAGTTTAGGTACGTAGAACGCATCAGACAAGAGTCTATTAAAGCCATGTGATGCATAGAAGAAATTGGCCAGCAGCAAGAATGGGACCATACCATAGCATTACCAGATAAGAAACCGAGCGACACCTGAAGAAGTTGCAATCTGACAATCAAGAAGGTCCAAATGCAGCAGAAGAGAGACTCTTGAGAACCGAGAGTCTCTTGTCAGAATTTCAGCTGGGCAACTTATACAACAGTAAGGATCCTTTACGTAACTGATCAAGAGGAAACCATGTTGTTCAGCCTCAAAAGTACAAGAGTTTTACAAGAATGTAAGTCTGCATTGAGAACCCCAGATGAATATCTTGCTAAATTTACAATGGAATGATGAATAAAGCTGAATTACAAATACAAGGGGTTATACAGCAACTAACCTATGCACCTAAGTGAATTAGAACCAGTAAGGCAAGCCGTAAATGCTAATTTTTACAGATTTCATAAGCACCAAATCAAAATCCAGGCTACATATCCAACTTCATTATAAAATATAGCACTGGTTAACTAGCCCGAGAAACAACCTACGTGCCTCTCTAATGACAAGACAACTGGGGAGGTGTCGGGAGGCGCAAGATGAATTTTTCAGAAAAGTTTGTTTGAACTTCTGATGGAGATCTTTAGGGACTCCTGCATTGTTTCAAACTCCCGACTTATCCGGTAGCCTGGAGAGTTCTTTGTCAGCAAAATGTAGCAGACGTCTCAATCTCAGAACCATATCACAGTGAAACGGCAGTGCCGTCCGCCTGTCCAGATATGCGGGACTAACAGTCATCTATGATAGAGCATGGAGTTCTGCCGCAATTGACTCAAGGACAAGATGACTTTCCACCTCAAAATCTCTAGTTTCTTTGGTCCCTCCTTCCTGCTTCATGATTCCTTGAAGAACTTTGTCATGACCGTTGTCATACCCACCATAGTAGTCTATGAGACTTACAGAGAGTATTGATGGCCATTTTTCTTTCATATTTAGTCTTGAGTCGTTTCTCATGGAAGGCACAGCTTTTGAAACAACTAATCCGGTTGACAAGGGGATTGCACAGCCTTTGCTGTGAAGGAGGTGAGCAAGAGGAGGTGACTCGGCAGTTAAACATGTAGGAAGCTGAAGAGGACTTGAGTGAAGAAAGCGCATGTTGGGTGATGGTATCATCATGTAAGAGTAAGCCGTGGACCCAAGAGACTTGACAGGAGTAAAACCTTCGATATAATTAACTGAACTCATACCAGTACAACTCTGGCCACCTCCTGCATAATTGAGCAAATACCCATGCAAGTCAGTGTCTTGCTCCATTTTTTATGAGTGAAATCAGGAGATGAATAATTAATCAAATCAGAAAACTGACCAGGAGATACCAACTCAGCTGGAAGAACAAAATGCAGAGAATGATCAAGTGATATAGAAGCAAAACTGATGCTGTGAATCCACTGAAACAGTCCCCTTGGGGTACCAGCAATGGTTTGCCCACCCATTATCTGCTTTCGTCCAGCAGATTGCCCCATACTGCCTTTGACAAAGGTTGATGGTTTTGAGTGAGAGCTGTAGAGTGTGCTAGTTGATGAGGTTCTCTCTTGGATCAAACTCAGATCCTGGTGTTGCAAGGAAGATCCGTTGCTATTGGTGGCTATGCCAGAAGGCGCAGAACGTCGAAGTTGAATGGGCCACTTTTTAATCTCAGGACCCCCAATTGAGTAAATCGCCTTTTGCCAATCTGGTATATCAGTCGCAAGCAGACAAAGATATCACGATTACATAACACGCAATACGAGTGAATAGTATCTCTCAGGCGCGTTCAGAATAAGAATGAGATGAATACATCAGAACAAGAACAACATGGAAGGGTAAAAGAGAGTTATGAAAGAAACTATTTACCTTGGTATTCAAGCTCGAAGAAATTCCCAATGCGTGTAATGACAAAATCCCTAGGTTTGAAAGATCCATTGTCAGGGGAGGAACAAGCCTGCAGAATTTGACATCCTTGCTGCAGAACTTGAACAAAAAGACACTGCAGCCCTTTCGTATCTTGTCTACTACTAATTCCACCAAAGGGAAATATATGAGTGTTAAGCAATTCACCCCTGGCATCTGTCCAGATGCTTACAAGCCATCTCCAGTCCTCTGTCCAGCCGTAGCAGCAATGTAAACTTGGAATAGCCTTTCCTTCAAGCTGGGATGCATCCCCCTGGGAACCTGATCCCGATGTTATACCTTCTGTTGAATTCACGCCAGGACCAGAACCTCTGCCACCATCCTCAGCTATTTGCTTTGAAGACTCGAATCCCATGCCGCCAAAAGTAGGTGAAACTCCACGCTCCACAGAACCAGGCTCGGAGAGAATGAAAAGTGGTTCAAATAAATAGAAAATTTCATCGTTCACGTAAAACTCTCCATTTTTATTTGGGTCACAGCTTAATCCTCCAGATCTTGGTATTTGCCAGGAACTATCCCAGCCACCCGTTCTCAAGCTAACATCAATCTCACCATCTCTTGGATGTGTAGAACCTGTCATTCGAGTACCAACACAGTCTTTCCAGATTCCTGCAATTGAGCTCATTGGTGGCAACGCTGAAGAGGATCTGTTTAATGAAGATGATGAGAGAAATGCTTCATTGGGCATTCCTCTTGAAATCCTCCTAGCTTTGTTGTATACAGAAAAAGCAATATCCTTGAGAATGACAAGCTCATTAAAGCTTGGACTTGTTATCCGAAAATAGAAACAACAGACACCACTTGAAGAACTAGTTTAGGGACACTAAACCCTGAAAGCACTGGAATGTAAGATATTGATGCTTTGTCAACAGCAGCAGAACTACCAAACGCCCTAGCAACCTGACTGTTAAGTATCGATCTCTTGTCTCTATCTGACTGTAACACTGATCCAAGTGCTACAGACGATTCGACGATCGTCCTTAAAACTGCCGAAGGGTCAGGAAATGGACATACTATGTACACTACCTATAAGAGATGTAGAAGTCAACAAGTATCAATAACTACTAGGAACAAGTGAGCAAAAAAATACTTCTCACTTATATGTATTTTCTAACTCATACTTACCATACACGAACTACCTAATCCTTCTTTCTGGCTTGTATTAAGGCAAGACCCGATCTTTAGACCTTTCAGTGCTTTTGATAAGGACTTCAGGTAGCTATTAAAGATGATGATTCTAGTTGTCATGGAAGGTGTACTAAAAGCTCCAAAAGCCTGAAGTTGAAGTGGGCTTCCAATGATGTATGAAGAAGCGAGTTCTGTGCCTCCACAGCATTCAATCACAGGTATAATAAGTTTTAGAAGAAAGCTAGAGAACATCATCAACATTGGAAGCTTCTCCAGTAGTGGCAAGATATCTAACAAAACACAACAGCGTCTGAGTCAAATCTTCTCAGAAAACCACAAAACATTCAAAAGAAACAAGGTTTGTTACTTTATCTTTGTCCAATCAAGCCCTACCATACAGTTGGTTCTCTTCCAAGTTTTCACCAAACTTGGAACAGTACCAAGAGATGTAACTCCTGCATCCTAAAGTAACATGAAGCACATATAAGTGACGATTATTGAATGTTTACCATGATTGGAAAAAGACAACAATGGAGGTGTCTTACCTGAACAAACTTTCCAAAGCTGCGGCCAAGGGGAGACCCATTATAGAGAGCGAGAGTTGAACCAGTTAGAAAGCAAGAGAATATAATAGTTGTTCCCATCACCCATCCAAGATTTGTAGGCCAACAATATATGTTACCAACTTGGAGATCAGCATGAGCCCATCCATCACAAGCACTACGAATTGGCGAGAGCTGAGTCGTTGGCATATGATTGCAAGATATATAATCACAGCATCAACTGTCATTGGCATATCGATTGCAATTGTGTCACCCTTTGCGAAAGTTCCACCTATGGCATTAGCCACCAACCTTTTCAAGTATAAATATCAAAAGCCACCTTCAATAATGAGACAACACAAGATAATGATCGATAAAGACTTTGATGTGACATACATTACTCGTTCCCGGAGTTCTTTTAAAGTCATTTGATTGACTGGAGAATCATCAAAGCCTTCATTACGCCATACAACAGCCACGCTATCATCATCCTTTTTGGGATGGCTTGAAGGCATCAGACAACATTCAGCTATATTAAGAACTGCATCAGGAAGCCATGTCCCTTGAGGTTTTGATTTGTCAAGGATGCACCTCGGAGGAGAACGAAACACAAGTGAAAGCTCATCCAGAACGATTGACCAAAAAATCTGAAAAAAGATAAAAACATTTAGACCAGTTCAAAGCTTCCTCAAAGAATCATTTTGTCAATATTCAACTGAGAATCTCCGGAAAACATCAAAACTTTCAATAGGGTTCTTGTATGAAGAACCAAGAAGCCTTGACCCGTGAGTTTCCATAAGCTTCCCCAAATTTGTGGAGTCTGACTGAGATCTAATACACATGACCAAGAAACAGACAGCAGTTCTAGACAATCAACTTCATCTTATAGATAAATTTCAGAAATTTGAGTTAGAGAGACGTACGGAAAAGGAAACCAATAGAGAGGAGGGCCATGAACAGAAGAGTCCCAGTTTGAATAGACAGAGTAATAGAGAAGCTGATGCAGAGAATGAGGATGCCATGGCTTTAGCACACTCTCATTAACCAAAGCCTTCCATTGATCTCTTGGATCATTCCCTTTAATCCTTGAAATCACATCTCTCACCACTTTGTCAAATCTCTTGGCGTCTTCCAAAGTCAATCCAGCTTTCACATAATCATTGCAACTCAATCCTCTTATTCTCTTCCACATCTCTCTCGTTCTCCTCTCTGTTTCTACTGATAATTGCCTCCTTTAAATTGCTTTAAAGCATGTTACTGGTGGTAAGTAGATTCTGTGGACAACAAAGCTCCAAATGGCAGTTTGTGTCTCTTCGTCTCAAAACCGTGCTTCACTGTTTATGAGAAATGAACTCTCACTTGTGTTTAAACACAGAAATGGTATGATCTTTAAGAAGAAAACCATAATCCTCAGTTAAATTCGGACCATAGCCTTTGGCTTTGCTTAGTTCAAGATTCCTTTCTAGAAAACAATTCGTTTGGTAATATATCCATGTCACTGAGAGTGTATCCGGTTTGGTTAATTATGTACCACAATCTCTTTCTCTCCCTCAGAAACTCACAAGTGTCTGTCTTTGGAAAGCAAGTGTATACAAATTCTCTTCTTCCTGTGGCGTGTGACATTTCTCTTGTACCTCCGAGAGGCGAGAGTTTCATTAGCAATGGCGACGGAATCAATTTGTCTAAAGCCTTTATCATTCGTAAGGTTTACAAAGAACCCATTCAATCAATTTCGTACAAGAAGAAGACATTCATGTCGAATTCGATTCGGTGTAACTTGCTCAAAGACATCTGATTATCAAGGTAAGGTCTTTTGTTGTGATCTCTCAATTAGGATTGATGAGTTTTGGCGATCATTAAAGATTATGTGGAATTCACTACTTTGTTTCGAATATTCAATCAGTGGAATGATCAAGACGTTACCTAGGATTCTGTTTAATCAACTGAAACTGTTGAATCTTTTTGGGGATTTTCAGATTTCCAGAGTTATGCAAAACCTTTGCGTCTCTTACCAGTAGAAGAAGTGAAAGTTTCTAAAGGGAATTCATCTTTCACTGTGAGCCAATCTCGATCTCTTTATAAGGTTAAGCTACAGACAAGTAATTTGTTGGGTTCAGGGATTAGCAATCTGAATGCTAGGGTTCTTCTATGCTTGGTAGACGAAAAAGGCGATTCTATATTACAATCAATACCTGCAAATTTGTCAAGCAATGAATCATCTTTGGATCCAGAAGTTGGGGAGAATGGTGAAAGCCTTAAGTTCCAGAGAGGCTCTGTTGATGAATTCACATTTGAAGGACCGGAACTTGGCAAAATCAGAGCTTTTTGGATCAGTCTTGATTCTGGTTAGTTTTATTTGATAAAGAACTTGTTTTAGTACATAAATTTTGTGATTCTAGACTTAGCTTCTCATGTTTAGGTCAATGGAGAATTGGAGGAGTGAGTTTATGGGTGATTAATCCTCGTGGTAAAGGATTTTCTCTTGGAGAAACCTATGCAGAAACCTTCTGTTATCGATATGATTTTGAAGTGGATGAGATCTTACTTGGAGAGAGCAGTGACTTATCAATGGTGGAACTGAGACCTATCCGTATCACTGACCTCACTGATTCCGATCAAATCTCTTCGTCTTCAGCTCTGAATCTTGACAGTACAATCATCTCCAACGACCAAAGCATGGAGGAATACGCAAACTTGAAACTCTCTTTGCTTCTCTATGATGCAATTCTCATTCTTCTTGGAAGTTCAGTTATGTCCTTCTCACTGGGCCAAAACTCTGCCTTAGCTTTCTTCTTTGGTGGAACTATTGGATTTCTCTACTTGCTCCTCCTACAGAGATCAGTCGACGAACTGCCAGCATTGGGATCAGGATTTTCTTCATCTGAAAACTCTAATCAAATACTCACTGGAAGACTCAAGATTCCGGTTTTGAGCCTAGCATTGGCCTTAGGATTGACAGTTTTAGCCATTAGAGGTAACATTGGAGAAGATCTCACAGCATTTGCAGTCACACCAAAAGAGATTGTGGTGGGGACTTTGGGATTTCTTGTTTGCAAAGTAGCCGTTGTTTTAGCTGCGTTTAAGCCCTTAAAGAGTAAATAGTTCTTAGGCCTTGATCTTACGAGAGCCAATGATCTACTAGTGTACATGACTTTGTTGTATATAACAAATACGAATATAAGAATTGATACATGTAATTTATAGCATACAATACATCATATAAAACACATATCAATTTTTTTTTTTAATAAGGTACTCATGGTGGAATATTTAACCGATATAAAATATTTTTGTATCATGTGAAACATCTAGATTTGAATTATCAAAATTTGAAACTATATCAGTGGGATTCCATTTGTATGTGTACATTGATTGTCACTTTGCTCATTCAAAATCATATCCATCAAATTTTTCTAAGGTCGTCTCAAGATATTTTCTTTTTCCATTACACTTAGGTTGGTATAAAACTTACCAAAAAGTAGTGTTTCATATACAAATCTATGTATTAGAGTTGACTTTGACCTAATGTTATTGCAACATTCTTGAAGAATACATAATATTAATATAAATGAGATAAAGAAAGTGAATGACATACCAAATAAATTTGTTTTCTTTAGGGTTAAGTGAGATGTCATTATCAAAGAATTAATTGGGCAAGCCACAACTATGATTAAAAGTAAAATTAGGGGTAGAAAAATTAATCATGTGTAAAGATTTTGTTTATATCATAACTACTAACTACCATTATGTTTATGAAATATGGTCAAATTTACTTTTATGAATTTGTAAATTAATCTATCTTTTAGGTCGTAACTCTTGGCAGTTGCCATCATTGGTCTTAGTTGGTCCATTGGCATGCATCAATCTTATTTCTATTTTGATAAATTTCAAACATTTTGTCAAGTTCACAATAATAGTTAAGTTTCTAGAAATAGAAGAATATTTTTCTATTCTACGTAAGGTTTGGTTGAAAAAGATGAGCTAATTAAATGTGAATGATGCTTTTATTAGGTTAACCATACTAAAGTTTATACTAATTGTATTGTCTTGTGTGACATTTTTAAATTGTATACATATCATTGATAATGATATATTGTCCATATGTTTTTGTCAAGGTATGACTCCTAATATTTTATATATAAAAAAATTTATACACGACTATATAAAATTTTATTGTTATATAAATTTAGGTTATTAGATTTCTTAAAAGTAATTGGGAAAATCTCAATCTAAATGTTACCGATTATATAAATTTAGACTAATTTTTGCGACCTTTAAACCATAAATGTTACAAGATAAAGACCCTACAATTTCCTAGAAAAAAAAGAGACAATTAATGGAAGTTTTGGTATGCTCAAGAAACCAACAAATAGTTTGGGCGCCAATACCCTTGAAGTTCGATCTACCTAGTGCACGAACTAAAAATACATTGCTTTAGATACTCACATGATCCACATGGATATAAGTTTTTACTTTCGACTTATTCGCATATCCGAAAAATGGTCTATTAGTGAGTTTCACCTCTTTTAAAAAATAGTTTATATTTTTCTGTAAATCTAAATTTACGCTGAGTTATCAAAAGAAAACCAACAAGTATTGTCTCAATTTTCATAAGCAAACATGCAACCAAACTTATGCATGTTGGATTGCTAGATTTTTTTGGGGAGAAATTAGCAACATCATTACACGTTCACAAAAATAAAAATATCCCAAGGCATGACATTATCCAAGCTCCAACAAACCGTTTACTAGAGACAAGTCTTGCAAAGTGAACAAGTGTGGGAAGGTGGTAGTAGCTTGCGATAAGACATATCATGCACATTTCCCCCAAAATAGAATATTTAGGACATAACTACACTTATCTAACCCACATGTAATGATCTTAAGGAGGCCTATAATAGAAAAGATAGATGTGACAAAACCTAGTGTATTGGATTTCTTACGAAACAATTTTGATAAGCGAAAACATCTAACAAACATTAATTCATAACTAATTCTAAATATAAATCTTTAAAATTTTTTTATGCCAGATTAGCTGAAATTGAATTTCAATAAATAAATAGTATTGTAGAAATAAGTTTTTAAGTGACAAAAAAACATATAGTATCTTTTGGTATTTTTGATTAATTAATATTTTATAAAAAATTACATTTTGTTTTAATTTATGTTTTTGGCTTTTTTGTTCTTTGTTGCAATCTTGAGAAAATTGGTAACATCTTGATAAATATCCTTGTACACCTCAATTATTGAAATGGATAGAGATATAGTTTTGTATTTATTCTACATCTAATATTGAAGCTTTTGGTATATGTATTTAAAATATTCCGTGTTGAAGTGGTTGAAATTTGGACGTCTCATTAAATGTTTTTAAATTGAAAAAAAAATTGGACATACTACTGTATAGTCCAAACATACCATTCATATATAAAGAAAAAAAAACATACCATTCATAAGGCATCAATTAGCGTAATTTGTTGTCTTAACAATTATATTTATATACCTGACAGATTATTGGATTTAATATACTGACAGATTCCACTGTTTTATATAATACAACTGTTTTGGTTGTTTGTCTATTTTAACTCTTTTTACTAATAAAATTATCAACACAGACATTATACATTTGATAATTACTATGAAATAATTACTATGAATTGTGTTGTAGATAAGTTTATCATATTGATAAAGGTTCGTTTTATAAGTCAAATTTTGGAAACCTTAAATTTTATCATGCAGGATTTTATGATTCTAATCGAATTATTATTATAAAAAAAACTGTAGAGAGCATTTAACCAATCTAAGATACTCTTCTTTAAAATTTAAGTCTAAAATATTAGAAATTTAAAATTTATTTTGTTTTTCCACTATTTAAAGTATTTTTCATTCATAAATGTTAAAAAATATCTTTTTTTGTCAACAATTAAATTGATAAAATATATAATTTAAACTCATATAAAAATTTAATATTTTAACCCGTACCCATAGTAGCGTAAATGAAATTTCAAATTACTAAACTATTAGTTGTAACTATCAGACTAAAAGACTGGACAAAATTAAAACTAAATACAATATTGATGTTCTAGTTTGATAATGCATTTTAGTTACCAAATCTAAAATTTGTGTTGTCCACGTTTCAACAAAAAGTCATTGGCATGAAATAATCACATCTTTTTCCACCGCTAAATTTTCATTCACAATCTTTGTGTTGCTCCCTTAAATAAATGATTATACAACTAATATAATTTTTGTAATTAAAACACATAAATATATAGATCTATGTTTACAATTTTTTCTTTAAAAAGTGTATTTACAACTTTAAATCCTTATGTTTTTCATGTAAATTTTCCAAATGGTTGACTAAAAACAAATCTTACACCTTTTTGACTATTTTACTGAATCCATTAAATTCAAAGTCATAAATAGAATATTAATGATACATTCAATAAACAACATTAGATTCTGTAATTACCAAATAAAAACCTCTAGATTTTTATAGTATTAATACAAAGCTTTTGTACTTCTGTTTCCGGAGACTTGTCGCTAAAGGGAGAAGAGAGAGAAGAGAAAAGACCCACCAGTCCCATTTTCCTTGCTTAGAGAGCGAAGTGGAAGGTGGTTCACGTTTTGCTTCGTACTATCCTCATTTTTCTTCTGAGTTAGAGTGAAATTTGACCATTTGTTTCTGGGTTTCGATTGGATTCTTCTGATTAAGTTCCTTGATCGTTTTTTTGGGGAAATTCTCGATCTGTGCTTTGTTTTTTTTTTTTTTTCTCTTATGAGCTTCGGAATTTGAAGATGGATCTATCTTCTCAACGAAAATCGCCTAATAGTTCTAGGGGTTTTCGTCTTCAAGCTCCATTGGTAAGTTTTTTGCTTTCTTCGTTTTAGGTTTCTGGAAAAAAATCGAAGATAAACCCTTTCAATTTCAAATTATCTGTGTTGAGTTTTCTGGGAAATGTTTTAGATTTTGACATGATTGTGCTTTTAATTACTTGATTTTGTTTCCTTTTTCAGAAACCCTAACTAAATTCTCCAAATTTGGATAGTTTTTGCTCCTGTTCTGGAACTATAAAAACAACATATATAATATGTCTGCCCTAATTTTCTCTGAATTTACCAAAAGCTTTTTTTGTTTGTGTAATTATTGTTGATTGAGAATGTTATGGAATTCTTTGTTTGATATTGAGATTTGGAAAATGTTGCAGGTGGATTCTGTATCTTGTTATTGCAGAGTAGATTCTGGTCTTAAAACAGTTGTAGAAGCAAGGAAGTTTGTTCCTGGATCAAAGCTTTGTATTCAACCTGATATCAATCCTAATGCGCATAGACGTAAGAATTCAAAGAGGGAGAGGACAAGAATTCAACCACCGCTTCTTCCTGGTCTACCAGATGATCTAGCGGTCGCTTGTCTTATCCGTGTCCCTCGTGCAGAACATAGAAAACTCAGACTTGTGTGTAAGAGATGGTACCGGCTTGCTTCTGGAAACTTCTTTTATTCTCAGCGGAAGCTACTTGGAATGGCAGAAGAATGGGTTTATGTGTTTAAAAGAGATCGTGATGGGAAGATCTCGTGGAATACTTTTGATCCTAACTCTCAGCTTTGGCAGCCACTTCCACCTGTTCCAAGGGAATATTCAGAGGCTGTTGGGTTTGGTTGTGCTGTGTTAAGTGGTTGTCATCTTTATTTGTTTGGAGGTAAGGATCCTCTAAGAGGATCAATGAGAAGAGTTATTTTCTACAATGCAAGGACGAATAAGTGGCACAGAGCACCGGATATGCTAAGGAAGCGACATTTCTTTGGTTGTTGTGTCATTAACAACTGTTTATATGTAGCGGGTGGAGAATGCGAAGGAATGCAAAGGACACTTCGTTCAGCTGAGGTTTATGATCCAAATAAGAACAGGTGGAGTTTTATTGCTGATATGAGCACAGCAATGGTGCCTCTTATTGGTGTGGTTTATGACAAAAAGTGGTTTCTCAAGGGTCTTGGGTCTCACCAACTAGTCATGAGTGAAGCTTATGATCCAGTAGCTAATTCATGGAGCCCAGTTAGTGACGGAATGGTTTCTGGTTGGCGAAACCCATGCACTTCTCTAAACGGTCGCCTTTACGGTTTGGATTGTAGGGATGGTTGCAAACTCAGGGTATTTGATGAATCCACTGATTCATGGAACAAATTCATGGACAGTAAAGTTCATTTGGGAAACTCCCGGCCCCTTGAAGCTGCGGCTCTTGTTCCACTGAACAATAAGCTTTGTATAATCCGGAACAACATGAGCATGAGTCTAGTTGATGTCACGAATCCTGACAAGAACAACCCTCGACTGTGGGAAAACATTGCCGTAAAAGGTCAGTCCAAGAGCATTCTCAGTAATATATGGTCTAGTATAGCAGGAAGAGCTTTGAAGAGCCATATTGTGCATTGCCAAGTGCTTCAAGCGTGACAAAAGAAGTCTGAAACTCAAACAATGAAGCCAAATTGTTCAGAAGAAACCAATCACCTTGAGCCTCCAAACAGAGAACGAAAAAGCAAAATCTGGCTCAAGAACTGTTTCAGAGTAATACCAATGAAATCGTATTACTCTGAAACGATTCATGTCCGGTCTCAGAGAGACGAAGAGAACACAAGACAGTGAGGTGGATTACATTTCTTCTGGTGAATTAGTATTTACATATTTATAGGAATCTCTTTAATGGTTTTGGCAATTGTTGACATTTTGTTTTCTGTGATTTGTAAATCTTAAATAATCTTTCGTTGCAAATCTCTGGAATCCAAAACCAACATAGGCTGTTATTCAAAGTACAATCTTTTTGATCTGAGAATATTCATTTCGATTTGAACCTAAAATATTGGGAACAAAGCAAATACTTTTGAAGATTGTTGGAATATCCTCAGGCAGATTCCAGAGACTTTTGAAGGTTTAGGTTTCTTGAGCAAGACGGAATATTCTCGAACATTGAAGCTGGTAAAGTCTTAGATACAAATCCAACAGAAAACACAATCGTATCGGAGCTTGGATTTGATTCCATGGCGGTGATTGGTAACCAGAAGAAAGCCTCTTTAGCACGGATTCCTTGAACATCCTTAACAGATCCGTAACTTATTTTACCGAAGATTTTCTTATCGTAAAAAACTGTTTGACCGGGAAAATAGACGTAGCAAGGAGAAGTGAAGTCAACGGTGAAATCTCCGTCGTCGGAGATAGTGTAAGACTTGACGTTGTTTGGAAGAAGACCTTTTGGAAATCCGTAGCGTGGGAGAAGATCGTGAATCTCATCGGCGGTGAGAGATGGACGGTTCAGATTTAAGGAGGTTGAGAGAGATAAGAGAGAGAGGATTAGGAAGAGACAGAAGAGTGTGAGCGAAGAAGACGCCATTGTTGGAGTATTGTGATTGATCACCGAGGAGAGAAAGTGTTGCGTAATATATCTAAAACATTGAGGGTAAATTCGTAATACCAGCATATAAGATTACGTAGTTTTGACTTACGACACGTGTCAACATTCAGAATATCGTAATGGGCCTATTGTGTGTATAATTATTGGCCCAATTAGAACGGCCCATAGATAACCCAAAAGAATATGAGAAATACAACAATAAATAAAACATAGTAAGTCGATAATTCACTTACAAGACCAAATTCAAACAACAATTAAAATCTACGTTTTTGTGAATAATTTTTTTTTAAAAAACACACATTAAAAATTACAATAATGTTACTCATCTTCATGCATAAAGAGAACATTATAGAATGATATACAATAAAGTAGAGGAACATTAAATAAAGGAAAAGATAAAATGAGAAGAAATAGCAAATATTAAAAGCTCAATACCCAACCAACTCTTTTTCTTGCCTCCATCATTCTTGGCTGAGTCTGTTTTACCTCCTCCTCCAGCTTTATAAATATATATAAAAAGAAATTATAAAATTAGTAAACAAAATTAATAGTTAGTAAATTATTTATCTAATTATGATTGAGAAAATCAATTAAAAAGAAATTACCTTTGAGATTTTGTGAAGGAGTTGTGGAGTTTAAACTTTCTTCAAGCCTTCCTAAGCTCTCAAACTCTTTAGCTAATGCTGAGTTTGGTTGTAAATGCAGAAGCGCTTTTCCGTAAACCAAATACAAAAAAAAAAAAAAAAAAAAGTTAGCTAGTTTTATTTTAGTTTCATAATTTTATTTTAAAATATATCATTGTTGTAAGAACCTGTAATTTCCATATATATATATGGTAGGTATAACAACTAAAATGAAGAATGGTTTTTCTGTGAATAAAATAAAATGAATAATAACTCATCATCAATCTATCATGAAATTGTACATTCTATGATTGATTACCAATCTAGTATGTGACATCCAAAATTATATTTACCAAACAAAGTTAAAACTAAGAAAAGGTAAAAAGATTTTTGAACAAAACCAACCAAAGCTTGAACAAATATATATATATATATATATATATCATAATGTTCTGTCATTTTGATATACCATAACAGTTAACCTGAATAATTCGTTGTAATATTTATTTAAAAATTGTAAATATCATACCTAACATATGATCTCTAAAATATAGACTTACAAACTCAAAAACAAACCTTTAACAAAAAAGAAAGAAAGAGATTGAACAAATATATACGATTTTTGTTGAATGAAAAGAAAGAGAGATATGGCGGAAATTTGTTACTAAGTCACAAATTTGTAATGTTTATATACGTTTTCTGTTGAATAAGAAGCGAGAGATATAAATCGAGATTAAAAAAACTTACAAATGCACTTGGTGATGTTAGGAGCTTGGAGATGACAAATGGTGGGAAGATGAGCAGCAAGAGTTGCATTAAACTTAAGACCAAGATTAGGATCATCTTTGTCTTTTACCAAAATACAAACACACTTCTGACTCTTTGCAATAACTTGACCAAACCCTTTACAACAATCTTTTGTTGGAGCTTTAGCTTCTCCTCCAACGTATGGAAGACAAGTAGAGAGTGATATAAGCTGGTCTGTACACTCCTCTCTGTCCTGATTCAGATCTGAGCTTCCAAAACCCATTAACATGGAGATCACAATGCTTATCATGATTAGGGTTCTTGTTGAGTGCTCCATTGTTCAATGTTGTTGCTGATCTCTCACTGTTAGCTATGTAGAAGAAGCTTGTGCTTAAGTCTCTTTGTATGATTGTCTTTATATATGGCTTGTGTATGTCCACGTATTGGTTGGATGATGGATTCAATAACTACGTTTCAATAATTATGTGCTCAAGATAATACATTTTTTAAGTTTAGTAAAAACAAATTAAATGTCTTGAACGTGAGTATATTATAACTCATATATGTATATTTTGTGCGGATCAACAAGACTCGTATCTCTCAAATATTGAATTCGATTGTCATTTTGCTAAAGTCGAATTCGGGTAGAAAAATTTCATAGATGGATATTTTTTTTCCAAAGTTTTTTCTGTGTGTAACATATATATAAAATGAATGATCAATAATTTTTTCGGTGTGAAAATAAATAAAAAAGTATACGTTCGGAAATCATAGAAAATTTCTAACAATCTATTTTTATTTGCAATGAATTTTTATTTCCGACAATCAAAAATTAAAACAGACGGATTTCGGACATATTTTTATAATTAAAATTTGTCATCATAGTAAATTTATTTAACAAGCTGGTTTAGATTTTTTGGGGGTTTAAAGTGTTTGGTCGTTTAATTTAGTTGTTACTTGTGAGTGACTAATATGGCAGAAAATTGTCTTCATCTAGAAAGATAGTTGTCCACATATTTTGACTTTTTTGGCAATAGTTTTTAGCAGTCATAGACTCATAACTTAATTAGATATTGAAATATTGTGAATTTCTAAAGTTGTTAACCACAGTACATGTGGGTCAATATATATTTATATACCAAAAGTTAAAAAATATGATGGCATGAAATCTTAAAATCTGCTTTGAAAATTTTCTTAAATGAAAATACATAGCAACCAAAATGAAAGGCCTTGTATATAAATACAACATTTAGATATAACATGTACGAATTTACTTTTACATAATTGTAGGGTTTCGAATTTGAGCTATAGTTTTATAGATATGACAAAAAACATACAAAATATTTACTAATGTCATAATTTAATATTATCTCCAATTCCAAAATGTACGATGTTTTAGAAAAAAAAATTTATTTCAAATTATTTGATGTTTTCAACTTTCAATGTAATATTTATTATATTTTATTTATTTAATTTGATCATTTGTATTCCGTAGATTGATTTTAATTGATTGAGTAATTATTACATAAATTAAAAATATATTTTTAGTTGAAAAAATTAAATATTAAATAATTTTTTAATTTGTGTGAAAAACTTTAAACATCGTACATTTTGTAACAGATGAAGAATAATACTTTTCAATCTAAGAGTATATTGAATCTTTATAATTGGATACAAATCTTTATCATCAAAATATAATCTAAAATATAGGTGGAGAATAAGGTGATGTCGCGACGCAACATTTATATAATCATATATTATTGAATAGTTTCATCATTTATTAAAATAAATTCAATCATATTATTCCATTTGAACCATATGTCTACAATCATAATTTTTGAAAGGTAGATGGCTGAATTTCAATGATAACCCCAATATTTATTAGAGCATTTAATTGTGGTCGAGCCCTAGGAACTTCTAATGCATGCATGTGATTTTCATTTTCAATTCAAACCATTCGGATTTAATGTTTTTTTTTTGGATAAAAGGATTTAATGTTTTTTCTTACTCTAATTTGGTTTAGTCTAGATTGTTTTTGTCAAACAAATCACTTAGTTAAACTTAAAAGCAAAGCAGTGTTTGGAACACATAATAAAACCATTTTAGTTATCTTATCTGCCTCGACATTTAAGTCTCTGGAAATAAATTTAAACCAACAACAATCGAACCAAGGGAGAAGACAAGTAATGTCATGAAGCACACTCTGGATCTCTAAAATCATCTCACCTCTTGAAATGATCGAGATTAAAGTAAGGGAATCAGATCTAACTTCGATGCTCCTGAAACCCAAAGCTTTGGCTTCCTGTAGTGATCTCCGAATGGTCAACGCCTTCGCCATTAAGGCTGAGCTAACAAACTCTGTCACCTCCGATCCAAACATAATTACTCTTTCTTCATTTTTGAATACTCATCTAAGCCCAACTACCATCTCACCTCCACGCCAAGATGCATCGGTAAAGCACACCACTGTGTTTGGTTGCATATTCAATTGGAGGCAATGAGGTTCGGCCTCATGTCTGGAGACAGAGTCATCGATTCCTTTTTTACCATTTAAAAGGATTTGTGCTTGTTCCCATTCTTTTGCCATTCGAATGGCTCTAATTACAACTTCTTGTTCTGATTGATTTTTGTTATCGTAAAGCAGGTTGTTTCGTGTTTCCATGTACCCCACATGATCCATGGCGCCATAAGACTCGAAGTAATTCCTATAGGCAGTAAACATTTCAAACCCCTCAGAGCTCTCCACATACGTGGGACCGTAATTGGATTTGACAGTACCGGTTGATTAAAGAGAGGAGTTTGCATCCAAACATTTTGTGCAAATTTGCAGACGAAGAGCATGTGGTGAATTGTTTCCAGTTCGCCACACCTTTTTAATCTTGGGTATACTTCGATATGTCGCGAAAGCAATCTTTCACCTACCAGTAATGCTTCTTTGAGAGATTTCCAAATAAACATTTTCAGTTTTGGTGGGATTTTTTGAGTCCAAACCTCTTGCACCCATTCTATACTCTGAACCTATTCCTGGATTTCTGTCTTTTGCTTCATATTTCGTGCATCATAATATCCGGATTTGGCGTCATATTTTTCATTCATGTGATGCAACCATATATGCGAATCATTCATTCCCGCCACACTTAGTATAATGCATCGGATCTGCTGCTCTAGATGTGGTACAAGTGCTCTTATTTTGCCAGGGTCCCATTCAGTTTGTGATACATTCATAAGTGCTGAGACTTTCAGGTTCTGTTGATGCTCTGCTTGGGGGCCAAGAACCAGACTAGCTCCGTTTGATAAAAGCCATTTGTCTGTCCACATGTTGATCTTATCTCCTTTCCATACAATCCAACCAATGTTTGCTTTGATTAAGTCTTTTCCTTTCAGGATTCCTTTCAAGGCGTGAGAGCAAGATGAAGGTTGTTGACAGTCCAAAAAGTTCTCGTTCCTGCAGCATTTAGATAGTAGCATCTCAGCCAGGAGAGAGTCAGGATTCATCAAGATTCACCAGCTAATTTTTGCCACCAAGGCCAGGTTGAAAGCATGTATATCTCTAAAGCCAAGCCCTCCCTTTCTTTGATTTTGTCATTTTATCCCAAGCAATCCAAGACATCTTTTAATCCCTGGTCTTTTATCCCACCAAAACCTTGTTAGCTCCGATTGAATTCGATTCCTTAGAGATAAAGGCAGTAGGAAGCATGTCATAGCATAGGTGGGCATATAGCTTAAGACGCTTTTTAGAATAACATTTTTCCTAGAGTGAGATAAGAATTTATTTGACCAATTGACACTTTTCTGGTGGATTTTATCGATAATTCCATTGAAAATATCTATTTTCCTTCTTCCAAAGTGCTCTGGTAGTCCTAGATATTTGCCTAAACCTCTTTCTTGATTGATTTGGAGCTCTGATTTGATGTTGTCTCTGCGTCTCTGGTCCATTCTTCTTGAAAATGCTATTGCAAATTTTTGTTTATTGATAGCATGACTAGATGCTAACTCATATTTCCTGATTATTTGTTGCAAGGTGTTGATGTTCTTCATTTTTCCTTTGCAGAAAAACATGGTATCATCCGCAAAAAGAAGGTGGTTAATTTTCAGTCTATTCTTCGATACTTTCATACCTGATAGGGTGTTGTCTTCCATGGCTCTCACACAGAGACCTGAAAGTACCTCTCCACAGATAATGAAAATGTAGGGTGATATAGAGTCACCTTGTCTTATGCCCCGAGATGGTAAGATTTTTCCTTTAGGGTCTTCGTTTACAATCACCGCATATAAGACTGATGTGATACATTGCATAATCCAAGTAGTGAATCTGTCATTGAACCCCATTCTCCTTAAAACTTCATTAATGAAATCCCATTCTAGCCTATCATAGGCCTTTGTCATGTCCGTTTTGACTGCAATTGCACCATTCTTCTTTGCTTGAGATGTGCTTAGACAGTGTATTAATTTTATGAGTGATCAGAACATTGTCTCATATAGCCCTCCCTTCCACAAAGGCTGATTGGTTCCTTGAAATTAATTTTGGTAATATTGGTTGGAGTCATTTGGTAATGATCTTTGCTATTACCTTATAAATAAAGTTGCATAGAGCAATTGGCCGATAGTCTCCTACTTTCCTTGGGTCTAGAATTTTTGGAATAAGCCTTATGTAGGTTACACTCATTGTGCCTGGCATGATACTGATATTGAAAAACTCTGTTACGTCTTTGGTAATTGCATGACCCACAATCGGCCAGTTTAAATTGAAAGAGGCTGAGAAACCATCAGGTCCTAGTGCCTTGTTTGAATGGATTGAAAAAGCAGTGTACTTCATTTCAACCACAGACGAATCTTTAGAGAGATTTGTGTTGTCTTCAGCCGAAACTCTGCAGGTTATATTGCTTCAGCAACTACGTCTCTACTCTGATTTCCAGTGGAAGTATAAATGTTTTACGAAAATACCTGATAATTATGAAAATACATCCTATAATTTTAATCATCTTTTTGGATTAGTCAATATAGCTGATAATTCTTAGATAAAACCAAATTTGGTGATAATTTTTGAAAAGCTTTTCCACCAAAGATCGAACTAGGAAATTAACATATATGCTTAAATTATTAGTTCACACTATCTTTCCTACCAAAGATCATATACGTTTAAACTACTAGTTCACACATACATGATAACTGGGTAATAATTTTGCATGTGAATTTTGTAAAACTGAAACATTTTTTTTAATTTCGTATACCAACTTGACTGAACTAAAACTACAAATTTAATGGATCTAGAATAAATCTATCTATATAGTTCAGTTTCTGTTTTAGCCGATTGGTGACTTTTCTACAGTCGACGAAAACGATAGGTACCCACCCATATATTTCCTTATATGACGATAAGATAAAGAGCTTAGGAAATTTGGTTGTAATAGTTAGATCAATCTTTTTGGGGTACATGATCTGTAATTGGTACATTTGAAAAGAATTTAAAAGATGAGTAATGATTAATTATTTATAACTACTTCAAGAAATTTATTAAGATCATTCAACGAACCTACTTCTCTTGATGGATGACTTCACCTTCTAGCTATATTTACGTATATATCTCTTTGATTGATCCAAACATGCTCGAATCTCTAATCATCCAAAATATAAAGTTTTAATATTTAATATATATATATATATTTTTAATTGTTTTAAAGAAAACTTAATACACGACTATTTAACCCCAAAAAAACTTAGTACATGACAGTTAAAAGGTTTTGTTTGTTTGCACTTTTATTTACTTTCATGTGTTTATGTTGTCCTTTGATTGATGTACGTAAGCTTCGAGGTTCAACAAATTTATGGACACGTATAAGAGTAAATGAGTAATTGTAAAAAAAGTTTGACAAAAAAAAAAGAGTAATAGTAAAGAAACCTAATGAATGTGATTTGTGTTTTGTTTATCTCATCAGATTCCTCACGAAGTGCACATAAGAGTTAATTAGTAATATAAATTTAAAATAAAAAAAATTGGAATCTCTAATCATTTAAATGATTATTCTAATCTACAACTCATACAAATAAGTTGAGAATTATTATACTACTTGTTCTATATACTCAGAGTCAAACCTATTATACCATTTAGTGCACTAGTTGGTATACACGAGCTACAAGGTCCGATCAAACCATTAATGATATATTTCAATAATTCGCCAAAGATATTCAATTTAGTAAGGATTGTGTAAGATTTAAGTATCTCAAAACCATATCTTTTTATGGATCTTGGTAACGGTAATTGGCTAAAATCGTAGGTGATATTTAATTTGGCATATTCATGAAAATTCATTTCTATGTTTATATTGGCTTAGTTAAGGCAACTTGGTGTATTGTTTAGTAAAGTTGGTGGTTAGATATTATTTTAGCAATTTTGTGTAAATTGGATACTCATTTGGCCGTTATCTCCTTATTTTTTTGTATATTTTATAGTCAACAATTAAATCAACAAAGAAAATCCCATCCATAACTCATACAATATCATGCAAGATTATGCATTTCTGAAGTCGAACAAGTCGAACTTTGTTAGGAAAAAACTACTGAGATAAGTGTATAGAGTACTAATTAAAACAAAAACGTACTAATCATATTAACATTTCATAATCGAAAGGACACTGCAATAATAATGATCGACCATAGATAAGAGATTAGAGAGTAGCTTCACGTGCAATTGAAATGTCACAAGTTCATTAGGTATCTATCATCCTAATAAGACAATTGTCTTACCTAACAATAGATTGTTCACAAAACATCACTTCACTATTCATCTTTTAGACAAATTTCATTATAAATCCACCTTTTGAACAATTTCATGAATACACATTTCTTAAGATTTTTGAAACAAAACAAGGTAAAGTATGAACTACTCAATATTACATACACCACTTTCACTGCAAATTGATATATTAAGGATAAAATTGAAACTTCATTAGAATAAGAAATCGACATTGAAGTATATCAACTGGACATTTTTTGTGAAACACAAAATTAAATATTGATAAAGACACATTATGGAACAGAGAGAGTGATAGTGTTTTTTTCTCTCTCTCTCTCTCTCTCGGTCCATTGGTGATGTCTTTGTCGGTCCCAATGTCATAAAACGAAGGCATAAATGGAGGTAACACAAACCCTACTGTCACATACCTAAAACCTACACTTTCTCCATTAAGATCCCACCTAATTTCTCATCACTCACATATAATATATCTAACTAACAATCTTACAATGTTATTGAAGAGTGGGGAAGCAAGAGGAGATTGTGTGGACCTTTTAAAGTGTGTTTATGTACCAACACCATGTGCGTTTCTGTATCTCTTGAGTTACATTTTGACAACCCGAACATCACTCTGGCCAAACGCAGTACCGCAGCCTGGACATTTTCGGTGTCGAATCTCTAAGCTACGTTGGATACATTGCTTGCAGAAGAGATGATAACATTTCACTATTACCACCTGCAAATATAACAGAAAATGATTCTTGATGATGCATGATATTGAAATATTGATGATGATTATGACAGTGATAAAAGAGGATTATTCAATCATTATGTCTGTCGCGATGGTGAGCTATAGGATTATTATGAGAATTATTACCTCTTTAGGCCGATCAAAACAAACACCACATTTGAGGATATTTTTGCAATTCTTAACCTCTTCCTGAAGTCTCACTATTGCAGCTTCTACACTCTCAGAACCTAACTCATCAAGCTCCTTATTCAACTCCATCAGCTCTTCCTCAAGCTTTTTCTTCTCACTCCTGTTCAGTAGATAGAAATTATATCAATCCGTCATTATATAGTGATCAAGTTATAAACAAAACAAAAAATCTGTTTCCATGTCTACCTTTCATCATCCAATTCCAGTTTGATGTCGTTTGTCCTCCTGCATATCTGTTCATATTCCTTCTCGGATGAAGAAACAGCCGACTTAATCCACCGGAATTCCTTCTCCGCATCAGCTAATTCCCATTTGGTTGTTTCGAGGCTGAGAGCGAGGTGACGGTCTTCTTGAATCAATTTATAAGCTTCCGCGAAACAGCCTTTCATCTGCAAACTTAAGATCATTAGCAAAGGACATTGATGAGAGAAGTTTGAGAGAATTTCAAACAACTACATAAGAAAGCTCCTCTAACCTGTTCCTCACTATGTGCAATTCTTGCTTTTAGAGTATCTACTGATGCATTAACTTGTTGGAGCTGCTTTTCCATTACTTGCTTCTCAGATAAGTGGGTATTGTAAGCATTTTTTGTCTTGACACTCTCCGAAACAAGCTGGCATCATGGATCAAATAAATAATCTTACAACTGAGGTGTTCAAAGGCTAGGTGGAGTTAAGTTCAAGCTTGGAATCACGACAAGAGTAGAAAACAGAACGAAAAAAATCCGAATCTCAATATTAAAAATGTTTAATTAACAATAGAACCTACCTTGATATTATAATCATCCCGCTCAGCCACCTGCTGTAACAAATGTTGGTTTTGTGTCTGCATGTCTTCATAGGCTTGACCGATAGTCTAGAGAAACAATGTATTGATGAGATACATGGGCATTTTCAGACTTGAGATATAATACCCTCCATAAAAAACATCAAAATGAGAAAAAATAAGCAGGGTACCTCCATTTCAGCAATGGTTGCCTCTGCCTCCTGCTCTTTAACTTTAATACCCTCCTTGAGTTCCAAGACCTCCCTGCAAATGAGAAAACAACATAAAACTGATTAATGGCCTCCAAAACAGCGAAGATAATTGAAATGATCACCCTGGATTTAGTAACATGAGAGAACATACCTCTCAGAAAGATCTAACTGAGTCCTCAATTCAGCAATTTCAGCCTTCGCAGTAGCAAGCCTTTCTTGGCAAGCAGTTTCAGTCTCATTAGCCGCTTTCACCCTCAATTCAAGAAAGTGTTCATCTAAAACGTTTTTCAGCTCTCCAGCCTGAGCATGGGCTTTCCGTTGTGATTCCTTTATTTCTGTCAATCCCCTGATATAGGGAAGCTCAAAATCTCATGTTTTCAGCAAAATCGAGAGAGCTCACTGGATAAAAATACGCTCAAATGGTACCTCTCATCATTACATTCATGAGTATAGATGCTTGCTAGATTTTGCAGCTCTGATTTCTCTTTCAGAAGTTTCTCAATCTGCAACGTTACAATTGACCATTAAGACTGTTACAGCTAAATTGTCAGGAGTTTCAGTATCCATGAATCCTAAACAATGGCTAAAGAAATACTAAGCAGGCGAAATAGAAAAGGTTGGAGAGACGCTATTATCTTGATTGAGTTATCAATGTGGATTCCATAAGAAGTCATTAGCCATAATTGGCATGTAAATTGAGCAAAACAAAATGGTAATTACCAATTCCTACTAGGTTATTTTAAAAAGGCAAACTGGAGTAGATGGTTTAAGGGACACAAAAAACACTTACTAGAGCCTTGACAGATTTAATTTCCGCCATCTGTTCAGCACATTTATCCTCTAAACCCTTCTGTTCGTCTGCCTTTGTTAGCATGAGAAAATAAACATTTCAGGGAACACACCACTAAGTTTAGTCAAATATAAAGGAAAACTATAGTAGACACAAAGCCATACATATATACAAATGAAAGAGATTCCACATTTATGCTTCAGTGTTATATCGAAGCTTTAAATAGTCAAAGCCTTTGCATAGACAGGAAAAGCACAAAAAGGTCAAAATCAAATAGTTGATACCCATATTTCCATACCCGTAGGCAATTAACTCTCATCTTTCTTCTGCTAATCTAATTAGCATTTGATCCAAGAAAAGAACACCCTATGTCACTTTATAAATTTCCTTACTAGTAATTAACGCAGTAACCAAAAGGTCAATCCACACAGCAGAAAAGTAAAACACAGTTGATGGCATCTACGATTAACAGAGAAATATTATGCCAAATGTAATCTTTGAAGCTGTGGTAGCGCTCTAACCTTGTTACTCAACGAATATCTAAGCGACTGAGCTTTTTCACGTAGGTTAAGAGCATCATGTGCAGTGTCCTTCCAGCGTTTCAACTGTGCTTCCATTATTTCCATCTCTTTAGATAAGGTTGATGCCATTGCAATAAACTCCCTTTTAATATCTTGCCGCTCTGGAACAAGGAAAACAATTTTTATGAGCAAGAGTTTAACGAGGCACATAGGCAATGTGTACTAAAATGGACTCAACATCACCAGAATCTTGTATAGCTTCTTCCATTTCGAGCTCTAATCCATTCTTTTCAACTATACAACACTGTAGCTTCTGTTCCAGCAGTTCAATTTTAGAACCAACAATGGTAGTCTTATGGTTAGCTGCCTCCAGGGATTCTGCCCTTAAATTTAGTTCCTTATCCCGTCTCATTACAAAGGACCTTTCAGCCTGTAGCAGAGGTTAGACAAGGAGAGATGGAAATTCACTCACTTACGGGGGAGAGAAACACTGGCATTTTGAATAAGAAGCTGACCTGAATGGCCTCAGTCAGAATTTTGTACCGGTCCAGTTCAGCATTCCAGTGATGGAATTGATCTTTGATCAAATTATACAGTCTAGACGAGTATATATACTGGTCATCCTTCAGTTCATTCTACATCCATTAAGCAAAACATATCACTGTCAACTGCAATTATTTCTCTCAAATATATTTTTTTCCCTATATTCTATAAATATACCTCAATATCTTGACATTGTCTTGACAGTGATATATTATCCTCTTGTGAAGCTTGGAGTTCAGACAAACGACCTTCTGCTATTATCTAAAGTAATTATTTAAAAAATGTACGCAGCTTACACGTGAGGAAGAATAAAACCAAAAATGAAAACATGAGCCACTGTATCAACGTGCTAGTTACAGTACCTTTATTTCATCAATTGAGTCCTTCAGTTCACGCAACTTCGTTTTATCTACAGGCTTCTCAGGAGAAAGGCTTCCATTAGTTATTGCTGGTGATGTTACATGAGCTTCACATGCAGCATCCTTCTGCATTTTCAGATTTATCAATTTTCTTCTATTTTCTTCAAGCTCAGCCTTGATCTCTTCCAATTGACCTTTAATAACCAAAGAACGAAATGTCATCATAATAATCACCATAAATGCTTACATCCCAGTTCCAGAATGCAAATGGAAAATGTGCCATGCTAATACAAACAAAGAACTGATTTTCTCATGTTGGCTAGAATAATGAAATATGTAACCTTTGAGGTTTTTAAGCTCGGACTGATCTGTTGAGTGGCTGCTTATATATGCCTGGATCTGCTCGGTATGTTGTTTGTGCCTCCCATTTAAAGCATCGATCATCTCACGCAAGTTTTTTGCCTCCTCCTTCATCAAATCATTAATGTTCGACAACTCAATGGTGGCATCTGAAAACAAACAGTTTGTGAATTGTCTATAGCCTTTGATGTAACATGCATCAATAACTGGCAAACCAACCCACCTTCTGCTGCTTTTACAGCATGGAAATTTTTTGATATGCTTTCAGCTTTCGTCCTCTGTGTAGCAATGGTATTCTCAAAGAGTCCCATCAACTCCATTGTAGAGGAATGACGCAAAGCAAGAGCTTCTTCAACTTTTCTTACTACCTCAACGTTGTTACTAGTATCTAAGGAATCTAGTTGCAGAAGTCTACACAGAAACGTTTCATCAGCAGCGCATGGCGGAACTGAACCTAGATTACATAAAGACAGATATTTGAACTGCTCACACAAATCTAACAGCTATTATAGATAAAGAACGAGTAAGAACTCTTATTAATACCTCGTTTTTTATCTACAATGTCTAAGTAGTTTAGAGCCTCTTGATTAGCCCCAGCACGAACTCCAAGTAATAACAGATCATCTACCAACTAAACCGTCAAAATGCACAAATAAAACCACAGACCACTGAGTTAAGCACTAAACGATGCAATTAGTCATTCGATAAAGACTGAAAAGAACATGACCACCTGAAATCCAAGTAATTGCTGACCTGGTTCCAAAGCCGGTTAACGGAGATAAGATCATCATCATAAGATGTTTGGTTGATTAGCAACTCTTCAATCCTGGTTTCAACATCGTACAACTGTTTCTTCTGAAGGTCTAACTGTTGGACTAATTTCTGATTCTGGAACTGTAAAACGGTCGCATCAGCCTGAAATAGAAACTCAAAAAGTAAATAACATGCACCAAGAAACTCACTTTTGCATAGTTCTTTATTTGCATCACTCTGAGACACCAATTATAAAGCAAACCATTGATTACAAACGCCAGAGATTTCATATGAAAGTCTTTCTAGATAACTTATTCAAACTTCCCAACATCAATTTCACATTAAAGAATAAATCCTAACGAACTATTCAATTAACGAGGATTCTCAGTCGAGAAAACTTACGCTTTTGGCAATAGGATGAAAAGGTGAAGAGTTGCGAGCCATGGCAGTCGGAGAAACGGAGTCCATAAGATGAGGCTTCTTCTGCATCGGTTCATCCGATTCTTGATTCTCCATAATTTCACTTTACAGTAACCAAAAAAAAAAACCCTAATCAAACTGATTGTTCACTCAGGCAGAAATTTAAAGTCAAAAACTTTAACACAATTCGTTGATAGAGAATCGCTAAAATGAATTCCACAGGCGTCTGGAGGCGAAGGAGGTATCGCCGGAGAATCTCCCGATATGTCTTCTAGTCGACTGATTTTTCTTATTAGCTAATCAGAGAAATCTTAAAACGGTGTCGTTATGTTATTATAGGCCTATTGGGCCTAAACGACACGGAATACTTTAAGGTGTTATAAGTTATTATGGGCTTATTGGGCCCAACAACGCATCTAAAATGTATTGTCATGAAAACGTATAGGCTTATGAAATATGAACTTTCTCAAACAGAAAATTCATTTGTTCTCCTTTTTAGTGGGTGATTTAAAACTATTCTATTGTCTTTTTTTTTAGAATTTTCTTATCTATAAATAAAACAGTAAAATAGTAATATATATAACATTTATCACAAAAGAAATTATAGAGATCTTAAGAAAAAGAAAGGAAATGGTAAAAAGTAACATTATAACTGGTTTTAACATTCGTTTGATTATCCTTATGATTTATGATTCGATCTATTTACTTGTATGTTTTGATTTAATAATTATGTGTCTTTTCATATGAATCCATATGAACTTCTTTCTTGTTAAAGAATATTTTTTGTATTTGAAATTTAAAGCATCTATAAAACCTTCCACCAATAATTGCTTTATTTATTTATTCCATTTTTGTTGTAATATGAGCATAAATTGGACAAACGCCTCATTTATTTTTATATACTTTATTTTCAAAATTGATATGTGTATATACTAAAATAAGATATGTGTTTTTTTGTCAAATGGATCGGATTAATTCTTTTAAAATTTTATAACAATAGTTGTTTTCAGTACATAATCACTTATATTACATCAAATAATTTATATACTTATATAATTATATCATTATTCTTTTATCGTTGACAAAAAAAATAGAATACCTAATATATCATTATCTTTAAAATTCGAATTTCTATTATCATCTCTAGCCTAATGATTTTTTTAAACAATTATATATCAACTTAAGTTAGTAACACTATATATTTTCTTGTTTTATCAATTAATAGAGTTCATTTCACTTGATTAGAAACACTAGTTTATGAGTTTGACTTAACTGTCTTATCTCTTTAACACATGTCTAATCCTATAAGCATAGGCTTTTCTCTTCTATCACACTCAATCTTATCATCTTACAGGAAATCATCAGAATGAAAAATCTTATTTTCGAATTCAAACTTTGGATCTGAATGTTTTCCAGATCAAATACAAATTTTTTGCAGTCCAAATCATCTCCAAATTGAAATCACCATTCACCTATTAAAATGCAGTTCAAAATAATAACAATAAAATAATAAATAATTAGTTGCAGATCAAAACAAAAGAGAAAAGTGGATCTACATTTACCTCATTCTTTACTTTTTCTCTTCTTCTTTTCTTCTTTTTTTGTCTTTTCATTTATAATTATATGCACCTAAATAGTTACATTTATTAATTAAAAATGAGTTAAATATTTCTACTATTTTCTACAAATATATATATATATATAATATTCTATTTTTTAATTATGTTACCTATTATATACTCGTTCGGTTTAATTTTAAGTTGATTTTATTCGAATTCGGTTTGATTCAGATCCAAATTTAGAGAACAAAAAATTATCCAAATATTCAACTATCCAAAAAATCCTAAAATAAAAAACAAATACCTGAAAAATATCTGAAACATAATTGAATACTTAAATATTTAAAAAATATTTAAAAATATCAAAAATTAATCATAAAATACTCTAGAAAAACCTAAAAAGTACTATAATATTGGGTTTTTTAGTATTTGTTAGGTTCTCGGTTCGGATTTGGTTTCGGATTCAGGTCCAAAAATTTAAGAACTGTTTGGATATTTAGATAGTTCAGGTTTGGATTCGAGTTTAGATAACAAATGTAAGATAAAATATTTCTAATTTGTTATGAGAAAACCAAAATACTCAATTTTAGTTTTTATTTTTTATTTTCTAAGTGGTCTTCATGATTTGCAAATGTTCTGGATAATCTGCATTTTTTGATCTGCATTCACCCTTCAAAGCTTTTGTACCAGTAACTTTACTATGCTCACCGCTCTCTTGAAATTTCAAAATCTCAATTACTTACCGCTCTCTTACTCTCCATTTTCTTCTTCTTCTGAAATCCTACTTTCTTTCTTTACAGCAAACATATTTCATCAGAGACCACAGAGCACAATATGTGTTCTTCACAATCCCTTAAAAAATGTCATATGCACATCCATTCAAACATGCACACGACAAACATACATTATGCATACATTGAATTTATACATACATACACATACATGAACCCATACATCCATACATCAATGTAGTTATACACACATATGTGCATACTTCGTTACTTCTTTGCTTCTTTCCTTTACATGTGTTCGTCTTTGTTTGTTTCTTCCTTGTACGCTTGTTTGTATGCTTGTTTTTTCTCTCATGTTTCTTCTTTGCTTCCATGATTGTTTCTCTTTGGTTCCTTTTGTGCTTGTTTGTTTCTTTCCTTTGTGTGCTTGTGTGTTTTTCTCATGTTTCTTCTTTGGTTCCATGATTGTTGTTTCCCTTGGTCCTTGTGTGCTTCTTTGTTTCCTTCTGTTGTGTGCTTCTTTGGTTCCATGCTTTTGTTTGCTTTCTCTTTACTTGATTTCTGTGGTTCCCTACTTTCTATTCTTACTTACATACTTACATGATTCCTAATTACTACTTATTTGATTTCTTTTTTGGCACTTAACTTGCTTAATTAAATCTTTTGAAAAATTCTGAGACTATTATGAATCATTTCTAAATTGGTTTCCCAAAACTGTCTCAGGCCTACGAAGTATCACGGAGCATAACACTGGAAATTTGGAGAGGAGCAACAAATACTTCTACAAGACAAATCCGGGTTTTTTAGTTTTATGTCACAGCTTTATTTATAATATGAGCTATGATTTCCATTTTCTGATGAACTTATTAATCATCTACTTTATGTGTTTTGCATGTTAGCAACATGTGTCTGCAG
Organism: Lepidium didymum; assembly: GCA_963920545.1. Lineage (NCBI taxonomy): Eukaryota > Viridiplantae > Streptophyta > Magnoliopsida > Brassicales > Brassicaceae > Lepidium > Lepidium didymum. The sequence continues at coordinate 24,519,438 of OY986993.1, read as the reverse complement.
GCAGAAGGTGGAGATGGCACAAGGGCAAAAGCAAGATGGAGCAAACACCATTTGATTATCTTCTTTTTCAGGTCTTTTCATATTCGAATGCAGACTTATATGCACATATTCAAGTTCTTAATGAGTTATAAAAGTCTTTTATCTTCTTTCATTTAGGTGATGGTGGAGATGGCTGAAGGTGGAGATTGCAGAAGGGTTTAATTAAAGCAAGATTCAACAAACACAATTTGATTATCTTCTCTTTTTTCAGGTCCTTTCATATTCGAATTCAGACTTATATACACATATTCAAGTTCTTAACGAGTTACATGAGTGTTTTATTTTCATTCATTTAGGTGATGGTGAGGTCAGTTCTGAAAAAACTGGACAAGGATGTGAGCTTACTAAGAAAACTCTTTTGTGATTCAACACAAGTAATATTCATTGTAATATCATTCTTTACACTAGGACATATTTCAATCACTGGTACTAAATTTTGGTGTATGTATGAGGTTGCTGCAGGTAGATTTATATCTAGATTGGTGCTGAAGATGTTCACAGGAGAGTAACCTCTGGATTCCATTTTTAGTTTCAGGTAGTCTTCTTCAATCTCGTGCTTCATATCTCTATGTAAATATGTTTCTTTGATTCTTTTTCATGTTCATTGTTTCTTTGCTTGTGTGTTTACTTGTTCTCTTCTCTACTTTTTTGCTTGACTTGTCTTCCTTACATGTTTGAGTTGCTTCTTTGATTGCTTTTGTACATTGTTTCATTGTTTTTCTCTGATTTGTTTGCTTTATTACATTCTTAAATTTTTCTGCTTTGTTAAATTCTTGTTCTTTAATTTTTTTTCTTTTTGTATTGTTTGTTTTTTTCTTTTTGCTACATGATTCACTTCATTACTCCCTCAACTTGCATTTTATTATCCAATGTAAATTAAATAGAGAAAATATGTATTACATTCAAATTTTTGTTATTTTAGTGCAAATATCATTATTACATTCAAATATGTAATTACGATTATTATTATTACCGTTATGTTTTTTTCACCTTTTTTTTTTGTTATGATGATTAAATACATTTTATGTAATTGAGACTCGAGATTATGGGCTCGTATTTTAACCGGCTTCACTTTCTTCTATAGACAAGCCCACGGCCCACTAATATAGGTAATGATAAATATAAATATATATAATGGTGAAGTATTTTCAAAAACTTGTTACCGTATATATATAATGGTGGAAGGTTTGTCCCTTCTTCTCCGGCGGCGGCTAAGTCTTTCACCTAAGGTTTCAAAATTAAGTTTTCTGGGCCGTTCTTGGGCCTCATGCTTTCGGTCAACAAGAGTTAGGGTATAGATCTTTCTTTTTTTACCTTTATTTTTCTTTTAATTCTTTAGTTTTTTTAATTGTTGGTTACAGTATGTGTACTTTCTGATGTGGCCTCCTCTGTAAATAAATTTTTTAATACAAAAATCCTTTAACAAAAAAATACATTGTACGTGTTTTAGCTTTATGCACCTACTTCCTTTTTATTAAATATTAATCATGAATTCTTGCTACAAATTCTTTTTTAGATATCTATTGTATCTTATGTATCAAATTTAATATTTGGTGTAATTCAAGATAATATCCTCATCCTATATAATAATAAAAATTAACCATAATAATGAATTTAAGTGTATAGTTTGTTATTTTTACAATATTAAAAAAATTGATTTGTATAACTGGTTCAAAATAAATACACCAACTTCAACTGTTCCCCTGTTTTTCTGGTCACAATTCAACTGTTTAACTAACCTAAAAGTGTCAAATGTTTCTGATTTTCCGAAATCAAATCACATTCACATTTATTGCTTCTAGACTAAACCTCAAAAGTCAACATTAAACTGACACAAAATTTCAGCTATTAATTTTCTTTTTATTAAGGCTCGTTGAAAATTTCAGGACAAAATAGTACTCATGAACCAATTTTCAAAATTACACGTTCATATATTATTTGTTCCACATATATAATAATCAAAATGAAAAAGAAAAAAAAGTTAAAGTTAAATTTTATATTAAATATTCTTGGTGATGGACCACTAAGGGATAATAATAATAATGATCATGTCACAAAAGGACACATATTAAAGAGAAAATTATGTGGCTTTTACATATTCCAGACCTGTAAATAAATTTAGCTTTGCATAAATTAATAAACTATATAAAATTCACCAAGAAATAGGTGGCTCATTTGGCTTGCTCCTGATGTAGCTAGGCACCAGGTAGAGAGTTCGAATCCCACTAGCTCTAATTTGAGCATTTAGGTTATAGATCAGGTCTTGTTGATCCAAATCTAATGAGTAAAGTTGAAAAAAAAAAAAAAAATTCCAAATTTCGTGGGCTAATATTATTGAATGGAGGAGTGATGGGTCCAAGGAGAAGAGAAAGTAAAGGATGTGGGCACGCCTAGAGGTCTTTTTCTGATGAAGTCAGGCACTCTCTAAAAGTCACTATTAACAAAATAAACATTTATGTATCTATATTTTGAATTTGGAAAATAATCTTGCCGAATTCCACTAATTTTCCGGATATAAAAATTTATCAAATATTTTTATGTAAAATATTTAGATTTAAATAATTGAAATATATGACATTATACTAATAAACATTTTGCATCATTCAAATAAATTTAGAAATTTAAAACTGACTAACTTCAGAAACCTAAGATATAAATTATTATCTATCTACTTAGACATCATAACTAAGATAGAAAAATAGTTTATATAATATTTTTCTTCTAAAAGACTATGAAAACCACTAAACTATGCGTCTTTCCACGAGACATACATGTTTTGCTATTAAGTTGGTAGGTAATATATAACCTATAAACATTCAATATATACCCTTTATCAACAAAAATAAAAATCAATATTCATATTATTCATATTCGTATTGAAGGATTTAGTTGGAGGAAAATAAGTCTTCCGAATGGAGTTAAGATTTTTATATACACACAAAAAAAAGTAAATGGAATGAAACTTTGTCGAAGAAAACAAGAGAAAGCAAAAGTATGATAGATATTGCAAAGAGAAAAAATGAAAGCGTGATACCGACTAAAGAAGAGTCAAATATACCACATTTTAAATTCACTAATGGCATAATCCTCCATTATTATTCAAAATTTATATAATTTGTAAGAAACGAATAAACAGATTGTGAAATGATTAACTTGTTTTGTCATCCAATAAATATGATACCAATCTGCAGAATCATTTATCCTTTGCAATCATTTTTTGAGAAAGATATCTCAAGTATCTTTAGTCGTGTTGTTAAATACTCATATCTACCATTTTTGTTAGAATATAAATTTTGAGTAATATATAAGTATATAATAATTTTGAGTAATATATAAGTAGATAATAATTTTTTTGGTTGAATTAATTTTGATTATAAATTAGACTCATACTAATATGGTATTAAAAATCATACATCCATCCGATATTAGAATATTTAGTCCTACAATCTTCACGTTCTAAATGTTAATTTTTGGACGTGAAATTGTTTTTGTTAAAATATGAATATTTTATCTTAGTTCGATTTGCGATTATTGGTCAGCTCATAAATATAAGTATATGATAAAAAAAATTTTACTAAATTTTAGAGTGAGTTAGGCTTATATTCTATCATCATTCCATGTCAAATAATTACGTAATTTCTTTGTAAAAAATAATAATAATAATAATTACGTAATTTCATTTTTCATATGATATAATTTAAACTTTGAATTATGAATCATAATATTGTGGTAGTACACACACAAAAAAATTATTAAAAGCAAAAGTATTGTGAGCTTAGACTTCACCGTAAATCATACGAATCGATGACGCAATGATTATGACACATGAAATACACACCAACCTTCAACACTTGTTAAAACCTTGTCTATTTCTTAGTCAATGGTCTTTAACCAATTCTCAAAAATTAACCAAACCCATCAAATTAAATTAATAAAATACAAAAAAATATTACTTCTAGAAACATGTTTAAAACTCAACATCTACCTATATATAAACAACATAACAAATCTTGCTCTATCACAAACAAATCATTCATAGAGTAAACCAAAACCACAAACTATGGCTAAACTCATTTTCTTCCTAACCGTCCAAATCCTCCTCCTCGCCGTCGTTTCTTCTACCGGAGACGGTGAAGACTTCGCTAGAACTATGGACCGTAAACTTCTTGGTCTTCATAGAAAAGAGAAACTAACTCATTTCAAAGTCTATTGGCACGACATCTTAAGTGGTCCAAACCCAACTTCTGTCATGATTCAACCACCGGTTACAAACACTTCTTACTTCGGAGCTATCTCCATGATCGACAACGCTTTGACGGCTAAAGTTCCGATGAACTCAACTGTATTGGGCCAGGCCCAAGGCTTTTACGCAGGAGCAGCCCAAAAGGAGTTAGGTTTTTTGATGGCTATGAATTTTGCTTTTAAGACAGGGAAATATAATGGAAGTACTATAACGATTCTTGGTCGGAATACGGCGATGTCGGAGGTTAGAGAAATGCCGATCATCGGAGGAAGTGGGCTTTTCCGATTTGCTAGAGGTTATGTTGAAGCTAGGACTAAGTGGCTTGATCTTAAGACCGGTGATGCGACTGTTGAGTATAGTTGTTATGTATTGCATTATTGATGTTTAATCGTATTTTGGTTGTTTTATATATATTTAATTTGATGTGATATTTAATAAATGAGATTTTAATAAACTATAGAGTAATAAACTAATATTATCATGAAGTAAACGAAAATATGTATGAGGTAACATTTGTTTTCTTTCTTAGGATTTTGGCTTTATTATTCATGGTGTGTGGTGGACTGGAGTTGTTGTGTCGGTTACTTATTTTAATAATATCTATAATTTTGATTTTTTACGATAGAATTGTTTGTAACATTTGATATTATGGTTTTTTATTAACTTTCAGTGGTTTAATCTTAAATACCATATTATTGTTAGTCATAAATTCAATTACACTAGGAAAATATGTAAAATATTTTAAATATAATATAAAATGTGACGAGGAAAGTTCGAACTAAGATAATGTATTATTGTTATTCTAAGTTATCTTTTGCTCTACCATTACACCACAATCGTATTGACTTATATTAAAATTTGTGTAAAACAATCTTCATATTTTTCATTAGTTTTAAATTTTTATATTTTCAATGTTTTAATAATAGATTTGAATTTGAGAGTTTTTATCTGAAGAATTATTTCTTATAATTTTGAAAACTGATGATAATAATGAAATAGTCTATTCATATTTTATCAATTTAGCACAAAATACGAATTGAGATTATATGTCATCTTTTTTACATTTTGGGACCTACATTATAAAGTGGTCGGAACAAGAATTATGGACACGTTTGGACACATAATAACTTTGACGACTAAGGGGAGTAAGGATTCAACCTCATTTGTTTACAATCTGGTCAAGATTTCATCTGTTACTACACAAACATGTATGGTTTAAATCATGTTGATGAAGAAATTGAGTTGTGCCTTTTATCTCGTAAGACACTTCACCTTTTTTGGCGTGGATGATAAAGCCATGATCGTTGAATGGATACTATAACAAAGAGATCTTTTTACTTTCAAACCGATGATGTCTCGAGCCCAGAAAAACAAGACGGTTAAGCTCGTTGGCAATGTATGGATCATGCCAGTTTAAACAAGGGTCTGATCATATATGACTCATTTGGTTATGATCGAACATTGCATGAAAACTGTGGTATTGCAAGCAATATTTCACTGATAACCGTGAATTGTAATATACCAAAGAAAAAAGACATGGAAAACTAAAGGAATTTAGGCAGTTAGTTCAAAAACCTGTTTAAAATTCAGGACCTCTCGGATCTGATACAAGATGACAAACAACGATAAACCTCGGGTTTTGTTAACATTTTATGTCTTATATCATCCCCAAAACTTGTTGCAAGATGAAATGCTGTCATAAAGGCATGGAAATACCTGCAATTTCAGATGAAATGGTTATATTCAAATACACTGAGCTAAGCAACAAGTCCATATCAATATATAGCTTCGTTAAATGAAAGTGATGCTTGAGTCATATACCAAGTACTAATTATGAAGAATGTGCCAAAGTATTGAGAACCAAGGTTTTTGATTCATGATTCATGAACATGGAGCTGCTAGAACACGCCAATCATAAGCCAACAATTTCAATCAATTGTAAGACTTTACATGAAAAGTAACAAACTAATAGTATAAAAGCTAGAAAAGAACTATCCTTGGTAAAGAGAAAGCATGGATCAAAAACCTTGTTCATCTGTCATCCACAAAGTCGATTCAAAAGGCGGTCACAAAAAGCAAAGCTATTATAATCAATGAGGCTTTTGTTACTGCTAAAACCGCAGGTCTCAAAAATGGAAGTATGATGACATAGTATTTCAATATAATCACCAAAACGTCGAATACCGGCAAAGAAGGAATCAAAATCAACCAAAGATAAAAGATACAACTGCAACGCCAAGAAAAAATAGAATGCAGATCTTGTAGATATGCAAAATGTAACAAGTCCTCATTCTTCAATCCAGAAACAAACAGAATGCTTAATTATTTTCTTAAATGCAATCAGAATAACAATAGAGAGAGAGAGGAAGAGGGAAAAGACTGACCTTGAGGAACTAAACCCCAGTTCTTAGATTCAACAGACAAACTTGATATCAATCTGGCAGATGCTATAGCACTGTGTAGTGGAAACATCGATAAACAGCTACTTAGCTCCACTGGTAATCTGTTAAAACTATTTCCATTAAAATCCAATCAAAAAACGCAAATTTCCATAATTAAGATGAGTTTGCAGCTAATTTTGAGATAATGATGACCACAACAATCAAACCAACGTCCATAATTCCAGATGCAAAACTTATGAACAGACCAATAAATTTCCAAAAGTTTGAACCTTTTAATCAGTAGTACCAATTAACATCGAAATTCATGAGAAACACTGACCTAAAAGATTGATTGATACGGGAAGTTGCTGAGGATGGAGATGAAGATTTAATGGGAGAGGGTAACGAAGAAACGTGAACATTATTCGTCTTGCTAAGCTTCTGGCTTAAAGAATGTATCTTAGATGATAATCTGCAGACTTTAGAAGAAGCCATTTGAAGGAAGGAGTCGAAGAAAAGAGTGATTGACCGAAGAAGATGCAAAAAAAAAGGCATACATTTTAGGGTTTAAAGGTCTTGGTGATATTTACGGGTCGGGTCAAACAGATGGGTGGATTATCCAAAAAGGAAGGGGAAGTGGATAATCTAAACGTCGTCGTTTAATGAAAAGTGTTAAAAGACATATTTATTATACAAGCCCACAAACCCATCATTATGAGACAATTTAAGTCCATGATGTTAGTCCATTATGAACAAATAAATAAATAATCCACCAAAATACAAAAGTGTTATTGTTAAATAATTAAATAAATGTGTATTGGGATACAATTTTTATTTTTTTTAAACAATATTTAGCATAACAAGGGTAATGTTAAAACTTATGCATAAGACAAAACAAGGTTCAAGATTGCAAGACAATGAATCACCTTGAATTGTGAACATTTATATAAAACTTTGTCGTTTTTGATCCCTAATATTTATATATTCTTGTGTGGCACACACATGCATTAAACTAATCACTCCCTAATCCTTCCAAAAACCTAAACTTTTGTCATTTACTTCAGAATTTTTGAATTAAAAGAGGTGATTAGCATGAATATTAATCTAGTCCTTGTGCTAATATTTGTTGTCGTGCTAACAGCCGCCGATATAAAACGTTGTCGTTTTTATTCGAATAATTTTTTTTATATAAAATATAATTAGATTGATGATGCATAGCCAAATTTATCCAATTGAAGAAATGTGAAAATTGAATTCATCACTTGGTATAGTATAGCAAGCTAATTAGTCTTACTGATATTTTGAATAATTTTTTAAAAAGATTTTATAATTTTTCCTAATAATTTTTGTGTATCAAAAAATATATTTTTTCCATTAATGAGCTTCTCAAAGAAATGTGACAAGACAAGAGTGAAAAGAGCCGTAAATATTTAACAATCGAAGAAACACAGCGTATTATGGTCCTGTGATTGTGACTTCTCTGAACTCTATCACTGACACACACTTGAATTTCTTTTGTTAACTTCGAAAAATGATAATTTGTACAATCATACAAAAAATCGTTACAATTACATCGTTTGTACAACATTTGTGGTTTTTGTTGTTATTGATGTTAAAGCCACATCCATTCCACTGTATTCATACTACTGATTTGCTGCAATGCAACCATCGGACTGTTTAGAGAACCCAACGATTAGATTTGACCAGACTGGTTCACATGTGACTACGCATTTGTTTTGTGGCCATTTTCAAACCATTACCATCTAGTTTTGAACTGTTTCTATCTATTTGTCTTTTTCAAATTACAGTACAATGCTTACCCAGATATAGATAGTACTCACTTTTTGATCCTTTGGAAATTATATCATGACCTTTCTTAGAATTTCCATAAATCCATGTTAATAAAAAAAAGAAAAATATTGACTCTAACAATATTTTCTCATAACTTCATTTAAGCAACCAAGCAACGGCCTCGTGATAAAAATTGGTTTGAGGCGAAATGTAAATCTATCTGGTATAAGTTTGATTTTTACCTGAAACTAAATTGTTACCGTATAATCAAACGAAGATGAAATCATGTCTATTGACCAAAAAAAAGAAAAAAAAGAGTCATGTCTTGTTAGATCTTACTAAAAAACTTGGAGTTACTTTCTGAAGATAAGTTGGACCTCACTTCAAGAACTGATATATTTGAAAGTTGGTAATATTTAATTACCCTTATATTATTAGTATTTTTTTTTTGTCATTAATTAGATCAACATAATTGATTTATAGCTTAAAATTTCCATATAATCTATCAAATGTAGTGAGGATAGATCTAACTTTTAATGTCACACTTATTAGCTTAGCTTGATCATCCTAATTATATTTCTATTTTTGTTAATTAATATTTAAATTTTCATGAAAACGAATAAACATTGGGAATGACAAAAATAAAAATAAAAACAATTTCTTTTTTACTACATAAAATGACCAGAAAGATAAATTTTGTTAACATTTCATAGCATGTTGGATCGTTCAACATTCATGTAAACATATCAATTCAGTCAGTGATTTAAGGGTTTTTGGTTTCACTGTGTTGACAAAACAAGAACCCTAAAAAGCTGCTTACACATTTTCGCGCTTTTCCTCTTGTTTGTATCTGAGCAAGCATTTATTTATGCTGTTTCTTCTCTATATATTTTTTTTTTACACTGTCTTGTTTCTATCTCTATAAACGTGCTTTTCATTTCAAAAGCACAAAACTCTCAAGTCAGACTAAACATATCGAAATCAAACAATGCTTCAAGTAAGATGATACTTATTTAATAAACTTTCTGTTTTTTCTTGTATCTTCTCCCTTATCTCTCCTCGTTTTCATGGCCGTAATATAATGTATGAGTGCTTACTTGGTGAGAAATTTTGTATTATAGTTGAAATAGTGTAGTTGTGATCACATGATTGACGAAACTATTGATATATTATAATCAATTGTTTTGTATTTTAGTAAGGACTTAATCTCTTATTTCTCTGCAAAATCTTGTTCAAAAGAATAGTTATTTTCAGTTTTTGAATTATTCCGTATCAAAATATCATTTTTAATTCGTTCTCTTATTATAGGTGTGATTTTGATGACTGATAGAGAAGATCAAAGTAGAGAAGTTTGCCTTTTCTATTGTTGAAAGGGTTTTAGATCCAAAAGATAAGGAAGTGGCTTCATTTCTTGTCTGTCTGTTGAGAAACATTTGACTCAGTGATTTGACTAAAAGAGACTAGATTTGAGTGATTGGATTGAGAGGATAAGCATCTCTGTGGACCTTTGGGAGATTTTCAGCTTGAAGTTTTATTTTTTTATTAGAAGGGTACATTCGATTGATTTTGTTGGGAATCTCAAAAGTGGGATTTTTTTTGGTTCCGGGTTTTGTGAGTTTAGTGAATGGGAGGGGGTGAGTGAGAGGTCTTTTCACGTCGATGAAATTTGTATCCATCTGCAAATCAGGCAGTGTGTGTTTGGTCTGAATTTGTCGTGCTTTTTCAACTTGCCATAATAATGCAATCATATCTACTGGATCTATCTCTCCTGGAAGCTACATTTTCTCTGAGGGTCATTTAAAAATCAAATCTTCTTGGGAAAAGAGGAATCTAAAGAAGGGTTTTTGCATTTTTCTCTTGAATGATGAGTAGAAAGCAGGAGAATAGATTAAGTTCTAATGGGACTGAGAATGTTGTTGTTGCTGTTAAAGCATCTAGAGAGATTCCAAAGACAGCATTGGTTTGGGCTTTGACTCATATTGTTCATCCTGGAGATTGCATTACTCTGATTGTTGTTGTCACTCACAATGCAGGTACTTTTTTCTTCCATGGTACTAAATAAGTAAAAGAGATTAGTTTGGTCTGTTGGATTCATGATCTTGTTTGTCTTGTCTTTTATGACGAAACTGATAGGTCGAAAGCTATGGACTTTCCCGAGGTTTGCTGGAGATTGCGCAAGTGGTCATCGGAAGTTGCATTCTGATGCAATTCCTGAGTTAAAGAGTGATCTCACTGATACTTGTTCTCAAATGATTCTCCAGCTTCATGATGTCTATGATCCAAACAAGGTTATTTATAAGGCCATCGTCTAAATGATGATATATTGAAACATCAAAAGTTATACTCATGCTTTGATTTCTCTTTATTTCTATGAAAGGTTAATGTCAGGATCAAGATTGTTTCTGGATCACCATGTGGTGCTGTTGCGGCTGAGGCCAAGACAATGCAAGCAAATTGGGTAGTTCTGGATAAGTAAGTGAATAAGCTGAGTTCAAATATTTAATTCCTTAGACTTTACTCTGTGTGTGGTTGAATGATTCATTTACAGGCACCTTAAGCATGAAGAGAAGCGGTGCATAGATGAGCTACAGTGTAACATTGTGGCTATGAAGCGTTCTCAGGCAAAAGTCCTGCGCTTGAAGTTGGTCGGGTCCCCAACAAAGGAACCAGAATTAGAATCTGAAAAGAACAAAAACAGGTTGTTAGATTCTGTTAAAGCTGTAGTTACAACAACTCCATTGAGCAGTCCTGAGGTTGAGACATCATTCACAGGAACAGAAGCTGGGACTTCGTCAGTTTCTAGCTCTGACATCGGAACATTATCTCCTTATTTCACAGTTGAAGTGAAAAAGGATAAAGTCTTGGTCATCAAAGAGAATGATGAATCCGATTCTGATTCAGAAAGCGAAAATCTATCACTACCTTCCACAAGTAGGAGATTTCAGCCGTGTATATCAGAATATCTTGGCACTCATCGTCTCTCCTTACAGGAATCCGAGGAAAGGCTATGGAAAACTGATGATAAAGCTGCTCAACTAGCTACTAAAAAGGATTTGCTTGAGAACATGTCTAAGCTTAATGCTGGAGAAGAAGCAGCTATGTCAAGTAAAAGAAGTGACTTGGAGGAGTTTAGTGGAAAGTTGAGAGAAACAATTTCGGTATCACGTAATGCTCCTTCTGTTCCACCTCCTCTGTGTTCTTTCTGTCAGCACAAAGCGCCTGTATTTGGAAAACCGCCAAGGTCTTTCTCCTACAAAGAGTTAGAGCTAGCAACAAATGGGTTTTCACGAGCTAATTTCTTAGCAGAAGGTGGATTTGGATCTGTTCATAGAGGTGTATTACCTGAAGGCCAGATTGTAGCAGTAAAGCAACACAAAGTGGCAAGTACACAAGGAGATGTAGAGTTTTGCTCTGAAGTAGAAGTTTTGAGCTGTGCTCAGCATAGAAACGTGGTTATGTTAATTGGTTTCTGCATCGAAGATACCAGAAGACTCTTAGTCTATGAATACATATGCAATGGATCATTAGACTCTCATCTATATGGTAAATAGAGCTCCAAGTTAGTTAATTTAACAAACTCTAAACTAGAGTTAACTAATTAACTTTCATAATATGTCCATTCAGGTCGCCATAAAGATACTTTGGGATGGCCTGCAAGGCAAAAAATAGCAGTTGGAGCAGCTCGAGGTCTTCGATATCTTCATGAAGAATGTAGAGTTGGTTGCATTGTTCACAGAGACATGAGACCTAACAATATACTAATCACTCATGATTATGAACCATTGGTATATACATATAAATGGCCACAACAATAAAGTTGCTTCTTGATTCTGTTTTTGCTTGATTCTGTTTCTTTTCTTCTGTTAGGTTGGAGATTTTGGCTTAGCTCGGTGGCAGCCTGATGGAGAGCTCGGTGTAGACACGCGTGTGATAGGAACTTTCGGGTAAGAAACTGTGTTTGGTTTGAATCATCACTCTCTAAAACTCAAGAATGTTACAGTTTTATCAATCACTGTGTTTGGTTTGTTGTAGCTATTTGGCTCCAGAATATGCTCAAACTGGACAAATCACAGAGAAAGCTGATGTATACTCGTTTGGGGTTGTATTAATTGAGCTAATCACTGGTCGTAAAGCCATGGATATCTACAGACCAAAGGGACAACAATGTTTAACTGAATGGGTACATCTTAAAGTTTCTGTTGCTCATTTTGCAAATTGAATCCAATAAGTTTCTGTTCTTTTCCTTAAGCTAATTTTTCAATGTTTTTGTGAGCAGGCAAGGTCTTTATTAGAAGAGTATGCAGTTGAGAAATTGGTTGATCCAAGACTTGAGAATCGATATTCAGAAACAGAAGTCATTTGTATGATTCATACAGCTTCATTATGTATACGTAGAGATCCACAATTACGTCCTCGTATGTCTCAGGTAAAGATAATCACCATTCTTCATAACATATTCATTCTCAAGTCAAAGCAATAGCATCAATGTGTTTGGCCTGTGTTCTTTTGAAGGTGTTGCGTTTATTGGAAGGAGATATAGTAATGACTGAAGTTTCAGGCAGATTCAGTGCAAGATTATCTATTGAGAGAAATCATTAAAACAATTAGTAGTGTTTGCTACTAATTAGAATCGAATTAAGGTGAAAAATTGGTGTTATGTGATTAGCTAAGCAGTTGATCATTACTAAAATAAATTTTTTGGTAATAAAATGATGTAATAGCGAATTTGGATTAGGACTAAATGAAGTAATTAACGAACAAAACATATTTACTCACAGAATTGTAAAAAAGTCAACAAGTTAAACACATCAAAGACTTTTTCTCAATCACAATACAATCTCAAACATACAAAAAAGAAAAGAAAAAAGAAATTCGTTTTATGACGAAGGGTATGACGTCAGCCCTGAAGTTTCAGTCGCCGCCACAGCTTCTTCATCGAGAAACAAATTATCACTTCTTCTAACCACCGCATGAATCAGAACCAACACGGCAGCGGTTAGCAACGATCCCAGAATATTCGATGTTGCGTGAGTCAACAAAAGCAAAACGATCGTTAAAACCGATAAAACAATCAGGACCGTTCGATCGTCGATCTGATGACGGAAAACTTTAAGAGGCTCATCGCGAAGGAAATAGAGGAAGATCCAGAAGACGACTAAGATGGCTAAAACGATTAACGAGGTTGGATGATAGATTAGACTAACGAAGAGAATGAAGAGAACACCGATTGCGTAATTAGCTCTGAAATAGCCGAGATTCGTCTTGATTCTTGAGATCGCATCGAAGAAACCGTGAGGGAGTGTCATGGAATCGAAATCGAACATCACTTTCCATGGGCGGCGCGTGGCGAGACCGGATTTAATACGGTGTTTAGCGCGTGAGATGTATTCGAAATCAACCGCCGGTGACGGATGAGACGACGTCGGAATCGCGCCGTATGTCGTCATTTGTGTTGTTATGCGTCTGAGATCGGAGAGAGAGAGAGAGGGGATTTGTTATAGATTTTGCTCAGTCTCTGATGGATTATGTAGTGTTGTAGATATAGGGTCTAACCGGTAACTAAAGCGAGAAACTTTTTAATTCCACAATTACGAGGTTAATGCAAGGAATCAAAGAATGTAAATAACGTGGAATAATGATGAATTTGTTTACTAGTATCAATATATGTGTAATAAGTTTAGTTTTCGGTGAAAACTTATCTTTTCTTTAAGCATATGGATTCAAAAGTTACTATTATGTCTAAAACTTTTATTAGATAATCAAAACTATCCGGAAGAGTTTTCAGGTTATGATTTTTTAAACTAATTTATAACAAGAGACATATTTCATGTTTTGAACTTTAACCTTTAGACCAAAAAAATTATTTTAACACATAGTTTTATGTTTCTAAATTCATGAGTTTATGAGAAAATTTAATATATACACCACGATTTATATTTGTGTTATTTGAAAATTTTAATTTTTCTAGAACAAATGGTGTAGCGTATATGTAAACAATATGAAAATTAAAAAATCAATTATATGATGATTTTTATTAGTTAATTATATTAACCAAAACAAACAATAGATGTATGATCACTCTCGTATTTTACTTATTTTGATTTGGATTCGGTTTCGCTCGAGTTCCAATTTTTATTTTTGGTATATGAACCTAGCATCAAGGGTTCAACCCACTACATGAGATAGATTAAATGGAGTTATAAAGCAAACTTTGGCTATAATTAAATTTTATCGATCTAATTATTAGAAAAAGAATTCCGCCAGATTTTTCATTCAGCAAAATTCAGCTGTTGCCATTTGATTTTAAATAATTCTGCAAGATTCCGCGTTAAAAAAAATTCTACTAGATTCCACATTCAGCATAATTTCGCAGTAACCATTTACAGCCATAAATATAACAAACATGTCCATAAAAAACTTAGATATATACCAAATTAACACATAAATGCTTTTTTTTTGTAATTAATTCATTTATCTGTACTTTCCAAATATTACATAATTTTTCTCTTATCAAATCAAATTTGTTTAAATTGTCTTAATAATCAGCATCACAAAGACTAGGCATCTAGAACAGATTTTCTATGTCATTGTCAAAATATAAAACAAATAATTACTCCACACAACATTGTTTATATATTTTCATATTTACAAAGACCACCATATATTTTTATATTTATCAATTTTAGTCCCAAACTTAAGCCGAATGCTTGATTTGCATTCAAAGACACTTCACCTTCAATTTTTATTTCATGTATATGGTTGAATGTTTTCTTTAAGATTTTCCATGGAGAATGCCACAAGTTTTACCAAAAACATATACAAATAGATATTTATGGATACAACCTTGTATAATTGACCTTCAAAGAGAATTTACTCTCATTCACTTAAGATCCAATTTGAATTAAGAGAAGATGAAGCTTGAAGAACAGAAGAAGTTCTTCCATGGAACACTTGAGACTACAATTTTCGATGCAACATCTTCTTCTCCTTCATTCTCTTGCAATGTAAGTCCATATAATTATCTGATTATGATTGATGTTATCATTGCTTTCATTCTCGTGGGCTTATTGGTTATATATTGCAGTGTATATTAACAAAGCCAAAACCAGCTTACGTGACCATCAAGATAAACAAGAAGAAAGTCGCTAAGACAAGCTCAGAACACAATCGTGTCTGGAACCAGACATTTCAGATCCTCTGTGCACACCCGGTTTCAGACACAACCATCACCATCACGCTTAAGACTCGGTGTTCTGTTCTTGGAAGATTCTACATATCTGCAGAACAGTTTCTAAAGTTTAATTCATCAATCATCAATGGAAACTTCCCACTGATTTCAGAAAATGGGTCAACGAAACCAAACTTGAAGCTTAAGTTTCTGATATGGTTCAGACCGGCTTATCTCGAATCGGGATGGTGCAAAACGATTGAAAATAAGTCTTTTCAAGGTATTAGAAACGCGAGCTTCCCTCAGCGATCGAATTGCAGAGTGGTATTGTATCAAGATGCTCACCACAAGGCTACGTTTGATCCTAAACTTCATGATGTTTCTTGTGACGCAAGAAATCTATGGGAAGATATTTACAAAGCGATTGAAAGCGCTAGGCATTTGATTTACATCGCAGGATGGGCACTAAGCCCTAATCTAGTCCTAGTACGTGATGAGGAAACAGAGATTCCACATGCTGTTGGAGTAACAATTGGTGAGCTTCTGAAACATAAAGCAGAGGAAGGCGTAGCTGTGAGAGTAATGCTGTGGAACGACGAGACGTCTTTACCAATGATCAAGAACAAAGGTGTAATGGGAACAAACGTTGAGACAGCTCTTGCTTACTTCAGAAACACAAGTGTTGTGTGTAGATTGTGTCCAAGAACGCACAAGAAGCTCCCTACAGCATTTGCGCACCATCAAAAGACAATTACAGTGGATACTCGTGTGACAAACTCGAGCACCAAGGAGCGAGAGATCATGAGCTTCCTTGGTGGGTTCGATCTTTGCGATGGTCGGTATGATACAGAAGAGCATTCTCTGTTCCGCACACTCGGGACTGCTGATGATTTTTACCAGACAAGTGTTGCTGGAGCTAAGCTAAGTAGAGGCGGACCTAGAGAACCATGGCATGATTGTCATGTGTCTGTGGTTGGAGGAGCGGCTTGGGATATTTTGAAGAATTTTGAACAGAGATGGACAAAACAATGTAACCCTTCGGTGTTAGTTAACACTTTAGGGATCAGAAACTTGGTAAACCTAACCGGAACTACAGAGGAAAATGACCGTAAATGGAATGTTCAAGTTCTGAGATCGATAGATCATGTATCTGCAACAGAGATGCCAAGAGGATTATCTGTGGAGAAGAGTGTACACGACGGCTATGTTGCAGCAATTAGAAAGGCTGAAAGGTTTATATACATTGAGAATCAGTATTTCATGGGAAGCTGTGAACATTGGGAGAGCAAGAATGATAAGTATGAAACATTGTTTCTTACATGAACTTCTAAAAACCCATTGGGAGACTCTGATCTGATTTACTTTTCCGTTTTTACAGAACCTGCTGCGGATGCACCAACTTGATACCAGTCGAAATAGCATTAAAGATTGCTGCTAAGATACGAACAAAGGAGCGATTTGCGGTGTATATAGTGATACCAATGTGGCCAGAAGGAACACCAGAGAGTGAAACGGTTGAAGAGATGCTTCACTGGACAAGAGAGACAATGTCAATGATGTATCGGATCATTGGAGAGGCGATTTGTGAAACTGGAGATGGATCACATCCAAGGGATTATCTTAACTTTTTCTGTCTTGCAAACAGAGAAGAGAAAAGAGATGGAGAGTTTGAAGCAGTTTCATCGCCCCATCATAACACACATTATTGGAATGCACAGAGGAATCGGAGATTCATGATCTATGTCCACTCCAAGCTCATGATAGGTAAGAAAATTTATGGAGTTCGGTTCGCAATCTGAAATGAAAATATATTGAGATTCACTAAAAGTCTATCTAGTATAAATACTAGGTGATACATTATAACAGTAACAGAATAATGCTTGCTAAAATATATTTATTCATATTACAAATTCATATAAATTATCAATACATATTAAATGTTTAAAAAAAAAATTGATTAACGCCGAGTTGCTTTCAGTCTGGTGGTTAGGATGATCCAGCTAATGACTCGGCACCAGGGTTTGATTCCTACCCGCTGCATTATGGTAGCTTAAAAAAGGAATTATTAGGGGTGGGCTTTAGGCTATGGATCGGGCTTTGTCGATCCAATGTTTGACAAAAAAAAAATAAAATTGATTAACTGTTTGAAATTCACACTAAATATGATTTGAAATTTAAATCAAAGATATTGTTGTATGTTTGTAGTGGACGACGCTTACGTTTTGATAGGATCATCCAATATGAATCAGAGATCAATGGACGGTTCTCGAGACACCGAGATTGCAATAGGTTGCTACCAAACCAATACAAACGGTAACAATGATATCCGAGGTTACCGGTTATCACTCTGGTATGAGCATACTGGTGGCCAGATAACAATGGATGACTTATCATCCTCAAAGCCAGAGAGTCTTCAATGCGTCCGAGGGTTACGGACAATAGGAGAGCAAATGTGGGAGATTTACAGCGGACACAAGCTTGTGGACATGCTTGGTATCCATTTGGTCGCATATCCGATTAGTGTGACAAGAGATGGTGCAGTCGGGGAAGTCGGTGATGGTTTCTTTCCTGATACCAAAACGTTGGTGAAAGGAAAAAGGTCCAAGATGTTTCCTTCTGTTCTAACCACGTGAAAGAAGATATCTAAATTAGACTATTCTTGGATCATATCTTGCAATGAAAAAAAATATTGACTATTTTTTATTTTATTTTATACATTAATAATTTTTTTAGTGAATATGTATATATGATAAATACACCAAAGATAATTTCAATTTTATATGTGATCGAAAGATGAACTTTATATAATGTGAAATGAAAATAATATATTTTCATTATTTTCATTGACGTAACATTTAACAAATTATATTACACATATGACAAAAATTCTTAGTGTTGAAAATGTTGTTAGTATAATATTTTGGCAATCGACAACAAATATTTCACAGTGATTATCTTTTCTTAAACAGAGGAATTCAAATGTGTTAAAAACATAAAAGACAATTCAAAACTTTTGAGAATTTTTTCAATTATTTTGTTTTAATGAACACATCAATTTAATATAAGATATAGCATAATCAAAAATTTGATTAATTATATATATTTTTTGAAGAAACTATACAAAATAAATACCCTACTTATATTATAACATGAAAATAGCATTCAATGTAAAGATTTGATATAAAATAACAATAAGTAGTATAATTTGTCAAATAATGTAAATTAGTGTATAATAAATAATCAAAATCACTTTTGATAAGCTTTAATAGAAAATGTATAATATAATTGTTGTCATAAAAGTAATTATTAATATAATAAAAGATATTACGAAAATAAATTTTATAAGACATATTTAATCAACTATAGCAATATAAAACGTGGTGCTGACTCTTTACATTTATTAGATATATACTTATAAAATAATATAGGAGATTGGATATTGATCAATATTTAAAATTAGAATATGTTCATATTAACCATGTCAATATTGAACGTGTTGTTGACGCGCACAAATGTTTAATAAAAATTTCTATAATCAATCACACTAATGTTAAACAAAGTGTTAACAAAGTATTATTAGAATTCTTTTATTTAATAACTAAGAACAAGTAATTATTTTCATCCTGAAAAGTAAAAAGAATACTAATACTGAATGAAAATAACAATGTAAGTATCTTCATACAAAATTTGAATGAAATAAATAGTAATGTTAAATATGTAAGTAAAGACATATTTCCAATTAATCATTGCTTAAGAAACATATTTACCTAATAATATATAGTAAACAAATGGTAAAACATAATTTTGCAAATAAAATTTTAAGTATTCTGCCCATTTGCTTTCCCGATATCTAATATTTCTACATTGAAAAGTTGGCTTAATATATGTAAAGTAAATATACGTAAAATAGATTAGGTATTCGATATAAATTATTCGCCTGCTGTTTCCAAGATGTTTCCTATTCGAACCACCTGAAAGGAGATATGAATTAGACTCATTCTTAGATCATAACTTGTAACATATACTGATAAATAACATTAACTTGTTGATTATGATGATACATTTGATAAAATGTTAACTGTGAGAGGATATTATCAAAATGTTAACTGTGATACGATGTTATTAGTGATTAACAACGCTTACTCCCGCCTTGGTAACTATACCGGAGTATTTGCATCTTGGTCTGTCTTCATTAACTGACTCAAGTTCCCTTCTAGAAAACGCTTCTTAGGAAGCTTTGTTCCCAGGCTCTTGTCTTCCTTATATGGAAGGAGAGAAATAACAGACTTCATAACGCTATCTCTACTCCTGCGGAGGTCGTCTCACATCAGTTGGATCGTCTTGTTAGAGATATTTAAAGCTCGCTTGTCTCATAAGCGAAATCATAACCTCCTATCCTTATGGTTCACTAACAGCTAAGTGCTAAGTACCTAATATAATTCGGTTGTTTCATCAGGTCTTTTTTTTCTTTTTTGGGCCTAAGAAACTAGTTAGTAAAGCTAATCTAGCTTCTATGTAATTAAACATTTTCCTTTTGGTAATAAATTCACATTTTATCAAAACAAAACAAAACAACGCTTACTGGTTTCTGTTATAATCATTCTGGTTCCCTAGTAGGTTCCAACTTGTTGACGAATGGTCTCAGGTTCTGTGCTTTTCAAGCTTTGTCACCTACAACAAAGGAGAATAATAATCAAAATCTGTATCAACCAAGTATAGCTATCAATAGCTATCATTTATGCGAAGTATACAATGCTACATGACACGGTAGACTGGATCTCTACACCTAATGTCCTGTAAACCGGTATGGAGCTTCATGGAAAATCTTTTCCTACTCGTGTGCAAGTTCCTCTAACAGCACAGGACAAATCTCCCTTCTTTGCACCGTGCACCGTTCCAAGAAGATTCACTACTGGAAGCTTAAAACTTTGCAGCGCTGTCACAAGCCTCTTTGTGATCTAGAGTAACATATCTGTTCTTCCACAAAAATTTACTGATCATCAGAGAATACAGTTCCAGCTATATATCATCTGTCCTAACTAAGAACACAGTAGGGCAAACTTTTCTGAAGATGTAAGTTGTTCTACTTCACTCTTAAGCTGAAAAGTTTTCCGAGCTTTCGGAAACACAAAAGGGTAGTAAGCTAAGTACCTCTAGATATATATGACCTACAGCCTTTTATCCTGGTCGAACCTACACCGATCTAATTTCAGATCAATATAAAGCCTCGGAACTTAAAACTACAGCTGCAGCAGTAACTCCAGGATTAAGTGAGCTAATCCTAAGTATATCTTATCTACAAAAGCTTTCCTTTTATTCTTATTTATAGATCTACTGCGGCCTCCAGAAAGTCAACATAGGTAGGATAATCCTTTCCAGGAAATTCATACGAACTTTGCTTCCATGTTACACCTGACACCAATGTAGTGAACCATCTTCAAGAACAGCTACTTCTCCATCAGTCAAGCACTCGTTTTCATCAACAATATCTTATACCTTTAGATACTAATGTAATTTCTAGACAAGTTTCACAATCCACTATACAGAATGGCCAATTCAACCTCCACTGCCGCAAGCTCAACAGAGAATCTAGATCTAAGTGGCAAAACTAAAGGTGCGGAGATGGACTGGAAACAAGAGGAAACTGTTTATATATAAACAATGATATGCAACAGTCACAGTAAGAATCTTAAGAAATATATGAAGACCTATATGCCAAAAGAAAACGATAAGTAACCTCTACCAGATAATAAACTAGTACTAACCTCCCCATATGGAAATTTTTGTTAGAAAGATCATATACCTGTCTCCAAACTCGGTAGAGATATCATTTTCCATAAGGCACATCAATATCCTTTGGAAAGAGCATACCCGAACTGATGTAGCATCAACATAGTCAAAGCAATCTCTGATATATGGAAAAGTTCCTTTATCTGAAGACAAAATAACTCGAAGGTGACGGAGAAAGTACTCTGAAACTAAAGCTTTCTTCTTAAGAAAGTTGCTGCTGAGTGTTTACTACTGACAAATTTCACTTACGAATGTAGCTTGTGCCCCCTTACAGAACTGTCATTACTTCAAGCAACTACTGGGATCCAAAACAGTAGACATTCCTTGGATGCATCATCGTAACATCATGCTCATCGTGAAAGCTCCAAAAGTAAGTATAAATTTCTGCGTCAGACTACTCTGGACGCTTCAGAATAGTGGTGAGTAATCTTGCCCACCTCAGACCTAAGCAGATAGTTTCCATCTCACGGTACCCTGTTGGCCTGCCCATTAGAGAATGCAGAAGTCCCAAAAGCTTGTGACAGACTCAGATGACTGTGTAGACTGAATACAATGTCTCTGATGACGTTACTACATGAAATGTCTTCGATTGGTATTCTACGGATCAATTTATCATCCATGAATTTAAGTCTTCACCTGGCTTCCTATTTCTGCCCCCATTTCATGTTGTTCAGAGTAAATATTCAATCTATCAAATTCAAAATTCAGCCTAATTATCTGCTAGCTGTGCATCATCTCCAGACCAGCTTCCTTCCATTGGTCCCAACCGTGAAAAATGTGGTACACCTAATGCACACAAGGATTCTGATAGTGGAAACCAGGAGTAAATCTTCCCAATCCATCAGATAATTGCACGTGGGGAGGGTAGGGGCCTGGATCTCCAAACCCTGAGCAAGTCCAAAACCACTTAAACACCTAAATTCAGTCCTAATGCAGTCACAAATAAGGATGCTGATTGCTAAAATTCTGCTCGAACAATCCTTGTTGATTGTTTTCCTGAATTGAATCTCGCTCACACTGACCCAGATGACCCTCAAAGACTGGTCTTTGCTGCTGCTGATGGAAGTCTGTTCGCCTGATCCCAGAAGGGCGTTACTGGTGAATCCCACCATGAGTTTTGAGAAGCCTCTCATTATTGTTACCGGAATCAATATGCCTGCTCTTTCAACAGTGTCTAGTGCCTCTTTCTCTTTACCAATTGAATCAGCATTGACACTACGCTTGAACAAGCACGCACTAGATATTCCAATGAGAAAAGGCTGCCTCCTGGGGAGAGTAGGGACCTGCATCTCCAAACCCTGACTTAGTCCAAAACCGCTCAAACACCTAAATTCAGTCCTAATGCAGTCACAAACAAGGATGCTGATTGCTAAAATTCTGCTCGAACAATTTTTGTTGAACCGTTTTCCTGAATTGAATCTCGCTCATACTGACCCAGATGACCCTCAAAGACTGGTCTTTGCTGCTGTTGATGGAAGTCCGTTTGCCTGATCCCAGCATATTGAGAAGCCTCTCATTATTATCACCGGAATCTATATGTCTGCTACTCCAACAGCGTATTGTGCCTCTTTCTCTTTACCAATTGAATCAGCATTGACACTACAAACCTGAGTTTGAACAAGCAAGCACTAGATATTCCAATTTGAAAAGGCTGCCTCCTGACACAATCTGAACTCGAAGTCCTTCCAGTATTTCCACTTCGGCTTAATTGAGCTTCTCCTATCGCCCTCTAGATAATTGAAACATGGATACACTACAAAACAACAATGATCTATGAAAGTGCTAGTTCTTTTTGCTTCCAACAACAAGAAATTGCAACTCGCGAGTTTCTCCAAATATGTAGCACTGGTTGACAACTTTTGCTCAATCTCTATCTAAACAAAGTTTTTAAAGCCTGTAACCCCTTCGAAAGGTGTTAGCTCACCAGGTATTTACAAAACATATATACATGAGAAGGATGTAGTCTAGGCGTGGAGCAAAAGGAGGGGATGCTCAATAGAATCACCTCCTTGTGTTAGTGTCAGTATGGTTTCTCAAACTCACTGACGCAATTATCTTATACAAATAATATAAATAGTGTAAAGAATATGAGCAGGAGAATAAGTAGGATAATCGGACACAACTAACAGGAAACGGGAAGAACCAAATCGTCAAATTATTAAAGTACATGAAATAGACTAGTCATCTAAGTTACACAATTATATAGCCTTATTGAGAGAGCGGAGGAACTAACATTTGGATTTAGAGTAGAAGCATGCCCATAAACAACCAGAGAATTGTTGCAAAGAGGACTATATAGATGTCACCTCATTCTTTTTCCACAGATTAGTGACGATCAAAGCGAGGTTTCTTCTGCGAGCCAGACCCATGGCTGTAATATTGACTCCTGTCCAAAGATCCCTAAGAAACAAGAAAAAATACAGACATGTCACAGTAAAGTCAACAAGAATATATCAAATTAAACAAGACTGTAAACATGAGTACCAAATAACTATCATTTTCGCCATAAGAACCACGGAAAGGGCCATCCATATTGCTGTAATTCATCCCATATGATCCACCTGGACGCATGACATATCAAAACAAAGCAGTTAGCAACCTGATGAAAATACCAAATGTATCCAAGAAAGATATTGGACATACCAAAACCCAACGGCCTACTATCAACAGTGGCAAGTTCTGCTCGTAGCTTTTCAACTTCACGCGCCATAGAAACCATGTTCTTTTCCATTGTCTGCCGTTGCTCCATAAGCTCAAACTTTTCCTTCTTCTCATAGTCAATTGCATCTCTATTCCAAAATAAAAGAAAGAAACTCCTTTCTTAGTATTTACAACAGAAACCAAATGTTTAGGCGTAGAACAAAAACTATAGAATGAGTGATAAAAGGTTCAATCTTATACCTAGCGTGCAAGAGCTCCTTCTGCAGGTTTTTAACCTCAGCTCTAATACCTGGAATCTGCTTGTTATCTGATTGCAATTTAGACAGATCTTTCCTAAGCATCTGAACATCACCACTTAAATCACGTTTAATGTCATTTAGCTTCTCAACTTGGCCACGCAACTGCAAAGCCTCTTTCTTATACGACTCCATAGCACGAACATCTGCCTCAAGTTTATGCCTTTTCTCACTGAATTCCCTCGACTGCAAGTCTTGTTCAGCACGAATATCAGAAATCATCAGATTCATTCGACGAAGCTCTTCTGTAGCTGCACCAAGTTCTCGTTCCAGAACCATTCGGTCCTCAGCTAGTCTATGATTTTCATTTAAAAGCCTTCGAATTTCAACATCCTGTAATTGAAGATCTTCTAATAAAGATGGTGGTGGAGGTTGTAACAATGGAGGGCCTCGGAGAAAGGGCCTCTCCGGAGGCAAATCATGCCGATCATGATAGTTGTTGTCTCGGATATCTCGGTGAATCCGGTTTCTTCCAGACATTCAGAATTATCTTCTCAAACAAAAAGAAAGTTACAGCCAAATTCAGATATCTCCAATTCGCATAAATTTAATTTCTTTCAAAAAATCATCACTTTAACTTTCTATAATGAAGCAAAGATTGATCGCATATGAAGAAAAATCAAGCTAACCTAAACGGATAGAGAGATCAATTACAGAATTGGATATATTCAAAAAAATTGAATTTGGTTATTGGGAATTGAAACAGGAGAATGATAATGTGAAAAAAGAAAAAGAGTCAAAACCTTTTCCGCTGCAGAGCGGATATCGTCTTCTACCTTCTGTTCGTTATTCAACTTGCAGAGTTAAACTAAACCAAAAAAAGGTTAAAGAAAACCTGTCCTTCAAAACGACGTCGATTGAGAATATGCCGTTTTCAGGCTTTTACTGGGCTTTAAATGGGCCTTTTTGGAAATATAATATACTTTGAATACGACGTCGTGTTCAGAACACTTCGAAGTTGTAAGCACTTGAGAGTTGAAACGGTTGTAGTCACACTTCAATTAAAACCTTTGGGTTTCGATTCACTTTATTAGTTGTTTGTCTCTTCCATTCCCGAGACTTTTAAGTTATGCCTTTAACCATGACTTCTCTGAACTGTTATGCCTTTATAAACCTTACTTCATAACTTGAGATAACCAACATTGTAAGCAAGGTAAAATCTTTCTCAAGTTCTAAGCATGAATATCTGAAATTTCTGAGTCTTCTTGTATTTTGTTTCCAAGAGCCGATGTTTTTTGGTAGTTTCCTATGTTTCTAAGCACAAAAACCCATTTTTATATGTAACATTGTTATCTTTGTTTTTGATCTGTATCAATAATGACCTTTTTTTTATCATTGTATTAATGAAGGTTTTGTATTAAGACATGTCTGGTACTTCGGAAAAGCCAGTGGTAAACTTGAACTACTCATAGATCAAGAGAAAAATAAGCTTCTGTTTGCTGAGGCAGGTAAAGATTTTGTCGATGTACTCTTTAGTCTTTTGACATTGCCAATGGGAACAATTGCTAGATTGATGAGGAGGTATCAGAAGTCAGTCAAAAGGAATAGGCTGTTTCAACAACATCTATGCTAGTGTTGTGAATATGGGAGTTGAGCATTTCAGGACTGAAGCTTGTAAGCAACTGCTTTTGTATCCGAGGAGTTTGAATCAGGAGAAACATCAAAATCTTAAGCTAAGGATTGATGATTCTGAAGCTACCAAGTGTTTTGTCTGCCCTAGTTTTGCAAAAAACCCGAAATGTAGGGAACATTATAGCAATGTTAATGCCTCTACATGCAGCTGTGGGAATGTGATGAGTCATGTGATTCAGATTGATAAAGAAGAAGGGCGAGTAAGTGATGAGCATACTTCATTCATTATCTTTGATGATCTGAAAGTTGAAGTTAACTCTGCTGGGTTGGCACTTAATATTCTGAAAGATCTTGGCTATGAAAATTTCAATAATTTGGTTGAGAGAATCTACAACGTTGATGTTCAAAAGGTATACTTTTTCTTCTAATAGAGTTCTTTTAATTTCATGTTCTTATGTCAGTATCTCTTGATTTTCGTAGGTAGGGACTTTGCTGCAGAGTATATTCACATCTGATACTCCACTGACTGATACATTTCTGAAAAAGAGTAAAAGTATTCACAAAACGCTGGGTCCTGCTCTTTCTGAAGATAGAAAAGACTCAGACGCTGATCAAACGATTACACTACATGCATATGTTAACAAGAAAGAAGGGAACATTCTTTATGTTGAATGTGGTGACGACTTTGTTGATCTTCTCTTCACTTTTCTTGCTATGCCTCTACAATCTGTATTGGAAACATATGTCAATATTGGAAATTTGTGCAGAAGCTGCATTGACTTGAGTGTTGATTACAGTAGAGAAGCTAAATGTGTACTTCCTTATTACTACAAGTGTCAGAAGCAGCTGATTGATGTTGTCACTGTCCAGAAGCCACCAACTTAATACTTTTATGTTTCTTACTCTCGCAGTTGTTCTGAGTACCATTTGTCTGAAAACACAGGTACAAGACGTACGCCCATGACACCGATAAATTCAAAATCTGAATGTGATAGTAACACTTCTAAGGGTTCAACTATTCCTGTTGGTGGATTTGTGAAGAGAGGAATGAAGTTTATAGTAAAAGATGATCTAATCATCACACCTATGAATTTAACCTCAACCAATGGATTTTTAAAAGACAAACAGTTGCAATTAGACGATGTTGAGGTTCAAAAGATCATCGTTAGAAAAGAAAAGGTAATTTTCTAATTTGCTACTTATTTTTTATAACATAACATTGCCTATGAACATTCTGTTAAAAACTGCAGGCCAGAAGGTTATTAGAAGCTTCATTGGTGACATTTTCAGCCTTAAGCACTAGTCTTCTTCCTATAGTTTCAGCTTCGAACAAGTGATCGTCAAAGCCTATTTCTTAGGAAGCCAAAGACTGAAACTTGAGGAAAGCAGTAATCAATCTGGTGTAGTTGAATCATTACAAGTGACACAGTAAAGTTATGGGAAGTGATACATTAAATGCATATGATGTAGTTGAACTAGCTCTATTATAAGTTTGGATTTGCGTTTATGTAGCATTATTATTAACGGATATTTGGTTCTCAATCATTGTACAGAAATCTCACAACTGAAATCTATCTTATTATGAACATTAGAGTCTCGAACCGAACCAAATATACAGTGAAATCAAGGAGCAAAATGCTACCTTCACGAGCCCCTCAAGGATAGACTTGGCGACTTCTCCTTTTTGTTCAGAAAGAATGTCCAGCGTCATCATTGGGACCA
Source organism: Lepidium didymum (assembly GCA_963920545.1). Classification (NCBI taxonomy): domain Eukaryota; kingdom Viridiplantae; phylum Streptophyta; class Magnoliopsida; order Brassicales; family Brassicaceae; genus Lepidium; species Lepidium didymum. The sequence goes on along the minus strand of OY986993.1, from coordinate 24,491,775 downwards.
AAGCTTCAACCACTATGATTAGAAATAAACATACAATAAGAAGCAAAAGAAAGCTTAAATTCTCATACAACTATGTTTTTAATTAACAAAAAAACATTCAAGGATGAAATTTTAGTTATTAATTATAAAGGAAAAATAAAGACAAAGGATTGGAAAAATTGCAGAAACAAAATGAAAACCAAAATGATAGATAGGTCGCAATACATACGTCCAGCGAAGTTTGCAAACAGAAAATAAGAAAATAAACCAGAAGAGCTCCTTAAAGAGAAAGTTCTTAAAGTAAGGAACTCTATTTATTACCAATATTGCTAGATTGAAAGATCTAATTATCCAACACAGCCGCAGTAGCTTCTTTGTCAGTAACCTTGCTTTCTTTGAACACAATTGCAGCAGCTACTGTATCAGCCACCTTACTTTCCAACACAGTTGCAGTAGCTATTGTGTCAGTGACCTTACTTTCCAGCACAGTTGCAGCAGCTACTGTGTCAGTGACCTTACTTTCCAACACAGTTGCACTAGCTGCTGTGTCAGTGTCTAGCTTCACCTTTTTACTTGGTGGTTCTTCAGCTTCAGAGTCAGCAATCTGAATATCTTCTTCATCATCCTCTTTTTCATCTTCCTTTTCCTCCTCTTCTTCCTCTTCTCCTTCTTCTTCTTTCTCTTCTTCTTCAGAGGCTGTGTTGTTTTCCTCAGAGTTTGCAGGTTTCTCTGCTTCACCTTCCTCCATTTGTGCCTCCTCATTATCTACTGCTAGCACTTCATCTTTCTTTGTCAGCTTCTCAATCACATCCATCATGTCTCTGTTCACCTGTTTTCATGACCACATTTATGTTAGTCTAAGTCAATTACAGAACATAACCACTGTAAGAAGAAGAGATGTTGTTGTTTACCTCTGGCTTCTCGAGAAAGTCACAGATGTCACTGGGACAACAAGGACAAGTCATGATGTTCTTCCTTGCACGTAGTGTGCGTCCACCTCTGCTTCTGTCTCTTATTTGAGTTACCCCAGCAAACTTATCTTCTAAGCATCCTTTACAGAATTTATGACCACAAGGTGTTGTCACTGGAAAACTCATCACTTTCCAACAGATTTGGCAACTGAATTCTGTATCAACCAAAAGATAAAACAGTTCACAGATATGTAACAGCCATTTTGTCATACAGATTGTGATAATCAACAATGCATAGAATAGGAGAAACATACCTTTAAGAAGTTTGTCTCTAATGCTCCATGATGGACTTTCCGTCCTCACAAACAAGTCAGTGGCCACCTTAAGCTCTGGAACATCAGGCAAAGGTATTGGACGATCACCTTGCTCACCACTGCAGAAAAACATAAATATCATGAGCAAATATACAACAAAAGGGACTCTCATGATGAGAAGAAATAGATCATACCTGTTCCATGGAGCTGCTTCATTGTCACACCTCACAAACAGGTAACGACAGACCATAAAGGACCCTATGGAAAATATAAGTTTACATCAGAAAAACAATCTAGCTTTGCATAAATTGAACAGTTGAACAATTAAGCGCATAGGCTGTATTAGAACCTGGATCCCAATTTTTCTCCAGCACATCTCTATCCTGTAGACTCCATCATATCTCACTTCTGGTTTTTTCACAGGGGCATATGCAGAACGAAGCTCCTTATAAGACCTGCAAATTAAAGCGTCGAGATGACTTTCTACTCAAGGTATATCAATGAATAAAGATATAGAGAAAATTTGACACAGAGAAGCATCTCCTTTCACCTAAGGCTGAAGAAAGACTGCAAAAAGAGAGAAAGATTATGACAGCTAACCTGATAACTCGGACAGGATAACCCATTTTGCAACTAAGTCTTAGAGCTTCGTTCATTTTTGTAAAATTCTGGTCATGAGTATGTTTCTTATTAGTCCTTTTGTTGTTACTGAGATCTCTTCCACCACTGCAAAACAAGTTCATACAAATTCAAGGGAAACAGAGAGGAAGTCTACCAAAAATGGAGCAACCTTACATAGTAGACTCTTGTATAAGCAAATAGTAGATGTGGACCAAAGGCTATGAGTAATGCATATAGCTAACCTTCCGGTATAGAGAAACCATTCCCCATGATCCTCATCATCCTCATAACCTCCAGAGAGTATCACGGACTGAGCTCCATACATTGATTGTCCAGCAATACCACTAACAAGTGGGAAATGTACTCCCCATTGCCGACTTTCATACCTGCCCTTCCAAGATTCACCAACCAAAACACCTAGATTTCTGATGGGATCATTTTCAGCTGGAATGGACCAAAGTGATCAGGTGGTATTGTCACAAATATCTTGCCACTACTAGCATTAGCCAGTCCAGGTTTTACAGCATTCTTAGTAGTAAATGCTTGCTCAGGACGGTCTTGGTTGCTGATGTAATGATGAAACTTAGCAGTGGCCTCAGTAGTAGATTTGGATTCCCTTGCCAAACGAATAGCAGTGACTATAGATAAGTTTATCCGAGGGTTAAGTGCAGCTTTCTTAAGAATTTTTCTGCGACATTTCACACAAGTGAACTTCCCTTGACGTATCCATTTCTCAAAACATCTCAGACAGAAGTTGTGGCCACATGGTGTCTGTAAACAAAGTGTACATATAGAGTTATCAGCAGTTCTACTAGTCACAAGTTCGTCACAATCAAGGTTATGGAATCCAGAAAAGGAAAAACAAATCATGATAAACAAACAAGCATTAATAACAAAAGGAGTCACATTCATTGATGCACATAATTAAATGGGCAGTTTTGTTTAGGGTTTCTTCTGTTTATCTATTAATGCAGAAGGATAATGACAAATTTGTTGCAAATGCAGACGAAAAAACGCCTCTGAATATAAAAAGTAGTGATTCCACAAACTATGTACTGGTTTATACGAAGTAAAGTGTCTTTGGTCAAGTGTTAAAGTAACAGTCTTTCTCACTAAAATTTGATTTCTGGTACTTGTGAATTATCTCAAATGATAAGAGTTTAGAGTTCAGATTATGGATATACGATAAGAATGAAAAGAGTATAAGAACCAAATCCAGCAAGCATTAACATAAGCACAAGCATAAGAAGTGAACTTAGTGGTCTGATCGAGAGTAAGAGAGAACGAACCGTGACAGGCCTTTCAGGCAACTGAATGCAGATGGAACAGCTAAAGTTTTCACGAACCATAGCCAAAACATCATCATCTGCACCATTGGGTTCATTCACGACAACATCATCGTCATCACCATCATCGGCTTGACCAGTCATAAGTTTCTGTCTTTTCTTAGCTTTCTGAGCATCAGTCAAAGACTCATCAGCCTCAATTGCACGAATCGCTGCAACAACGTTTGATTCAGATGATTCAACTCCAACGTTCCCTGAAACAGGAGTTGGACCAGAGCAATCAGGACACATCCACTCTTCACTTGCAGTGAAAGATTCAGACGAGAGACAGGACATGTGCCAAGGCGTAGCACAAGTGATGCACACAAGAGTCTCCTCTGTTGGAGGAGTCACTTTGCATCGCATGCAAACACCTTTACCGTCACAAGGAAGCTGAATCTCACGAGCCATTTTTCGAAGATCGAAGACAAACTGAGAGAATGAAAGAGATAGTTGATGAGACAAGAGAATGAAGATGTTTGATATTTATAGAGAGATAGAGATTGAAGAGGAGCCAAATTAAAAGAAAATTAAGAATAAAATCTGCCAATATGATAAGATTGTTACAAATGGCAAAATATATTACCTTTTTGTATTTTATTTTTTGTTTCTATCTGAAATTTCTTCTTAAATTGGCTTTGAATACACATCAGAATCTTAGTAAGATAATATGAATACAACTAATGTCCAGTATTTAAAATATATATTATCATTTAAAAAATATAATTTTCCTTTAACAAAAAATAATATTGTTTTCCAAATTAAATTAATTTTTATTTGCTGAACTGGTAACCGTTACATTTTAATTTTTACTTGGTCAACATTAAAATTTATTAATAAGAAATTTGTTTGCCTTAAAGTTTCGTTTGGGTTAATATCTGTCCTCATATTAGTCAAGTATATGAAGTTTATATGAAGTGTAAATGACAATGAATTAAATTTATAAAACTACATTAAATTTATATATGTGTGTATATATATATATATATATATATATATCAATGTTTATGTTGAAACAATTATTAGTTATTTATCGTTAATTTGGACAATTTTTTTAGTACGGCACATTTATATTTTCTGTATCGATAATAATAAAATGTCTGAAAATAAAACAACTTCAATGAATGTAAATATTAATACATCACACTGTACATAATTATATTTCTAATAAATGTTACCCGTCACGTGTTAGTCAATTATAATACGAGACATTAACTAACAACCGTTATCTCCCTATTTTGTTGCTCTGGCGTCTGATCTTCTATATAATTTCCGGGATCTTTCACCACATGAAACTGTGTCACGGGCATATGCTGATACTTATGAATGGATTACGGCGCATTCCCAAGCGTTACCACCTCAATCTGACCAGGCTGCATGTTCTCCTGCTCCTACTTGGACTCCACCTCCTCAGGATTGGATCAAGTGTAACTATACAGAAAATGGCAATACCTCGGGGCTTGGTTGGTTTCTTAGGGATGAAGGTGGGACTTTTATATATGCTGGCAGAGATAAAGGTATCAGTCGACTATCAGTGAAAGAGACTGAATTCTCAGCACTAATATGGGTCATACAAGCAAGCTGGGGGCTGGGTTACCGTCGTGTTGTGTTTGAAAGTGATAACAGTAATATCAACCAGCTCTTAGCTGGTACATCAACTAGTGTTCGTCTTTCACACTATGTCACCATGATCCAAGCATAGCTGTCGCAGTTTGACGAGATCCGATTCCAATTCAAGCCTCCAAGTCACAATATGTGTGCGGATTTATCAGCAAAGTCAATAATGCTAAGTTCAAGTATTTGGGATTTATATGATTTATGTCCTGCTTTCTTACAAACTGCTGTAAACAATGATATTCAAGTTGCGATATAAATCAATAACTGACGGAATATATATATATATATATATATCTGCAAATAGTTGAACTTCATGGAAAAAATGTATAAGTATACGTTCGATATTAAAATAGACGTGTGTTTTTCAAAACTCTATATGGATAATCTATCTTTTTTATCCATAAATACCGACAAAAAAAAAAGCATATACATATGTCGAACAAAAATTAGTTATTTATCGTTAGGCCATCTTTTTGTATGACACGTGTTTTTATATTTTCCGTATCCATGATATTAAAAAGTCCAAAATATGTCAGATACTTCATTAAAAGAAAACAATAAAATAAAGAAAATGAGAAATAAAACTCAATTATTTTCTTTCAATAAACCATATTATGTATTAATGTATCCCCTTGAAAAAAAATGTGAAGATATTTAAATTTCGTTTGAGAAAAAAGACAATTAAAATACACAATATTAGGCTGTAAAATATTTTGAACTAAAAAAAACTGCATAACATATTTTGTATCAATGTACCTTTTGATAATTAAATATTTATAAATAAAATTCATAAAACGCAAAATATAAATTACTAGTTTATTCTAATCTTTAGGAATAAAGAGTAAAGACTGGCCTTCAGCGTATTCACATTCGCTACAAAATTGAGTTAAATTTTGAGATTAATGATGATTTTGATTATAGGCCTGGTCTTAGGCCCATTTAGACCTTATAATGGGCCATTTCAGTTTTGATCTATATATTCAAGACGGGTTTACATTTTGCAGTTGGAAATTAAATGAAGTAGATTAAGCGGGAAAGAAGAGTTTGTTACATCTTCTTCTCCGACGAGACTGACTGCGATTGGATTTTCTTCGAGAAGATTCCGAATCCAAGGTATTTCGAGCATAATCTTTACCTTCTTCCATAGAAACCGATTGAGATTTACGCGAGTGATCATGATAGTTTGATTTAGTCGAATGAGATCAATGCTCTGTCATGTCAACTTCTTTCTCTCTTTTTTGGTGACGGACCTTAGTCAGTGGCCATGGATGACTCTCCACAGAACTCAGCAGAAAGGGACGTTGAATCTAGGTTTGTGAATTTCTGGTTTCTTTAGCAGTAATCTTCCAAATTGATCTTTGATTTCTGTGTTGTATCTCAAAAATGGCGTAGTTTGATTTAACCGAAGCCAGATTTTGGGCTAACCAAAGAGATCGATTGATGGTTAAAGCTCTGTTTAAGTTGCTTGAGCTTTAATTTCCCAAATAATTTCAATTTCTTTCTATTTTCTTCTCCAGCGAGGAGGAAACGGATTCTGACGATCGTTTACAAGATGAGGACAATTTTCCTGCGTTTGTGACCCTCACGATTCTCTAGCAGAATGTTTTTTTCTGGTTTTGTGTTTTGACAGAGTTCTTACCTTCTTTGCTTCTTTTTTCTTCTCTCTCTTTCAGGTATAAGTATGATGTATGGATTTACCATGCTTTATCAACACTCGATGAAGATAATGAGACTGGAAACGGTCGTGATATCGATGGGATTGCCAAATATATCACGGTTAGGAGAATCTCTTTCTCCCTCTCTGTCTCTTAGAATCTGTTTTACAAGGTTCTACTGTAGCTTAAGTGTATAACAGAGAGATATGGAACATTAGGATCTGAAATTTGACTTCACATACGTGTAAATACCATAGAGAGATATGGAATATTAAGATATATCTTCGTTTTGCTGATTCCTCCATTGTTCTTGTTAACCAATCATCATGCATGCTCTCTCTATTTCATGTTGTTTGAATCCAATTCAGAATTATTCTTGTGGTTGATATAAATGGCAGGATAGGCACGAGGTACCGGAAGATTTCAGAGAGGAGCTGATAGAAGAGCTGGGAGATCTAGTTTCTCAAGGCGAAATAGAATTGGTAATTAGTTTTTCAAGTTTATATTAACGAGATATCAACGAATTGGAGTTGCCTCATTACTAATGCAAGAATCTACAAAGGCCAAAATAGATTAGTTTGATCAATTCAGTAAAAGAAATGTAAAGGAACTTACAAAATGCAGGTAGAAGGCCGATACAAGGTCTTTTATGGTATGATTGAACCTGAGGAGCCAGAAGGAGCTTGTGATCCAACAAACCCCATGAGTTCACCAGTGGCAGTGGAGCCAGAAGGAGCTTCTGATCCAACAAACGCCGTGAGTTCACCAGTGGCAGCTGAGCCAGAAGGAGCTTCTGATCCAATAGAAGAAACCACGAGTTCAGATAAATCAACTTCCAATGAAGAACAAACCACGAGCTCTGAAGCTAACCTGCCGCCACAAGACCAACCAAGCACTTCTTCTTCCGTACGATCAGAATCAGTAAAAAGACTCGAGTTAAAGATGCTAGTAAATGCAGTCGTAGCGGCAGAAGATTCTGAGTTCATAGCAAAAGAGGCAAACGATGCTTTCCATACAAGCTTAGAGATGCTAAAAGAAAACATGGCAAATTTGAAAGTAGCCACAGGAATCTTGCGCAACTGTGATGTTTTAACCGAATCATCATCCATTTTTTTCTTCTGGTTAGACATTATCATCACTCGCCTTTGCTTCGTCCCTTGCAGGTGCTAATGGCGACAAGGTTTACATATGGTGAAGGCGTTGTCTCCTGGCCGGTTCAATGTGGAGTGTTCGATGACCCGTTTCTTTGATAGTTTTTGGCTTTTGAGTAAAAAACAGACTCTTAAAATGTGATTTCTCTTGAAGAACTAATCACGTTTTGTGTGAACTACGTCTAGTTTCAGGTTAATAAAAGTTTCTGTTGTTAGGGCAACAAACTTTGAGTCTTTTTAGAAGATGAGATTGTCTGATGTTTTGCTCAAGTATATAACTCTGTCGTCCACAGGAACATAAAAGCGAACATTGGTATCATCAATGTTGAATGAAACTGAGATTTCAAAGTAAAGGTTTTCAACATTGAAACGAAAAAGAATTCACAAAAGCAAAACAAGTTGATATCCACATGAATAAGAATTGAAACCAAACCAAACTGAAATCAATAGTAGCTGCACTTTAATCAGAGTGTGGGAATGGTTTTGGATCTTATGAACTGTTTCAGAATCGCTTTTTCTTCTTCATTTCGTCTCTTCTCTTCTGCGTTTTTCGGAGATACTTTCCTTTTCTCCTCCAACATCCATTTGAAGAGCTCACGTTGTTGCTTCTCTGGTATTGGCTCACGTGCCTTGACTATCACTGGCTCTGCAACCACTGTGGAAGACACAGGCTTTTCTACTGTAACTTGAGCAACGACTGAACTTGATTTAGCAGCTGTCTCGTCATTTACAGGATCTATGTCCTTTTTCTTGGTTCTAAAGAAAAGATAACCTACAAAACATATAAGGCCGAGAACCATTAGTGAAAAGATAACCGTCATGAAAGTCTCTATGAAGGCATCATCATCATCATGAATCTAACTTTGACACTCAGGAAACAAAAACTAAAAGAAAAACTATTCAAGCAAAAATTCTGATGGTGAGGTATCGATGCAACTATCTTAATTTACTTTATTAACATCATGTATCCGGCTGACAACACTTAATTAAATGTTAGGAACAAGGTTTAATCGTTCTTTAGCAAGAGGAAGAATAAAAAGCAGAGAACTAAAAAGGTTTTGTATTCTGCAACATTATGAAACAGGTTATAGATTTTCATGTTATGTTATTTGCATCTAAAGTATGTGATGATATAAAGATGAGCAAAATCCTGCAATGATCAAGGTGTTTGAGTATATCAATAGAGACAGTAAGCAAATACAATCGAATTATCACAGAAGATCTATTAACCAAACTCAGGCATTCACAAACAGTAATCTAGCAGAACATATATAATCTGATGCAGATCTCGATGATCTTAACTTTGTACCTAATCAAAAACTTACCATGATTCTATTCAAAACAATCCTTACCACGACTAAGTAGCTGTAAGAAGAGCAGATATACAAAAACCAATATTCAAAATCTCTAAACCAGCAAAAATATTCACTTTAATTTGGACCATGCACACAGACAATTCAGAATTATTGTAAAGAAAAAGCTTTGATTACCTCCAACGGCGAGATTGACGGTAAGAAGAAGCGGCCAAACAAATTTGTACCTCCGAGCAAATGATTCCTTTGGAGGTGTTGGTGGAGGAGGAACAGAACCACCACCCATCGAATAAGAAGCCGCCGCTGCTGCAGCCGGAGATGGAGTTGATGATGGAGGAATAGTAGAATCCTTGAAATTGGCTTCAACGTGCTTCAACTGAGCAATAATGGCTGAAACCAGAGATCAAAATCGAAATGAGATTCACAAAAAAAAAGTCAATAATATAAAAATCCAAACTTGTAAAAGATTCGTTGAGTGAGCTGGGAAAAGCGACAGCTTTTATCTGTTTGATTTAATTAAATAAAAGTACTTAACCCTTCTTCTTTGGTTTGTTGGTGAAAAGCTTGGGACTTTCTTCACTCATGGCTGACTTGAATCGTTCGTGCGATCAATCTAAGAGTTTCTTCCTTCTTTCTTCTTCCTCTCTCTCGAGCTTTAACTTTAATTTAGGGATTTACTTGTTATTTCCGTATCTTTATTACTTGGGAAATGAATTAATTAATTTTTCTACATTTCGACCAAAAATGCTTCAATTGCACCCAAAAAACTTACTTTGTTACTTAAATTTGGTCTTAGATCGAATTTACTGTTTGGTTCTAGTAATTTGTAAAGAAAGTAAAGATTTGTTAGTCCAAATTTTGATTATGGCAATTGTTTATTTCTTTCTTGAAACATCATATTTGGTTTATCTTACCCTAATTCTGATGATCAGATCAAATATTATCTTACATGTTTAATGTTTTGTTGTAAATGTCAAATGTTTCAGAAACAAAAAAAAAGAGGAAAATAAATAGAGAAACAAAATCACTGAGCGCTAAAGCCATAATAACATACAAAATCATCAGCAATCAACTCCAGCCTCTTCTACTCCCACGGTCTCTGAATCCTCCAAGTCCTGTTCCTCAACATGAATCCCAAACTTACTAAGAAAAACTAAAACTCGATCAAAAAGATCTTAACTCTGACAAAATTTTAACATAACAATTAACCAAACCACTTGAAATCTTGTGACAAAGATGTTTGGTGGTGGTAATTAACTAACCTGGAGGGTGAGAACCGGTGGTGCGACCCATTGAAGCCAGTTCAGGGCTCACTTTCTGTCCAGCTTCCTCTAGTATGTTGATAAGTTCCTTGGCGAACCTCGCATTTGCAACTGTGAAGAATGTGTAAGCTGTTCCTTTGGCCCCAGCTCTACCCGTTCTTCCAATCCTGTGAACATAATCCTCCAGTGATCCAGGGAAGTCGTAGTTTATCACATACTTCACATCTTTCACGTCTGTTCAAAACAAGAAATGGTGTTAGCTTGTCACATGCTAACAAGTGAGTTTGATGGTGTGAAAAGGAGAAAGAAAGATTAGTACCTAATCCACGAGCTGCAACGTCTGTAGCAGTCATTATAGGGCTTTTGCCTGATTTAAATTCTGAGAGAACCCAATCCCTCTCGGCTTGACTTTTATCACCATGTATTGACAAAGCTGGCCAACCATCCATGCGAAGCTGACGAGTGATTTGGTCACAGCCCTTTTTTGTATCGAGGAAAACAAGAATTCTGCTTCCATCCATTATGTCCTCAAGCAACTTCACCAACCTGATAAATTGCTCAGAATAGTTTTGGTTTACCACATGTTCAATAACAAGCGAAATGAGAAAGAGAGGGTAGGGAGACCATAGGTAAGGAGACGTACTTGTTATACTTTTGGCTTTCGGAAATAACATCAACAATTTGACGGATTGAACGGTTAGCTTTTAAATCAGAAGATCCTATTATCACCTGCACTTAAGACCAAAGAAGCCTGCTAAGTTTTTTTCACAACCAAACCATTATGAGACATGTAGGAGAGATGTAACTTACTTTGTATGGGTTATAAAGAAACTTCTTAGATAGCTGTTCCACCTCCTTAGGCCAAGTTGCACTCCAGTATAAAGTTTGACGGTCTGGCCGAATCTGCATAGTTTAAAAAGACTTAGAGACCCAGCAACTAGAGTACACATACATGTGACTGAAACAGAGGCAAGAATACTAACATGTGAAACAATTTTCCGAATCTGAGGGTCAAACCCCATATCCAGCATTCGATCAGCTTCATCCAAAACAAGATAAGTAACTCTTCGCAAATTTGTGTTGTTTGACTCCATCATGTCTATTAACCTCCCAGGAGTAGCAATAACTATTTCCACACCTAAACCACATGCCAATAATCACTATTAGAATAATCTACAAAAAATTAGATTAACCAATAAATTTAGAAATGATAAATCACTTTACCTTTCTGGAGATCACGCACTTGAGGCCCTTTTGGAACTCCTCCGTAAATGCAAGTACTCTTAATTTTTGACGATGAACCAAATTTTAACGCCTCTTGCTGTATCTGCACAGCCAGTTCACGTGTCGGAGCAAGAACCAAGACAATTGGGCCATCCCCAGGAGCTGGGAAAAGTTGTTTGAATCAGTGCAGTCTTTACAACTTAACATAACATCAAACATGAAAGGAAAAAGGATATCAGGCGTTACCTAAGATTGGTTGGGCATTCACATGGACTATCGCAGGTAGTAAGTAGGAAAGAGTCTTTCCAGACCCAGTTTCAGCAATGCCAATGAGGTCACGTCCCTTCATTGCCATTGGCCACCCTTGAGATTGTATAGGCGTAGGTTCAGTAAAACCAGCCTTCTGAATCTCTTCCAAAACATAATCTGGGCCAATCAGGAAACTCTAATCAGTAAACATATGTCCAAAAGAACAGACATATACATGTAAGTGGAGGTAATCACAACCGTGGCAAGATTCCAAATTCATGAGAAGAAAACAAGTAAATTTAAGTCAAGCTAGTTCTCAAGATGAAATAAGCTTACCAGGAAAACCAACATCACGAAAATGTTTGACAGGTTTAGGAATATCTCGTCCTTCAACAGTAATTTCCCTTAGCTTTCGATATTCCTTCACTTCTGCTTCTGTCATTGCTGCCACAGCAGGTGATTCAACATAGAAATTCTTCTCAAAAGGAGTCAAACCATCCAAATCTAGTTTCCGTGGAGACTCATTGCCATCACTATCTTTTTTGCTTGATGTATGGCTACCTGAACTCCCATATGCTGACGAAGTCCCACCAAAACCTGAGTCACTAAAAAAGCAAATTTGAAAATGAAGCACACTCTTCTTCTGCAACACACCACGTAGAATTGAATATGCATAGATTCCAGATATATTCGCATATGCATTCCAAAAGAAGCAAATTTCTCTGTACACAAACTTGATCAAAATTAATCGGGTTTTCTTCATACTCGTTCAATTACAGTCTCAAACAGATAGCTCAAACGGAGTGTAGAGCAAAACTAGCAACTAATTCGGAACAAATTTGTCACTTTTCTATTTCATCGTTTGTATACGAAAGCAAACACTCTTACCTTCGACGTTCACGATATGACGTGGAATCTCCGGTCCGACTATCGTAGCGACTCATGATATTCGTCGAAGTAGTTTCTCCGATTAAGAGATATCTCCGGAAAGTTACGGAACTGAAATCTAGTCGTTAGGGTTTTTTACAAATTGGGAAGAAGAAAACAGAGAGAAATAGAGTGCCAATAGAGAGAGGGAGAAAAAACACTCGTATTGCTAAAGCTACAGCACGCGTGAATAAAACGGACAAATAAATACACGACACGTGAATAAATGAAAGTCACTGCCTCATCATAACAAGAGAAACCACAAAAAGCTCAAAAATTTAAGAAAAAATGGCGATTTTATCAGCAAGCTCTACTCTTGTAAGAGCTGCTTTAGATACGCAACCAAAACTCCGATACAATCCCATTACCCAGCGAAATGTCAAGAAGAACCCTAATCTTAGCTCTTTCGTTCCACCGTCGTCTCCGGGGATAAACTTAACAACAGTAACTAACGTCTCCGTTTCTGATTTGCTTAAATCTCCCGTAAGCAAAGGTAACGAATTTTATAGAACAATTCGATGAAGAACTGTATAGAACAATCCCTTTTGTGTGCAATTTATGACTTTTACGAAATTTTCTGGTTTTGTCTTTTATGTAGATAGTGGTGATGGAAATAATGATACTTGTATTGCATATGAGAAATGGTTTCCAAGTCCACCAAAAGTGGAGAAACCTAGATCTGTCTTTAATGCTGCCTCATTAGCTTATATTGGTGATTCAATATACGAGGTTAGTATTCAATTCCACAATGAGTTTGTTCTTCAGTGATTTTAGACAAGCTTTTTTGTACTCCATCCTTGGTTGTTTTGGATGCAAGTATGTCAAATGATGATCATTTTAGTGTCAAGAAGTCACTATAAGTTTGTGCTTCGTGATTTTAGACAAGTTATTGTATTTAATCCTTGCTGTTCTAGGATTTTTAAGTATGTCAAATGATGATCATTTCAATTTTTTATAGCATCAACACACACACTATGAGTTTGAGTTTTTTAATTGTAGACAAGTATAGGATGCAAGGACTTCAAGTGATGTATATGTTAGTGTTTCTATAGCATTAAGAATTCAGATAAGTGTTTGTACCTCACACTGACTCTGTTAGTGTTTTAGGATGCAAGAACATCAATATGATAAGTCTTTTTTAACATCAAGACTGTTACTCTGTTGATACTTCTCTCAAATTTTCTATCTTTTAACATATTTCTCTTGGCTTTGTAGATATATGCTCGTCGGCATTTTCTTTTCCCTCCACTTGGTATTGAAGAGTATAACGACCGAGTTAGAGCAGTTGTGCGATGTGAATCACAAGTATGTTTTACCTTCTACCCTTTTATTTCTGATCACATTTTTGCTTGCAATCTCACTCGGTTTGCAAAGTTATAATTACATTGAGCCTGTAATGTAAATGAGCATAGCTCTATGAATTGCTACATTGTTCTTGTTGAAGCTAAACTATTGTGGTGTCTTTCTTCTTCAGTATGCTTTGCTGCAGAAGCTTGTTGATGATGATTTCTTAACAAAAGATGAAAGGTCAGTTACTAAAACACGTTTTTGAACGAGTACACATATCTTAGGATTTTATGACTATTTACACATGAGCCACAAGTTCCAAGCTTTTTGTTTAAGAAAGCAAATATTGATCGATCTGATGGAAAATTTGTTGGTTCAGAGATGTACTCCGATGGGGGAAAAACGTCGGCTCAGTTAAAACACGATCAACTAGGCGTGCTGGTGTTGCAGTTTATAACAAGGCCTCATCGTTGGAAACACTAGTAAGTTGCTCAAATCTGAGACACACAAGTGTAATACAAGTTCCTACTTTTACCTTCTGCAAAACTCATACTCGTCTGTTCAATTTCACAGATTGGGTATTTGTATCTAACAAATGGGCAAAGATTGGAAGAACTAATGCAAAAGATAGGATTCGCAAGCGGTTCTTCAACAGAGAAGATGGTTAAGGAGGCCAAGCATAATCTATCTTTTAAATAAATACTATGATTTGGTTACATGCATATATTTGTACCATTGGAATGTTAGAATATAGAATCGATTCATTAAAAATATTTCAATTTTGTTTTTTCAACTATGACTAAACCATTCAACCAAACCTCAAGAGACATCAAAAAGCTGCATCAATTTATCTAATCAGTCAATCTTCACTGAGGAGTAGATCTTTCTAACAAACCATAAACATGCATAGAAACCGATTGTGCCGGTTAGTACGAAGAATGAGTAAGAGATGATGATCATGTACCCGAAGTAGAGCACCCCTGAAACCAGCTTAGAGATCTCAAGCTTTGTGAAGAAGTAGAAGATGGAGTAGAGGAAGAGGTAGAGTGAGGATGAGCCTGATGTCAGATAAGCTCTCCACCACCAGTTGTAATCTTCACTGCAGAGCTGAAAGTAGCAGAGGACGATTGTGATCTCTGCGCATGTTACGATCAAGATCAAGAACACGATGAAGAGGAATCCGAATATGTAGTAGAACTGGTTGAGCCAGATCGATGTTAGGATGAAGAAGAGCTCAATGAAGACTGCTCCAAATGGAAGGATTCCTCCAATTAGTATTGAAAAACTGCGTTTCATGTACCACGGTTGTTCTGGAACTTGTCTCGGGATCTTGTTAGTTTTGACCGGGTCTTCAATTGCTGGTTTTTTGTAACCGAGGTAGCTACCAATGAAAACTAGTGGTACAGAGATTCCAAACCAGAGACAGACCAGAGCAAACATTGTACTAAAGGGAATGGCTCCAGATGATTTTTCTCCCCATACAAGTGTGTTGAGGACAAAGAAGATTGCAAAGAGGATACCAGGAAACATAAAAGCAGTCTTCAAGGTGATTTTCTTCCACTCGTCACCTTTGAACATTTTGTGAAGACGAGAAGAGGAATAACCAGCGAAGATGCCCATGAATACCCATAAGAGAACCATAGCAGTCATAAGCCCTCCTCTGTTGGATGGAGATAAGAAGCCAAGCAATGCAAATATCATTGTCACAAGGGTCATACCGAATATCTGAACACCTGTGCCAATGTAAACACACAGTAATCCAGAGTTCACAGGCGTCCGAAAGACATCTCCATGTAAAAGTTTCCATCCGGTTTCTTCCTGTGCCTCATCTTGGGTCTCGAGCTGATTGTAGTTTGAAATATCCTTGTATAAAGTTCTCATCATGATCATTGCTACCATTCCAGAGAGGAAAAGGACAATCATAAACGAGTTTATAATTGAAAACCAGTGGATTTGATCATCATTCATAAGCAAGTATGTGTCCCATCGCGAAGCCCATTTGATATCACTCTCCTGCATATTTCAAAGGTCATAACACGTTTACAGAGTACAAATAAGAGCGCTTCATATTTTAACTTGGTTACCTTGAAGGCTACATCATATGTAAACACAATTTCTTTTCCTTCCTCAACTTCTTGAGGAACAGTGTTGCTTTGGATTAGATTCTTTGTGTCTTTGTTGCATGTTATTAACTGAGGATTATTTTCATTCCAGTCTTTGTATTCATGCAATATACTATTCACAAATAGAAAAGAAAAAGGCACGGTAGCTTATAAGAATCAAGACTGAGATCAAACCCTTCAATAACGTTGATAATAACTAGTAGATAACCTGTTAGGCGTAACCTCAAAACCAACAATGCGAGAAGTATCAGACTCTTGGTCTCTGTGGTACATAACTCGGAAACTCAAGTGGTTATGGATAAAGTATTTTTTCTCTTTACTCTACAAAAAACAAAGAAAACTACTCCTGATTGGTACAAGAAAAAAAGCTCAAAAGTAAGACAGTAGCTATAGGTTTAAGTGATATATTACCCCTTCGTAGCTCCCTTTGAAGCCAACACGGAAACCATGTTCATAAGTCGTTGACTGAATTCCATCTTTTCTTTGTCTAAGAACAGCTACCGGAAGATTGTCAAGAATCCTGCACTCATTTCATGATAAAAATCGAAAAGATAAATAAAAACCACCTCATACGGATCTAAGACAGAATATATATCTAAACTTACATATTAGCCCGGTATTCATCATCAATCTTTTCCCTGAAATTTTTTGCAGACTCAGCATTGAGTTTAATACGGCAACCAACTCTACAAGGCTGATCCTCCAACAATTCAAACTGAAACAGAATCCAAAGTATCAGAATTAGATGATGAAAGATTGAGGTACAAATATGAGATGGAAAGAATTGGAAACACATAAGTTTGTTGCTTACAGTATAAACAGAATTCTCAATGCGATCTCCTCTGAGTACCTCCCCCAAATTTTCTCCAGTATTCAAGATCTTTTTAGGCTTACAGTAATTCAGGTAGTAGTAATCATAAGGAAGTTGAGTCTTTGTAGACGATAATTTGTTCACTTTCACATAAAGAGGATCACCCTGTAATCACAGAACAAGGAAGGTTTACAAATCATGAGCTTAAAAGCTTCAAATCAAAACAATGTAAGCTGATTATAACATTCAATACATTATCTAATCGAATAAATCCAATATCAAAGATCCCTGCACTCTCTTATATACAATACTCCTACACTGAAACCAGCTCAAAGATCCATAGACATTACTAAAGGCATTAAATTTCCAGAGATAGGGATTGAATTAAGCATTAGAATATCCTCATACACCAACATAAATCCTAGATAGCGTCATCAAACGTGAAATTCGAAAAACCAAAAAGTGTCGTACCATATGAAAATCGCGAGGAGCGACACCGGGAAGGTAGAACGCGTGGAGAGTGGTGAATAAGAAGAAAAAAAGTAACAGACTGCCATAGATTCGAATCCTAATCGCCATCTTCGTCTTTGTCGTTGCTTTCTGCAATGTGTTCTTCGAGGCTTCTTTTGTTTTGATAGAAGAAGTAGCCGAGAGAGCAGCAACAGGGAAAAATAGCCAATGCAAGAAGAGAGCGTTTTCTTTTTATGAAACCGGTGTCGTTTCCACACATTTATTTATTCTTTTGTTTCTTTTGTATAATAATGTGAAATAAATTTCACAAAATCTATCATATCTTTCATTAATAATACATACTGTAATTAATGTTAAAATATTACTATTTTTTGTCAAAAATAGATCGACCAGATATTCATTAAAAAATTAATATTTTACAACATCATTCATTTGGTTTAATACATTAATCTAAGAATAATATTTTCTTTGTTCAACTATTTGATTGGCCAAATCCAATATATATCCTACTTGGTAGTGCAACTATCTTTTTGTTTTTTTGTCACGAAAGATATTCATTAACTAAAAGATAGGTTGAAGTTTAGAGAAAGCTGACTTTACCAAACTGTCAGCCTCTCCATTACATTCACGTTCAATCATTGGTGAGGTTGAGTCTTCATTGATTTGAGCAGACTTCAAGCTCCAAGCACTTAACCTCAAGACATCAACACTTTGAGTTCCTTTGTTGAAAGCAAAGAGATTTGCATTTTCTCCAATTGCTATTTTTGGATACACTCTTGATGTTATACATGTTCTGCCTCCTCCACCATAACTCTCCACTATTGAGTGATCAATCTAGAAAATTAAAAAGAATAAAAAGTTAACATATAAAAATATTCATCAATTTAAAAGAAAAATCCAAATTTATATGATTATAAAACTTACCAAAGTCCTAAGAGAAAGTGAATGATGAGAAGGATCTATTGCCACAAAAGCACCAAATGTTGTTTTATCATTTTCATCATTCAATGAAGATCTGTGGTTACAAATATCTCGTTAGCATTTTATGCAAATTCGAAAAGAATTTAAATTTTGTCTTTTGATTAGATATTAGAAATACCTGCTTTGGTCACTGCACATCAACACTACATACTCTGAAGTATTAGCATTTGACTTGAAGATTCTGAAGTAAACTGAAGTGTATTCTTCTAGGTCATTAGATGCTAAAACCATCAAACCGAATGGTCCTAAACCGGAATTAACCGATAAATCTTGTTGGCTACATATCTTTTGTGGGTCGGTCCAACTCGGTTCAATAACATCTGCATTTTCTAGTTCCTTCACCTTGAACGATACCTCAACATCTGCCTGCTCAATACCAAATGGAGATAAACTAATTTTAGGTCAAATTTAAAGATTGATAGATTCACAATAGATACTGATTCATCATTTCTCTTGTCTAGAGGTTATAAATCGAGTCAAGTCATACCTGAGCAGCAGTGATGCCATGCACTTGGACTGTAGATCCTGCATTAAGAACTATGTTGTTCCAGTTGACTTGTGTCCCACGTAATGTCTCGATCTCTTCAATTGGCCATTGTATCAATTGCTTCCCCGATTCATCAAGCCATATTTTCCTCGGAAATGACTACCAAATCAAAACAACGAATCAAACTAAACCGAATTGAAACCTAAACATTCAAAACCAAAGCAAAAATTGAATGAATAGTACCTGAAGACCAGCCCAACCTTTGGCAATATCATCTTTAGCTGGAGACGATTCATTAACCCAACCCCACAAGATTCTTCGATGCTTCACATCATCAAAAAACGTTTTCGAAGCGTAATATTTACCATAATCTAACCTTGGAGCTGATTCGTTTAGTACTAACCCAATATCTGGTACAAACACATCTTTCTCACGATCATAACTTCCAATCGTGTAATAATCATGTAGTACATCAAAAAAGCTGACTTTAAGAACGTGTTTAATCTCATTGTCGTCAAACGACGACGTTTCTACACCATCTGATCCGGTTATCGAAACCGGGAAAAAATCAGGACATTCCCACATTCCGGTTAAGTCTTGGTAATGTAAAGGCTTTGTTGATTGCTTCCAATCGAAGAAATCTTTGCTTTTGTAAAGAACTGCTAATCCTCGACGATCGTCCGTCGAGCTTCCGATGATAACTCGCCATTCTTCGTCGTGTCCAAGCCACGCAGTGGTTGGATCTCGAAACCGGTCCGGGTCAATTCCATTGACAGAATTCGGAGCCATCAAAGGATTTTGCGGCGGTTTTGACCATTCTTTAAGGTATGGATCGGAGATGTTAACCGGAACGGCGATGTTTTGGACTTGACTTTTGTGTTGGTCAATGCCGGTGTAGAGGATTAGAGGTTTGCCGTTTGGTAGAATCGTAACGGAGCCAGACCAACAGCCGTTGATATCGGACGGTTGAGATGGACCCATAGCTGGTGGTTGTGGGGTCCAGTTGACTAAGTCAACAGATGTTGAGTGGCCCCACACAATTCTTACATCCCAAACGGCACCGTATGGGTTATATTGGTAAAAGAGATGGTATATTCCTTTGTATATCATTGGTCCTACGATTAATAAACAAATTCGTATTTTTGTATATGGATTTTATATATTATTTGTAAACATTATAAAAAAAATAAAAATAAAGAGAACTGACCATTAGGATCTGAATTTGTTTGTTGTCGAATCAGATTTCATGGAAATGAACGAAAAAAAAAAAAAACGATGTTAATTTTAAGTGCTTAT